>BSBK01002120.1:1082500-1100000 GCA_027943335.1 Chamaecyparis obtusa
CTTTTATTGTCATCAATGAGAGAGTTGTTTCTAATCATATCTCTAACACTGTCCCAACATTTCCATAAATCCTTAAAAACATTAGATCTTGCAACTTTAATAGGGAACCTATTTGTGAGAAGGTCATTAACGTGTAGACCTTTCTAGGATGATGAGAAGGTTGGTCCAATTCTAGCAATGTTATTCCTAGCCAATATTTTCCAAGGCTCGTTTCCCAGAGTAGATTTAGCTATCCAGTACTTGATAGCCAATGTGAGACGTTGAGCCCTCAGGTCTTTTAGACCAAGACCTCCAAGTTTCTTATCCATTGTACACCATTTCCATTTCACCTCATGACTTTTTTTTATTGTCTCTTCCATCAGACCACATGAAATCCCTCACCATTTTATGAATATAGTTGAACTCTGCCTGATTAAACATCCAAGAAGATGAGTAATATATAGTGTAGGATGACAAAACCTTTTGACAAAATTTTCATAAATAGTTGAGTGAAAGTTGCTAAATGTAATTATGACAACTTGTAAGATATATTTTAGTTGTCAAAATAGAAAAAGAGTGAGAAAGAGAAAGTTAAAAGAAAGTATGGATAATGAAAATCTTTTGAAACACAAATAAAATTGTAAGTTGGAAGAGGAGGTTTCTCATTAATGTGATTTATATATAAATTATTTTAGAAACTATCTGTGGATTGTGGTTTCTCTCACACCTATATATTGATTGCTTGAGTTGAAGGAAAAATAAGTTAATTCATAGGTTGTTGAAGAAATTAAGTGTTATAGTAGTTCAAAGAGGGAATTTGTATTAATATAACTAATTTGAAGGATTAATACAAGTCTTGGTCTCTTTGGGCATGAAGTCATTTTTTGAAAAGGTCTCTCCATGTAAATCTTGTGTTGTGAGATGTTCTTCTTGTGTTTCTATTTTATGCTTCTTAATTATTGTTATCTTATGGTGAAATGATGCTCATTTATGTGATGTTTTATGTTCATCTATGATAGGTTTATAAAGCATGTTAAAGTGGTGTTTTTTCACATAACAAAGGCGATAGGTTTATAAAGCATGTTAAATTGGTGGTCTTTCACATAACAAAGAAGATGAATATCTTCATGGTTTTTCGTATTAAGACAACTTAATTTTTGGATTTGCATACAATCACGATTTTTTATAAGCTACAGCCTAAGCATTGAATCTCATCAATACCTTTATAGGATAAGAGATTGGATAAATTTCCAACAAATTCCCAACATCTATATACTAGTTTTATTTTATGTCAGGTTATGTACAATGGATTCAAATTTAAAGTTCATTACCAGTGTCAAACATGATTTTTGCAAATAGACATCAATGTACATGCCAATGAAAGTTTAATCGTATTATAGATTTCACAATGAATGAAACTCATTTGGTTGATTATTAAAAAGAGCCAAAATTATATAAATAGATAAAATTAACTAGATGTTAATGGACCCTTAATTTGTTGGTGAAGTTAAATGATTCTAAATAAGCCCACCACAAGAAATAAAGTCAAGATTGCATCCCAAATGATTTTAGAAGAATAGATACTCATATTCCTCAATTCTTAGTCGAGAAAGTTCAATATAAGATTAATGCTTTGATCACTCTTAATTTTATATAAAACCTTGATAAATAAATAATATATCATTCTAAATTTTGAAAAAGTAACATTGACACTCTACCTAATGTTTTATTATAATCAATTACTCTAAAGTTTTGAAAAAGTAACATTGACACTCTACCTAATGTTTTATTATAATCAATTACTCTAAAGTCCATGCCACTACAGAAGCCAATAACAATAAAATAATAACAATTTAAAATTTACAATCAATGCTTTATATATTATTGTATAGAACACATTTTGTATTTCTTTGAACGTGCATGAACAAGAAAAGAGACAGCGACCCCACGAACAACGAACAGTTTGGATCGCCATCGATGGAATCTTGAAGATTAGAATAACATGTGAATAGACCAACTCAAAGCAATTAACTCCCACTTACCAATATATCACGTTTTGGAGAACAAAAATTAAGTACCAGAACTGACCAAATCCATTTTTGGTGCCGTCAAAAAGTGATTGATTTGATACCCAAGAGGAATCAATGAATTGGAATTATTCAAAACTTAGTTATAATCAATTTCAATGGCCGCCAACCCTGCTAAAAATAATGGGCAATACCGCCATTGAAGAAAGAAACAAAAGAAAACAGTAAACTCCATGAGAGCCATCTTATCAGATAAGAAGATCTCAGAAACCCAATAAGCTGTGCATCTTATCATGCGCATGCGCTCCCACCACGCCACTTCCCATCCAGGAATCAAATCCACCAAAAAAATCCATACTTTTTTTCACATATATACCAAAAGAAGAGTTTTTTTAGTATATATTCAGCGTCATCCAGGAATATCACGATACCATACTTCATAGATTTGGCCTTTGGAGATGAGGAATGAGATTATCAGGAATCCATACAACATGCCCAATTGGGATGGCAGTGGAAAAGGGCAGAACAGAAAGAATGAAATGAAGTATATTTTAGCAATGTCAATGAGATCAGAATCTAGGAATCTAGAGTCGGTAGTCTTATCTTCAGATTATTTTTATGTCTGAATTTCTATCATAGATCTTGATCAAGAAATTAGTTGTTTTATTAGACGGTTAATGAGATCGGATTGATAATCTTAATCTTTAATTATCTTCATACTCCTTTAATGTCTGATCTCCTATTATGGATCACCTATTATATTGTTCATATAGGTTGTCAACTTTTAGACTGTAAATGAGACTGGAATCAAGAATCACGGCCTTAAGTTATCTTTGAACTCTTTTTACTATTCAATCACCTAGAGGGAGAGGTTCAATGACCACCCACATTCTAATTACTGTTCTTTGGATTTCTCTAATTAAAAGTCCACGAAAAACCATCTAGTAGGATAATAGCCACTCAAGCAGGTGGAAATTTTTTCAATTGTGCAACTTACCAATAATGCATGATTATTGTGGTATTTGTGCGTAAATATTGGATCAGTTGTACATAAGTAAATGAGACTAGGATCAAGAATCATAGTCTTAAGTTATCATTGTTTGATCTCCTAGGGAAAGAGGTCCAATTACCCGCCCATGTTTCAATTACTGTTCTTAATTAAAAGCCCACTAAAAAACTATTTAGTGGGACAATAACCACTCATTGATAAAACCCAATAGCTGAAAGAAATGTTCGTAACTAGATCAGTTATGCACTTTATTTCATACCGATAGTGTACGATTATTGGGGCATTTGTGCATAAGTATTTGGATCAATTGTGGTGGTCAAAGCAGTTGATAGGGCAATAAGAAATATTCAAATCAAATCAACAACTTTTTGACTCTCGTGTACACAACAAATCCTCAACGTTTATTATAAATACAGATAAGCCAAAACAATAGCTATAGGCACTTAACTCACACATAAAGATAACAAAAAAAAATCCGTAGAAATCTAAATCTGATGTACTGTTTGCATGAAGTTAGCTAAAAAGACAGATGTGTCTAAGCTCCATCCAATATGCACCGTTGATTAAATTTCAAAAAACGGAAAACACAACAGATTTTTGCGAAATTTTCAGCATCTGTTCTTCATGATCTGCACATTTTGTAATTGAAAACCACAAAAAATTTGTAAAAAATCACTATATTTTTACAAATCTGAAAAAAAATAAATTGACTTTATTTTATCTTTAGTACATTTTTAATAAAGCTTAACCGCAGCCCTATAAAGACTGCCCTATTATAGAGATCTCCTATTATATATATGTTCATTTATATTGTCAACTTAAGACCATTATTTTTTACCAAATACAGATAATCTATTATAGAGCACACAGAGTCGAAGGAAGAGTACACAGAAAAGTAAGAGAAAACAAGAGGCGAGAGTGAGTGTCATGGTCATTGTTGATAGTCGGTGACCGCCCCATTTCACAGTCGTCTCTGTCGCCGGCGAAATTTGGCAACTGTCAAAAATGGGCCCCATGGATTCACCGTTTTACTTACCTCCCTTTTTCTGGTGTCGGCAGAATCCCTTATAAAACAGCTGTGTTCGTCCTCTAACCAAACATCCATTGCCATCTGTTTTCACAAGCAATTGGACGTCCCCAACACACGAAATTGCTTTCACATGTTGACGGGTAATCATTTTCTTCTTATGTTTTAACAAATCTCTCTCTTCTCAATGTTAGATCTTTGCCCAACTTCCAATTTCCTCGCTTGTTTGATTGAAAGAAACTGTGGGCTTTTGCGTTTTGGGCTGAAATTGGCAGTTTTTTCAGTTTTTCATTGCAGTAATTTGGAGATGTTTTAGAAAAGAAATTTAGAAAGTTTTGACAAAATGGTGTAGTAGACGTGATCACTTGTTTGCTTGCATTGCATGCAACTTCGTAACCGACTAACGAGAAATTTCGTTAAGAAACTTGTAAATATAAAACAAATGGGTTTGAAATCCATTTTTGAATGTGACTAGCATTTTATTCTTGAACGTGAAGTTTTCTATGTCAATTACGCTGACTTTCAATGTGAGAGGCATTTTGTTCCTCATGGGAAGCTTCCTATTATTTTGGGCCACCTTTTATGGCGGTTATTTTGCTGTTTGAAGAGTCAAGATTGAGAAAATTGGATT
This sequence comes from Chamaecyparis obtusa, assembly GCA_027943335.1. Lineage (NCBI taxonomy): Eukaryota > Viridiplantae > Streptophyta > Pinopsida > Cupressales > Cupressaceae > Chamaecyparis > Chamaecyparis obtusa. Next base: position 1,087,174 of record BSBK01002120.1, read on the forward strand.
GCTCATCATCATACTTGTAAATATGAATCAAATGAATTTGAGATTTCCTTTTTGAACTTGAGAATCATATAGCTTATTATAATATTTGAATCAATTGTACTGATCCTTTGAGGGCTATTTTGTTACAAGAGTTGTTTGAAGAGTCTAAGATTGAGAAAACTGAATAATTCAAACATGTTAACTGTCAATCACAAATTGATTAGCTGTCAAATCTATGATTAGTTTCAACAAATTGATTAGCTGTCTAAATCTATAATTAGTTGTCAAAATCTAATGTCCAATAAATTATCTTTTTACCCTCAATTAGAATATTCACTTACATTTAACTAAGAAAATCAAGATTTACTGTCCCATAAACTATTTTTTAACTGTCCCATAAACTATCTTTTGACCTTGACCTTCTATTCCATTCTATTCTTTCATATTTGGAAATTTGAAGTCAGTCAATACACTGACAATAGAACTTTCGGTAAGAAAAAATGTGAGGCAAAACTTAAAATACATTTAAGTTGCCTTCGTTAAGTTTCCATGGCTGTAAGTCGTGAGACCAACTGTGTTTGCTTTGAAAGCTTGAAAGAGTACACAAATAAAAATAAAAAGTTGTGACGTAGTAAACTGTTTGAAAACTTCTGGATACTGAAAAGCAGGTAAATGCAAAGTTGTACATAGAACTTTCCTTGGAAAAAAATGTGCAGAAGAGTGAAAAAAGAATGCGAATTAGTTTGAAAGCAAAACATGCGGGAGTATCTTGACTTTGTTAAAGAGTTCATGTTGCGGACTTTCTGTTGGCGTGCGTTTCGTGATTGATTGATTGATTTGGAGTGTTAAAACGTTTGTTTGCCTGTGGACGGTGGCAGATGCTTGACAAATTCCTCCATTCCCAATATTTAGGTGCGTGTCATTTCTCCATTAATTTCCATCCCAAAATTTCTCTTTTTTCACCACTTCTGCTTAAAGCTTCTGGTTGGTTTTCCTCAAGTTCTTAAACCTTACGAGGCCATTCTTTTTAACAGGTATGTTTGCCCTTCTGAGTTCTCTGCATTTCAATCTTCCATTATTGTCTGTATCCCGTCTTTATGTGTTGCATGAATGTCATATATTTCATTATGAAATCGTCTGTACTCATGGGTTTGTAATGGCTAAGAAATAGCAGATAGTCATAATAGTTAAAGGTGGTTTTTTTATTATCATTGTAAGATATATGAATAGACAACTTAACTGTTCGAACCTGTTTTACTGTCCAAAATTGATAAGTTTAAGTTTAGGATATAATCTTATTTATTTATTTTAATTGAATTGTTTCTTAATATTTCCTTTAGTTTCTTCTTTTTCCATGCTTTGAGCCTTTATATTTTGGAAGGAGCTGGATTTACAATTGCGTATCATTTTCACCCTCTTCTTGATGATGGATCGTCTAATATGATTTGAAATTATTTTTACTCTCTTCCTGATGATAGATCGTCCAATGTGATATGAAATGAAACATCTATAATGACACAGTTTATGCAAACTGTATATCTTCATGTAAGATAAATGTTTTGTTGGAAAAATGCTAGGGATATGAAAATTTGCATTCTCAAATGGGGACATCTGGGCTGCCTTTTTGATTGACTTTGAAAGGCTCGGCCATGATATAGTCGATCTGGTATTCAGCAGTTAAACTTTGTAGATTTTTTTTTCATTTCTCTTTTCTCCTATCTCATTTCAAAGAAAATTTGATCTGTAATGTTGATGATTTCTAATACAACTTTATTTTTATCAAACTACATTTTTCTCTTGATAGAGTACATCCTCATCACATTGGACTCATCCCATTATTTCCAATGGATTGCAAGCATTTGAGATCTTAAATAGATTCTCCATCTTATTCTATATCATTATTTTCAATTTTTTCTGTAATTTAGTCTTTTGATCTTTCTGTTTCATTTCTCTCTACTTGTGCTCTCAATTCTTAGAGTAAGTTTATAAAGTGTGATTTGAGACATTGATAAAAAAAATTTATATAATTTAATCCCAAAAAAGTTCTCAAACTATATTTTCCCATTTGATAGAATACGCCCCCATCTCATTACTTCCAATAGATTGCTAAGAATTTGAGCTCTTAAACAGATTCTCCATCTTTTCTGTCATTGTTTCCAATTTTGTGTAGAAGAATTTGAGCTCTTAAACAGATTCTCCATCTTTTCTGTTATTGTTTTCAATTTTGTGTAGAAGAATTTGAGCTCTTAAACAGATTCTCCATCTTTTCTGTCATTGTTTTCATTTTGTGTAGAAGTTATTATAAAAGTATGCTTATAAACTATATCTGTAATTTAATTTACCCTGATGACTGTTTATCTTGACATGATTAAACAAGGGCTGATTTTTCAAGACATATCATTTTGTAGGTTGAAGAACCAGAAATTAAATACTTGGAACGACATTATCTTGGTGTAGTCTTCAACTTTGTTAACTTGCAGGAGGGAAGTTTGAACATTCAATCTTGTTAAGAAATTGGAGGTTGATATCATTGTTGAATGGCTTTCAAGCACACTGTGATTCTTGGGGATTCTCCATCCATAGGAAAAGCAAGGTCTAGCTTATCTTCTCTGCCTACTCTTCTCCGAAGTTCTTCTTTGGTGTCATATTCAACATCATCTCCATCACATTCCCCAACTTCAACAGTACTTTCACAAAGAAAGATGTTTCCTGGCAGTATTAGAACTGATAATTGGATTGATTTTATGAAAACTAGATCTTCTTGTGATGACATTAAGTTAGCAAATGAACTCAAACTGGATGATGTTAGTCCTGACATGCCAAATGAATCTTATGCCTCATGGATGGTAAGTTTCTTTTATCTTCAATGCATAGAGAATCTATAAAATGGAGGACTATAGCTATTTACTATTAAGACATCCTGTTTGTTTTGTTCTTACATCCAAACCTTCAATGCATCAATGCAGAGAGATCATCCTTCAGCACTGATAATGTTTGATCAGATGATGAGTGCATCAAAAAGCAAACAAATTGTTGTCTTTTTAGATTATGATGGGACCCTTTCTCCAATTGTTGATGATCCTGAGCAAGCTTTTATGTCTGTTGAGGTGCTTAAGACTAGCTTAACAACTACGCCTAAAATAGTCATTTTCTCTTTCTTAATGGTGCTTATTCTTTTTCTTTTATTTGTCCTGAAATATCCTTTCTTTTTCCAGATGCGCTCAACAGTGAAAGAACTTGCAAAATATTGTCCGACTGCAATAATTACTGGACGGTCTAGAGATAAGGTACAAACTTGTTTATCATGAAAATCTACAGTAGAAGAAACATGATGGGCTAAGAAATAGCAGATAGTCATAATTAGAAGTTGTGGTTTCTTTGTTGGAATTCATCTTAGTTTTGGCACAGTTCAACTCAATCAATAGTAGAAACATTATAAGCAAAGAAATAGGAGATAGTTAAAAATAGAAATTGTGGCTTGTTGGTTGAAATTTATATTAGTTTAACCTCCTAAACATCATTAAAAACTTCCATTTTATTCATTACCCATTATGCATCCAAATCTCTTGAGTATTCTTTTCCATTTCTGGGATTGTATTACAGTTGGTCAGTAGTAAAGAATTTGAGGACCAGAGATATTGATCTTTGTTTTTTCTCACCTTTTTCAGGTGTTCGATTTTGTACAACTAGCAGAATTATATTATGCTGGCAGTCATGGAATGGATATTATGTTACCAGCCCGAGCATTCAATGGCTCAAAGAATGGCTATACAAGAAATAGAGACAAAAAGGTTTGTGTGGTATAAAGAACTGCTGACCAAAGAGAACTCTTTGGCGTCGATTTGTTTGAAGGTTTAAACTTCTATGTTATTGGGTTATATAACCATGCAAACAAGAATATGTACATTAAAATGCATTACTGTAGATTGTGGTTTGGTTTTGTTTGGCCTCACTGCCCACCCCTCTCCCTATCTCTACTATCAGACGATCAGACGATAGCCTCTAGACTAGGGATCCATCTATATAGAGGGGCCCGGTGCCTATATATCTATCTGGGATCAGCCGCCCTATCTTAGAACTGTTCCACAGATCGGCTTCCCCGTCTGCCCCCTCCAAAGAAAGAGAGAATCCCCCCTCGCCATGAGGGATAAACCCCCACCCCACATCTCCCTCTCTATAGATCGAGGGCCCCTATCTAGACTAAATCTGAGTAGAGAGTCTAGAGAGGGGGCGGGATTGGGGATTGGTTTCTCGCCATAGTGATCGGTCATGCTCCAACCAGCCGGGCCCTTTATAATATAGGCGCAAATCTATTACAACCAGCCATTTAGTGATTGGTGATTGGGACTTGTGGTTTGGTTTTGTTTGGCCTATCAGTATGAAAGTCTTGAAATTCTTTCTCTTTAGTGGGATGACATTTTTTAGTGCAATCTTGTTTGTGATGGGCAAGTTTAAACAGCACATTCTAAGTTTTGACTTGTTTACGTGCTTCATCTAAAATCATTATAGTTTCACAGAGTTTCTTGATGAGGAGATGGTTTTTGAGGATGGGAGACCAAGGGCTTGAATTTGGGGACAGCAAGGGACGGCAGGGGGTGGCAGCAGAACAACAGTTGAGAGGCAGTGTTGATACACAAATTGAATTGAATTGAAATTTCAAGGCAAAATCTGCAATATAACATCTCTGGTTGTGCCCCATGAAAGACAAACTGATTTTCACGAGGTTAAAGGTTGCAATCAGTATATGTCATATGGAAAGTGAGCCAATTTATGTGCCATATAACAAGTGATCTGGTGACATCCCCAAGGAGGTGGGGGAGGTGTTGGTGCTGTGGGGGACATTTTCCCAAGTCCCCAAGTCTTAGAAACATCTATTGAGGACATAGGTTTTTTTTAAGGGGCACATCTCTATAGAACACTAGAAATCACACAAATGATTTTAGATGAACAACTAAAGAAATCAAAACTTAAAATGTGTTGTCTTAACCAAATTGCTTATGATTAACAAAGCTTTTTACAAAAAAATATTAATGGTTGTTTTCTTTGTTTTTGTTTTTGGGACAGGGAAATGAAGTTGTTCTCTTCCAGCCAGCCAGAGAGTTTTTGCCAATGATAGATGAGGTATAACCCTGTTGACCGTTGAATCGTTAGTTTTACAGCTTTTTCTGAGCAGTTACTGATGGTTTCTTAGATCAAGGACAGTACTTGAATATGTAAATCTCATTTTTATTCCTTACACAAGAAAATTGTCATCTAGAGGATCCATTTGTTCTCTCCTAAAAAGGGTTTACCTCACATTTGAGGTCTGTCATGTGCAGGTATATAAATTGTTGCAGGAGAAAGTGAAGAGAATAACTGGAGCCACAGTAGAAAATAACAGATTTTGTGTTTCAGTGCATTTTCGTCGTGTACAGGAGAAGGTAGCCATTTTTTATCTTGGAATTTGCTTAAACTGTAAATGCAAAGTATTTGCAGGCTTTTTCATGCTACATTTTTGTTGATGAAATATTGAGAAAGGTGTGTATGGTATATCATTTTTCAAAATCAGGTCATGTTTTCATTTATAGCTGAATAAGGTGTTATCTGAAACAGGATTGGAGTGCACTTACAGAAATAGTGAGTAATCTTCTCAAGACATATCCCCGTTTACACTTGACCCAGGGGAAAAGGGTATGTAAATGTTTTTGCACTGGTACATTTTTTTTTGAAATATTCAGCAGCAGATAAGTCTGTCATGGAAGTAATAGTATTAACAAGCTTATGCCTCTAGGTTTTGGAGATTCGGCCTCTAATTAAGTGGCATAAAGGAGATGCCCTTGAATTTTTACTAGAGTCACTAGGTGAGTACTAATACTTAATAACTTGTTTGAATTTGAGGGTAAACTTTTTTTTCCTGGGAAGATAATCGTATTGCACAAAGCCTGAACAAGAAGAAAGGCCTCTTTTTTTCTGATGAATGAGATCATCAACTTTGTCAACTAACTACAAAATAAGTTGATTGTAGATTTACCAAGTTCAAGCGACGTGATTCCTCTGTATATTGGAGATGACTGTTCAGATGAAGATGCTTTCAATGTAAGTATTATGTGGGCATACTATTTAGGGTTTTAGACTTTTGATAGATCAGTTCATTTTTTCATTTCTTTGAGCTGAAATAAGGAAGAGCCTCTAAAACTTAGAAGCTATTAAATATCAGGTCTTGAAAGCCAGAGGGCAGGGCTTCCCAATCCTTGTGTCTTCTGTTCCTAAAAAGACAAATGCATCATACTCTCTACGAAACCCTTCTGAGGTATGTTTTCTGGAAAGGTTCTGTGCATATTATGTTCAGAGGTTAAAATTTAAATATAATTTCCAATTGCTCCATTGATTTTGGGGTCATGCAGGTTATGAATTTTTTACATCACTTGGTGACATGGAAGCAGCAGCCTTCGAATAGTCGATCAAAAACATAATAGAGTAAAACAACCTAAAATATTATCTGACAGGTTCTCAAGTTTAAAGTTGTACAAAAGACCCATGGTGAGATGTGGGTTAAAAGGGTTTAGACAGTAAAATTGAATTTTGTTTGTAGCCTCAAGAAAGTTTCATTTTTGTAGTTTCTGCAATGGAGCAATCTCCATTGTATCGGATACAGACATTGTTGCTTCTCAATAACCTGTGTACCGAGGGTCATAAAACGTGCAATATTTAGCACACACCCATGATTGGGTATTAGTTATGTCTACAATTTCAGGAATCTGCAAAATTTTGTAAGACAATCATTGTCGGAATGTACTTCAGTCTTGAAGGAATGGCTGGGATATATCCTTGTGAAAGGCCTTGAATGGTGATTTACATTGTACACTATGGTGGATACAAGAGTATATCAATAAGAAAATTTAAGTGAACTTAAAAGTTGATTCTTTGTAAGTGTTCAAATAGGTTTTGAAGAAAGCATGCTACCTCTTAATCTATTGAAGAAATAAAAATGATATTTATTTTATTTTATAACTCTTCTCCCTTTTTAACCATGCCTTTACAAATTGTATCAAAGTAACATATTGTATATTGTTGTTTTCTGTAATCTTTGGATTGTTTTCAATGTGAAATCCAATCTGATCTTTGGTGAAATAAAAGCTCAATCTTACTTTTTTGAGCCTTATGGACATTATAGAATAGATAAAAAATCACTAGTGCAAACACCTAAATTTTACAAAACATTTGCACAAAAACCTTTGAGATAAAAATTCCCCTCAAACTTTTATGATTCTCAAGTTCATATGAAAATGCAAGGGAAAAGCATACTGTATTTTTGGGAAACCTACATAAAACTTATTAGCCCCCATGAACTAGAATAACTCCTACGCCATGTTAGAATCTAAAAAGATGAATAACCCAGAAAAACTAGTGCTAATGAATAGGAATAAAATTGTGAGAATGCAAATACAATGCAATAGAATGAAATAAGACTAGCTAGGAGTATCTATAGGAAATGAGAGGGGAGAGGTGGCAATGACAAACAATGGAAAAACATCACCATAATAGACTAAAAAAGACAAGTGTAACTCCCATGGAAGATGTCAACATCTTGCACCCACACACACTAATAGTCACTTTATTATCCTAAGCAAGATTAATTAAAAGTGTAGGAAAAACTTAGAAATAGGAAAATAAATAACTAACTAGGGAATACAAATTTACACTACCATTACTAAACATGTGAGCATGCAAAAAAAGAAGAGTGTGAAGAAGATTAAATAGGTGAGGAGGATAGAAATTTCTTATTTCCATAATATTTAAATTATAATGTTTATGTAGGTATAGTTGTGGGGGAGAAATGGGTAGAAGATCTTTGGTGGAGGTGGATGGATAGAAAAGGGTTCAATCCCACTAAAGGAAGAAAGGAAGAAGAAGATTCTTAGTGGAGGAGGATGGGTTATTGTGGGTTAGATCCCATGAGAAAGGAATTTAGTGGAGGTGGTCAGAATATGGTGGTATAAATCCCAAAAGAGAAGAGAAGGAAAGAAGCAATGGACAGAGGTGGATGGTTTGTGGTGGGTTAAAGACAACAAGAGCAAAGAGGAGAATATTTTCAAAAAGGATGTCAAGAAATGGTGTACAAAGGTCCACAAACAAATAAAAGAGAAAGAAGGGATATGTTCCTACCAAATACTAGAAAAAAGAAGAAAAAAGGAATATTACAAAGTACATATCACATCATTGGAGGATGTTGTAGGTTGTCTACAAATTGAAAGGGTAGTTCTACTACTCACCTCCATTTTGTGAGCCTCACTCTCAAACTTCTTACTTGGCATGTTTGAAGCATGAGCATCAAAGTCCATAGAAGGAAAGAAGCAATGGACAGAGGTGGATGGTTTGTGGTTGGTTAAAGACAACAAGAGCAAGGATGAGAATATTTTCGAGGAGGATGTCAAGAAATGGTGTACAAAGGTCCACAAAAAAATAAAATAGAAGAGGAAAACATTGGTAGAGGAAGAAGGGATATGTTCCTACCAAATACTAGAAGAAATAAATATTACAAAGTACATATCACATCATTGGAGTATGTTGTAGGTTGTCTACAACTTGAAAGGTTATTTCTACTACTCACCTCCATTTTGTGAGTCCTACTCTCAAAATTCTTACTTGGCATGTCTGAAGCAGGACCATCAAAGTCCACAAGTAATCTTACATCAACCGAAATTTCAAGCTCTATTTCTATTTCAATTCAATTTTGGGTTGGATTATAATTGGTTTTTTTCCACTCTACTTTTGGAGACATTTTTAGGATCAATTTAGCCAAGTGGGCATTCTAATATATACAAGGTCCAAATGGGTATCCTATATTTTGATGTAGTGATAATTGTAGAAAATTTATCTAAGTTATATCACATTGGAGGTTTGGCCTCTATCAAGAACAAGTTGGCAAAATAGTTGATAAGAACCCTTACAAATATTGACACATTCTAATTCCTATATAAGGCACCAATAGGCACTCATTCCTTAGTTATTTTCTACTAATTAAGGACCTTACCTTGTAGAAAATCCAAAGTGGTATATATGACTCAAAATTAGTTTGGTTTGGAGAAAATTTGGCTAAAGTTATGACAAGTCAAAGTCAACATGTATCAAGAACAAGTTGGAAGGCATGGTAGTGTTGACACCTAGATATTTCCCTAGACTTAATCCAATCCCTCACCATTGCCTAGGCTTAGTCCCAATCACCTAGTTCATTCTATTACTATTTAAACTCTTCACCTAAGCTCACTCTTTATTAAACAATTCATATGATTTAATTAAACACATTTTCCATCTCCTCACAATAAATTTATTAATAAGTATTTATCATATTCAACCTATTTTCCACCCCTCACATGTGGCTAAAACAAGAAAAAAGAATAAATAATATTGTTATTTAATTAGTCATATATTCCATCAACACGATCTAACGATAATAGACACTTAAGAATACTTGACATTATAGCTCCACAATTCCCTTCAACAAGCCTCATTATAAGATGTCGACACCTTGCACCCACACACACTAATACTTACTTTATTATCCTAAGCAAAATTAATTAAAAGTGTAGGAAAAACTTAGAAATAGGAAAATGAATAACTAACTAGGGAATACAAATTTACACTAACACTACTAAACATGTGAGTATGCAAAAAGAAGAGTGTGAAGAAGATTAAACAGGTGAGGAGGATGGAGATTTCTTATTTCCATAATATTTGAAATTATAATGTTTATGTAGGTATAGTTGTGGGGGAGAAATGGGTAGAAGATCTTTGGTGGAGGGATAGCAAAGGGTTCAATCCCACTAAATGAGGAAAGGAAGAAGAAGATTCTTAGTGGAGGAGGATGGGTTATTGTGGGTTAAATCCCATGAGAAAGGAATTTAGTGGAGGTGGTCAGAATATGATGGTATAAATCCCAAAAGAGAAGAGAAGGAAAGAAGCAATGGACAAAGGTGGATGGTTTGTGGTGGGTTAAAGACAACAAGATAAAGGAGGAGAATATTTTCGAGGAGGATGTCAAGAAATGGTGTACAAAGGTCCACAAAAAAATAAAAGAGAAGAGGAAAACACTGGTAGATGAAGAAGGGATATGTTCCTTCCAAATAATAGAAGAAAAGAAAGAAGAAATAAAATTACAAAGTACATATCACATCATTGGAGTATGTTGTAGGTGTCTACAACTTGAAAGGTTAGTTCTACTACCACCTCCATTTTGTGAGCCCTACTCTCAAACTTCTTACTTGGCATGTCTGAGGTAGGAGCATCAAAGTCCACAAGTAATCTTACATCAACCGAAATTTCAAGCTCTATTTCCATTTCAATTCTTTTTTGGGTTGGATTACAGTTGGTTTTTGTCACTCTACTTTTGGAGGCATTTTTAGGATCAATTTAGCCAAGTGGACATTCTAATATATACAAGGTCCAAATGGGTATCCTATATTTTGATGTAGTGATAATTGTAGAAAATTTAGCTAAGTTATGTCACATTGGAGGTTTGGCCTCTATCAAAAACAAGTTGGAAAAATAGTTGATAAGAACCCTTACAAATATTGACACATTCTAATTCCTATATAAGGCACCAATAGGCACTCATTCCTTAGTTATTTTCTACTAATTAAGGACCTTACCTTGTAGCAAATCCAAAGTGGTATATATGACTCAAAATTGGTTTAGTTTGGAGAAAATTTGGCTAAAGTTATGACAAGTCAAAGTCAACATGTATCAAGAACAAGTTGGAAGGAATGGTAGTGTTGACATCTAGATATTTCCCTAGACTTAATCCAATCCCTCACCATTGCCTAGGCTTAGTCCCAATCACCTAGTTCATTCTATCACTATTAAAACTCTTCACCTAAGCTCACTCTTTATTAAGCAATTCATATGATTTAATTGAACACATTTTCCATCTCCTCACTATAAATTTATTAATAAGTATTTATCATATTCAACCTATTTTCCACCCCTCACATGTGGATAAAATAGGGAAAAAGAATAAATAATATTATTATTTAATTAGTCATATATTCCATTAACAGAATCTAACGATAATAGACACTTAAGAATACTTGACCTTATAGCTCCACAATACCCTCCAATAAGCCTCATCATCTAGCCTTGCTCAATGCAAATGTACCTTATTCCTCCCATGATTAAAAAATACTATATTTTTAGTGAAGTAATATTAGCTATTCAAATACTAACTTCATCTCAACCCTTCGTTCCCTCCTTGATACTATGAAAATTATCTTAAGAATTCCCCATCGTTGATCTCATTATCAGATCTTGACCATCCATTCATTCTTCCCAAAATCTATAAATTGAGACACGTCCTTGTAGGCACCTAAAAATGTCCTTATTTAAATAAATATTTAATTTAATTAATTATTTTACCATTGTGTCTTCTATTAATTAAATAGATATTTATTATTTATTTAATTAATTCATTAGCCGTTTCCAGTCTAAAAAATAAATAAATCTTATTTTTTTAATTAACTATTTACCATTTCTCTTTTCTCCTATTTATAAGATAAGCATCTTTGCTTATTTTATAAATTTCTAAATCTCATTCTTTTCATTTCCATCAATCACCTTTAATCACATGGATCAATGCCTAAATTTTGAGTTTGTGCCACTTGTCACATGTCTCTTCATTTGACTTTTATTTCAAAAGTCAATATTTTGTACCTACCACTTAATCTCAAGCACTCATTCCTATTTCCTCTTAATCTCCTTCACTCTCACCAAAAACCTACCTACTCTTTAATCCTAGCCATTCATTTACCACCTCTTAATCCTAGCCCTTGATTTTCATGAGACTTTTCTAAAAGAACATTATGTCCCATGATTTTAATCTAATAGGCCTTTGAAGGTAATGAGCACTTGAACCTAATGAGCCTATGCTATTCTATCTTCATCATTATCACCTTCTTATCTTGTTATCTTCGTTATCATCATATTAGTATCATTGCCTTTACACTATCACTTGCATAGTGTTTCCTTCAATCAACCATCTCCATTCTTTCACATCCTCTTGTGTATGTGATAACAAATCTTAGAGCACCAACATTTCAAATACAAGATCTTGGAAGAGAGGAGGACAATAGAGTCAAGTGTCTCTTGAGTGCATTTGGTAACATTATTTTGTTTTATTTCATTTCGTATGCATTTAGGAGGAAGTTCTCTATTGGATGATGTTGGATTCATTTGATTACATTGGGCTTATGGTTGGGCTTAATGGGTATGCAAGATAGGTTTATTCCAATTCCATCATCATCAATCCTCTCTCATTTTCATCCATTATCATTTATGCTAAGTACATACCATTAAAATAGGTAACTTAGAGAAAAGGAGCATCCACATACCATCTTGTCATTGGAGCACATCAAATCACAATGGGGTTTATGGTGAATTTTGAGTTTTATACTTATGTTATTGCTTTGTTTTGAGCTTCATTGTGAGCTCTATCTAGAGATTTCTCTTTGGTTTGAATAGAGATCGACATGCATGTTTGTTTATGTTTTTTGCTCAAATTATAGGCACAATAGATAGGCTCTAGGAACCTCAAGAACCATCCACAGGTTTTGGTTCACACTAAAAGCTTTTATGAAAAGTACCTTAGAAAGGTGATCAATATTTCAAAGTATTCTAAGAACACTTAGAACTCTTGATAAAGTGAATTGTTTCTCGTTCCATCCACATCACCTAGAAAAGAGGACAAGACTACAAATCCTATAGAAGCCCAAAACCAAGGTAAACATGTTTAAGCATTTGGATTCCTAATGAGGGTTAAAAACCTTGACATAGACAAAGTAGAAATAAACTATTTTTTTTTTCCTAAAGGGGGTTGG
>BSBK01002120.1:1105000-1535000 GCA_027943335.1 Chamaecyparis obtusa
TATTCCTAGTAATATTCCTAATTATCTTAATTATCTTTAATTTAATGATTATTTGGCGATAAATCACATTTATCCTAAAAATTTAATTAATTGAATATTTTCATATTTAATTAATTAGATTTAATATTTGCCACTTAATTGTGTAATTAAATTTAATTCTATCTATTATTAATTGTATTATTTAATTTTGACAATAAATCAAAATTCCTATCTTTAATTGATTAAATTCTTATTTAATTAATTAAAGCATGTTGTCATTATTTAATAATATAATTTTTAATAAAAGTTTGGTAAAATAGTTAATTAACCCATAAATTAATTATTTATTTTCAAAAATCAGTTGAGTTGAGGATAAATCACTTTATTTATTTATTTAATTCTTAATTATTATGCATATTCAAAAGAAACAGTTAAACTCCAAATCAGAAAATCAATGCAAGTTATTGACTTTTTGGAACTCAACATCCTTTTGGAGTTCAAAAAGCTGATCTAAACTCTAATTTGAGTTAAAAAGCTGTTTTTGCATGTTTTTGCATGATTTTGAGAATTAACTATCTTTTATGATCAGATAACTCAAAAATCAAGATGAGTTTATTTGAGTGATTTATGGCTTTTTCCCATGCACCTCCAAAGCCCTGGATTTCTATAAATTAAAGCTTTAGCTCTTCACAAATCATCTCATATTTTGCACAATCACGCTGGAGAATTGGAATTGAAGAATCAAAGCTCTTGTGAATCGACATCTTTGTGAGATCAATCTTATTTTTGCATTCATAGTTTTCATATCATTGTTAGAATCTTCATTGTTAGATCATTTAGCATTCATTTCATATCAAGTTTTTCATATTAGCATAGATTCATATCAAGTTTTCATTCTTATTGCATAGAAAATATCAAAAATATAGATTAATTGCATTCAATTTCATATCCATCTTTTGCATTCAAATCCTTCATTTAGGTGTCGTCTAGGTCACTGATCTCGATTACAATCTGAGAACATTAATCTCGCACCTATTAGAAGGCAGTAAATCGCTTGGTTAGATAGCTTTCAATTTTGCACGATTTTGATTATCACTAACCTCTAATATTTTACTGAGTGTTGTGTCTACAGATCAGGTACAATTTTCACACACACATTTCTAGCGCCCACCGTGGGGCAACCCACCTTTGCATGCTGGTTTTGATTTTTTTGGGAGCTAAAACCCCAAAGTTTCAAAGATTTAATTTTATCTCCCAAACGGCTTGGAATTTTGGTCTGAAATTTTTTTTTCAAGTTGGTGACATGTCATGGAAGCTACAGTAAAAAATTTAAAATTTTCTGAGATTTTTTGAATTTTTAATAATTTTTTCTTGAAATTATGGAAAAAATTAATATCTGACGCAAATCAGCATATTTTTCAAAAAAATTTATATTTTCGGAAAGCTCTTTAAATTCTACGGGGGGTCCATTCTTTGTGTTTTAAATTTGGACATGATATCATAGCTCAAATAGTCAATTTACAAAAACTAGTCTGTATTGGTAAAATGGGTCTCTAGGGCACAAATGAAGAGGTTTTTCTAAAATTTTTGCATTTTTGGAAAGCTCTCTATTTTTTAGCAGGGATCTCTATTCTGAATTTCTATTTTTGTGGCCAAAATCATATCAAAAAAATTAGATCTTGTTGACTAGGTCAAATGCAGCAAAAAAAATAAAGTTTTGTGATGGGTATGCACTTATTTTTTTACATGGTTCAATGAATGATATGAGTTGTCATTTGGGTTGATTGCTGGTTATTATTACTGATAATAATTGATTTTTAGAGCTAACCCTATGGTTTTCATAAGTTGAATATATTTTGCATATCTTGTTTGCTTGTTTGCTTGTTGGAGAGTTCGTCACTTGCTTGCATGGAAAAGCTCAACAAAAATTGCTAAAAATCCAGTAAAATCTACTAAGCGCGTTGCAAGGATCCCAGGTATTCTCCTTCATCTAATAATATTTTGATTTGGGACTTAAAATAAATCTCTTGTGTCAAGCTTGTGTGCATCTTTTCATGCTTTTGATCTATTTCTACACACTTGCATAATTGATACTAGGTTGTGAACCCTTAAGGATTCATTAAGTAGTCTTAGAATACTTGTGATTGATCTTGATTGCTATCTTGGGTTATTGGACTCGCTAATCCGCCGGCCCCTCATTTTCGCCCCGTGGTTGCAATCTCAGCGCCATAAAGGGGAGGGGTCAACAGGACAGAAGCGTTAAATGTTCCACTTGGCAACCCTTTTGTGCTTTTAGGAACTCCCTTGTTTTCTAAGTCGTGGACTCATTTTTAGCTTGTGTGAGGTGTTAAGTGTTCCACCTTGTGGACTCATCTCATATTCGCTTTAAACGTTAAGTGTTCCTCTTTCTACTTTTTGGATGCTTTTGGTAGATTTGCTTTCGGAACATACATCTGTGCTCACATAGTAATTAGGCCCTATGAACACTATTTGTGATTCTTGAGAGATTGGATTCCTAGCGAAATCCTTCTTGATGATAGAATCCTTGTAGGTAGGGAGGATACTTAGTGCGTTTCACATTCAACTTAGTTAGTGAGTCTTCTCTTATTGATCGACACATTCTCTCTCCGGAGAGGTTGATAGATCACGTGGGGTTGATATCATGAGCTTTGGTGAATCAAAATTGGTTAGTGCGTCTTCTCTTATTGACTGATACATTCTCTCCCCAGAGAGGTTGATAGATCATGTGGAGTTGATATCACAGACCTTGGTGGAACAAAACTTTGTCTTAGCGTGTCGGATTAATCTGCTTGCTTTGTTTGGGTTAAAAGTGAAGAGGTGTCAAAACCTTGAATCTGGAGCCAAGTCCCCTTGTGGTATACTATTGTGAGTCATCTTTAGAGAGGGTTAACCGTAGCGGACAATCCCTTCACAGGGCAAACTGCATTGACGGAACCTCAAGCGGTAATAGCCATTTTCGCCATGGTAGTGACAACCGCTATATAAATGTCCTTGTGGAAGAAATCTCCACGGGTATGGTTCATTGTTGGGTTGTCAGATCTCCCTAGCAGCTCTTGAAGATTAAGTTCTCGGACTGTGTCAAAACCCTGGTGTGCCGGGATTGGAGTTCACCCCTTTGAATCATAAAAGTTGCAGAGTCAAACCATTACTAAAAACCCTAGAGAGGCCAATTTTTCATTCTCAGGTATATGTGTGTTATTGCAAAACTTTTCAGAACATACACAATTAGTACTCTCAGGGATTAGCACAATTTGGTCACTTGATTGTTCATGCACAAGGTTGCTTTTTCCCTTGTTCATTATTTTCAGACATGCTTGGAATCACTTGCTTGCTGTTCTGCGTGCTTATTTATCTACTTGGCTATTAAAAATGATCAAATCTGGTATAACCTTCAAAATTTGGATAGTACAATTTGCAAACAATCCAAAATTGAAAACCTTAAATTTTGCAAAAATTGACGTAAAGTTCTTTCTGGAGTCAAAAGTCATTTCAAGAAGTCAAAAGTCATACGAGTTTTGTCAAGTGTCATTTCAGTATTACCCAACTATCGTATGAGTTTAGCAACTGTCGTTTCATAGACTACCCAGTGTCGTACGAGTCTGCAGAGTGTCGTTTGAAAAAATTTGAGAAAGTTGTCAGAAATTGTCAAATTGCAAGATATCCAATGTTTCCAGCCTAGTTCCAGAATCTGTCAAAAATATCATTGTGTCAGGAATAGAGCAATAGCTATTGAGAATCAGTACACATGTCTCAAAGAAACAGTACACATGAGGAAGAAATTATGATCGCCACTATGATGAAGCAGCTACAAGCTATGCAAGTCCAGCTTGACAAACTTGAGAAAGAAAAGGAACCTCTATACTCTTTTCCATTTAATAAAGACTTGTACATGTCACCATGCCCCCGAAAAAAATTTGAGCAATATGATACCTCTTCCACAGAGAGTGACACATCCAGCTTTGAAGACTATGATGACTATGATGACAGAAAATGTAATGATACCTATGACACCTCTATTCCTAAGAGTCCTCCTCATCGTTCATTCCTGCTTACTAAAAATGGGCCGTCACATTGGATAGATCGTGATGGTGATCCATATGATTCTAATTTTGAAAGAGATTTTGATGGCTTTTGTGGACAATACCTTGATGATGATCCATCTACTACTGCTGAGGACTATAAAATACATCGTGCTAGCTTGAAACGTCAATACTATAAGGATCTCTCCTCTCAGAACTCTCCAGCTGAAAATAAAGATTACACTCTCAAGCAAGATCATGTTAATGTTGGACCTTTGTCTTGTGATGGTTCCCTTCCATCCCCTACTTCCTCCAATACCCATACATTTCCTAAAGCTTCCGAGTCTTTCAAATCTTTCACAGAACCTTCATCTGACACAAGCCCTGCTACTTTTCATGTGGTTCCCTATAGTTATCCTCCAGGGCTACCCCTTAAAGAAACTCAAGCTAACCTTCACTTGGCTGCAAATACTTTCAATAATGATAAACCTAAAGAGCCTAAGCCTTCATATGCTATAATGCCTACTTCAGCTAGTCCTCCACCATCTCTTCCAAAGTCATCCATACAATCCCAACATGCTTCCTTGTCCTTAGAAGTGGCTCCATGTCAAGAGGACTCTAAAAATGATAAAGAAAAGAACATAAAGAAAGATCAAGATCAAGAACCCTCCATGTCATCCACTCCTTTTCCCGATGTCTCTTATCCGCTTCATGGTTCTTTTGATCCTATACACCCTTTTTCATGCATTCCACCATGTCTTAAGTCTTCTCTTAAGCAAGATCAGGCTACTACTTACACTAATGAGCTTATTGACAATAAAAATGACCTTACTACACTTGCGCTTTCCAAAGATGATACTTCCATTAAGGTTGGTAAAAATGGTGTTCCTTCCAATGTTAAGCCTATTGAAAAACAAGAGAAAAATTATGCGCTTATGCTATCCGAAGATCCTTGTCAAGATCAAAGTCTTTCATCTTCTTGTTCTACCACTCCATGTTCACTTCCACTTTCTACTCTTCCTAAGTCTTTGCAAGCTTTGAACAATCCTATCAAAGAAGGTGCTCATATTCAAGATGTCCATGATTCTATTGAAGATCCTAATGCTCACTCTAAAGATGTTGATATCCTTGGTTGTCATATAGATGCTGATGAACTTATTGATTATCCTTTTGCGTCTTCCACTTCCATCCTTGGACCTCTTCCACCACTACAAAGATCTTCACGCCTTCCTTCCATCTTGGGTCCTTATGTCCCTTCACTTTCCCCTCCTAACTCTCCTAATTTTCCATCCATCTTGGGTCCTTACATACCTCCATCTCCCATCTTTCCTCAAGATCAACATAGATGCATACCCTTGAATCCTTTTCATCCACCCACCCATCTAAACCAGTCGTATCCTCCCTCTTCCACAAATCCCAAGTCTTTTGGAAGTAACTTGAATGTTCAATACAAGAAAAAGAAGCAATACAAGAATCCATCAAAAAAAGATCACCATGTCTCCTCTAATAGACATGGAAACATAAAGTCAAAAGAGATATCTAAGAAAAAAATTACAAGACAAGTATGGGTTCCAAAATCTATCATTGAAGATATTATCTCTAAATCATCAAAAGGAAATAAAAATCCTACGACTATATGGATTCCAAAGTCTCTCTTGAAAGAGTCTGGTGTTGAACAAAAAGTGAAATTGGCATTCAAGCTTCCAAAGGCTTCCACTACACCTCCTTCCAAAAATATTCTTCCATTTCATGCGCCCAAACCTTAACCTCTGCTATCCATTCACCATATTCCTTCACGTATTCCTTCATTCATGTTTCCTCCACCCTCTCGCCACCCTTCAAGGTGTGTGTTTACGTTGATCTTGCCTTCCTTTCCATCTACCCTTTCACAATCCTTCCATTCATTAACCTTCTACCTTCTATCCTTTTTCCTCATTTGCCTATTTCTCCTATCTTCCAACCTCACTCGCTTTACATAAAACCCTATCCTCCATTTTTCTCTTTCATCTCCCTTTCCCTATCAGCATCTTTGAGCGTGTCATTTTGAATCCTTGGCATATCATGGTTTATCCTTTCAAGGAGCATTATCTAAAAAGCTTGCCTTCTTCCAAAAAATAAAAAAATAAAAATAAAATAAAAATAAATTGAAAATGTGCCTTGGTGAAAACTTGGAAACAGGCGCCTTGGTAGCAAAAGTAAAGAGAAATAAATTCATCCTATGGTGAAAACCACTTCCTTGTGGCACCTTGGATAAGTACCATGATGAAAACCTGAAAATCAGGTGTCATGCGTAGTTCTTCTACATATTTCATCCATTCCATCTTCTCTCTTTGATCTTGACAATGTTGATCTATACACGAACATTTGGCTATTTTGTGAGCTATTTTACGGTGATCTTGCTTTCATTCCTTCCATGTTTAGCCTTCATATCCATCTTCCTCCATTCATTTTCACCTATCGATATCCTTTTCCCCTTTGGTCTTGATCTAATAAAAAAAGAAAAAAAGAGTAAAACACAGTGCTATGAAGCCTCTTGACATGTCTACTCCTTTGGATTGCATCCTTTCCTGCTCTTGCATTATGATTTTGTGCTTATCCTATGCTAGCCTTTCATTGCTTGTCCAAATGCACTTTACATGACAATTTTTCCCTAGCTTGTGTATTCTTGAGGAGTTTCCCCTTGAGGATTTCTTCCCTTCATTTTCCTTCATTCTCTTATCTTCCATCTCTTCCACCAGCTTGCTAATCCCTCTTGTTCTCCACCTTGCTAGACATTGGGACTGCACGATATGATCTTGCTTGGGAGTTTTCAAATGGAAAAAGATGCTATCAAGTATACCAAGTATCAGAACAATTATCAGAATTAGTATCAGAATCAGTATCAGAACCAGTATCAGAACAAGTATCAGAATGGGCCTACAAAACAAGTATCAGAACACCTACAGGGGCTACACCTTTCGCTTTAGTTTATGGGTCTGAAGCGGTACTGCCTATTGAGGTTGAAATCCCATCACTCAGAATCAAAATCCATGGACTTGTCACTGATGAAGACTACAGAGTGTCTAGGTTACAAGAACTTGAATTACTAGATGAACGCAGGCAAGCAGCGTATGATCATCTCAGAGTGTATCAGAAAAGAATGTCTAGAGGCTACAACAAGAAAGTCAGACATAGAGAATTTCAGGTTGGCGATCTAGTGTTGAGAGAAAATCCTAAAAATCAATCACATCGAGAACGCAAGGGGAAGTTCGAACCCAATTGGTTGGGTCCCTTTGTAATCACTGCTACTTTTGGCTCTGGTGCCTATCAACTCTCAACAACTAAAGGAGACCAGCTCTGAGAACCAATCAACGTTCTCCATCTGAAGAAATTCTATGCCTAAGGCATTCAATGCTTGGTAAATGTCCTGAAAAAAATCTTAAAAATCGGAAAAAGTCCTGAAAAAAGGAACATCTTGGTGAAAACCTAGCAATAGGCGCCTTGATGATTCACAAAAAAATCAAAAAAATCAAAAAAATTCAAAAAAATTGAAAAAATGAAAAATACAAAAAAAAAATAAAAAAAAATAGGTGCCTTGGTGAAAACCTGGAAACAGGCACCTCGGTAGCAAAAATAGAATCTCTACCAAGATGGTGAAAACTCGGCAAACGGGCACCACTTGTTCCAAAATGCTCCATCTATCAGCACAATCTTGGTCTTTCCCATCTTTCAGTCTTGCTTTAGTTTGTACATATCTCCCGGTTTGTTTCTACATATCCTGGTTTCAATAAGTCGGTCTGTACACCAATCAGCTTGCGCATCTGTATCCTATCAATGTTCAAATTTGGGGGCAATCAATGTCATATCCTATGGTCTCCTATGTATCTTAGACATTTCCTATCCAATCAGAGTCCTTTGAAGCTTCCTGTTGAGTCAGTCAATCAGTCTCATCTCCAGAAAGGATTTTGCATCAACAACAATCAAACATCAAAACTCAACTGAAAACAATCTATGCTTTTTACATGCTTTTATCTCCTTGTATGCTTACTGATTCACATTGAGATTTTTGCATATTGTGTCCCTTCGAGCTCTTCGATGATGTCCTTTATAGGATTTAGAGAGTGATGACTGGGGGCATAATCTTTTCTTTGTCTTCTGCTTGTATGTGAAAATCTAACAGCTTTGGAAATTTTGGATTGAAATGGTGTCCGACTGTAAGAGCCTCTATCTCGAATTGGATGGCCATGCGTACCTCGACCATTGATACCCGAAAAATTCAAGGAAGTTTGATCTAACTATTGTCTTTTTGAGTAAGTTCTTTCTCCTACTGTGGAACGCAATCTTGCCTAAGGATGTGAACGATAAAGGGTCACTACGGGTAATTCACATTGGATTTAGAATGATCTCTTGACTGTTTGATGTGTTTGCAATGCAAGGCGTATTCAGGTCATCACGACGTTTATGTTTTGATGCTTGTACAAATTGCTATATCAAAATGGACATGATATTCAGGTCATCCTGGCATTTGTGCCTTGATGCTTATATTTAATCCAACATTTTGAAAATAAAGTCAATATTCATATATCCATGGTTGTTGTCCAGTGGGTGTTGTATTGATTCTTGCGCATACAAATCGATATTCATATGTCTATGGTTTCATGGCTAGTGGGCATTGTATTGATTTATCCGGTTACCTAAAAGTTCAATGATGATAACAAATCGACACATGATCAGTGACTAGGTCCTAGGTCTTAGGTTGCATTTCATTTTGCATGTCTCATTGCATTTTGCATGTTTACATGATCTCATAATGATTAAATGAACTTCAATTCTTAAATGATTCTTCAAATCACATCTTCAAGTCTAACAAGAGCTGAATCTCACACGAAGGTTCCTCCAATGAAATAGCAAGTAGAATCCTTTTTCGGGATCAAAATTCAAATCTGAGATCATTCATATTATTAACTACTTGCATATTCGACCTTCAATCATCACAGAAATCTAGTATTCAACTTAACTGATTATCTTACATCACACTATCGAAATTTCAACTTGGTCAACCATGGTCAACTCATGGTCAAACCTAGTCAAACTTGGTCTTTTAGGACCTCCAAACGATGCAGAATGCGTTCTCAGACGTGTATAACCACTTCTCAAATCAATTAACATGCTTCTAAACTATAACGCTGACTTTTCTTGTCAGATTTCAATTTTAATCCCGAAGGGGGCATGGTATTGCACATCAATTCAAAGTCTGTAAATCAAATTCTATCGATCAAGTCTATCAATATCTTTCATCAGTGATCAAGACAAACAATCACGTCTTACTGATTCATCAAAAGTCCTCATCGCTCGGGGAAAATCTATCATCACTTGGGGCATATCAGATTCATCGATCCATATCAATCTGGTATTCTCTTAATCTTGTAATCTGTATCAGTTTTTGCAACCATCAGATCATAGTGTTATTTCCTTGGTTCTTCGGCAACTAAAGGATTCGGATGTGATACCTGCTAGTTCTGCTAAGACAATCGAGTCTAGAACGGGTCACTCACTTCTTATCAATCCTAAGGTTCAGAATCAGGCATTTTGACACTTTTTCGCAATAATAGGTTCATTTGCTTCTACAGTGAACATTATCTTTGGTCATTCAAGACCTATTATCTCCATCTTAATTCAATATCAATCAACTCCTATCTCAATATCTCTCAATCATTTTCTATCTTGAGATCGGTTTATCTTTTGAATCAGTTTCATATCTCTATCAAACACAGACTTTCTTTGAACCACTGCGCTTCGCACAGTAATTCAAAGAGGGGCAAAATGTAATACCCCAAAAATGGGCTATAAGTTCATTAATCTCCTACATCTTCAATTCGAATGAAATCGACATCAAAGTCCTAACCTAAGGCACATCTAAACATCATCGAATCATAATTGATTATCTTAAATTTTGCATCGGGGAATATTCCTAGTAATATTCCTAATTATCTTAATTATCTTTAATTTAATGATTATTTGGCGATAAATCACATTTATCCTAAAAATTTAATTAATTGAATATTTTCATATTTAATTAATTAGATTTAATATTTGCCACTTAATTGTGTAATTAAATTTAATTCTATCTATTATTAATTGTATTATTTAATTTTGACAATAAATCAAAATTCCTATCTTTAATTGATTAAATTCTTATTTAATTAATTAAAGCATGTTGTCATTATTTAATAATATAATTTTTAATAAAAGTTTGGTAAAATAGTTAATTAACCCATAAATTAATTATTTATTTTCAAAAATCAGTTGAGTTGAGGATAAATCACTTTATTTATTTATTTAATTCTTAATTATTATGCATATTCAAAAGAAACAGTTAAACTCCAAATCAGAAAATCAATGCAAGTTATTGACTTTTTGGAACTCAACATCCTTTTGGAGTTCAAAAAGCTGATCTAAACTCTAATTTGAGTTAAAAAGCTATTTTTGCATGTTTTTGCATGATTTTGAGAATTAACTATCTTTTATGATCAGATAACTCAAAAATCAAGATGAGTTTATTTGAGTGATTTATGGCTTTTTCCCATGCACCTCCAAAGCCCTGGATTTCTATAAATTAAAGCTTTAGCTCTTCACAAATCATCTCATATTTTGCACAATCACGCTGGAGAATTGGAATTGAAGAATCAAAGCTCTTGTGAATCGACATCTTTGTGAGATCAATCTTATTTTTGCATTCATAGTTTTCATATCATTGTTAGAATCTTCATTGTTAGATCATTTAGCATTCATTTCATATCAAGTTTTTCATATTAGCATAGATTCATATCAAGTTTTCATTCTTATTGCATAGAAAATATCAAAAATATAGATTAATTGCATTCAATTTCATATCCATCTTTTGCATTCAAATCCTTCATTTAGGTGTCGTCTAGGTCACTGATCTCGATTACAATCTGAGAACATTAATCTTGCACCTATTAGAAGGCAGTAAATCGTTTGGTTAGATAGCTTTCAATTTTGCACGATTTTGATTATCACTAACCTCTAATGTTTTACTGAGTGTTGTGTCTACAGATCAGGTACAATTTTCACACACACAGTACCGATGCCAAATTTCAAGACATTAAGGGATGCACAACTGCGAAAGCCATGTGGGATAAACTAACTCTAATATATAGTGGAGATGTGAATGTTAAGAGAGCCAGAGTAGAAAGCCTAAGAGGTCTATTTGATGATATGAAGATGAAAGAAGGTGAGAACATTGTGCAATACACAAATAGACTAAAAGATGTAGTACATGCTATTAGAGCATCCAATGGAGTTATTGACAATGAAACAGTGATAAGAAAGATTCTCAAAACTTTGCTACCAGTTTATGTGATCAAGATCTCTACAATTCATGAAACAAGGGCTACATCCAACCTTACTCTTGACACACTGACCGATAAGCTTACAACCTTTGAATTGAATAACTTTGACAATAGTGTTGTACCTTCTATTGAATCTGCTTTCATGTCCTCTTTGAAGATTGGTAAGTCTAGTAGCAGGAATAGTAAGAATAATGATAGTGATAGTGGTACTGACGATGAGCTTGATGAGCTTGAAGCTCTTATGGCCACAAGATTACCCAAAGGTAAAGGAAGGTATAGAGGTAAGCTACATTTAGCATGCTTTAATTGTAAAGAAGTTGGCCACATCACTACTAGATGTCCGAATAAGAAAGATGATGATAGATCCAAGGACCGATCTGAAGGAAGCTATGGGAGAAGAGTCAACAGAGGCTACCAACACAACAACAGAGATAACCGAGATAGCTATGACAAAGGGAAAAAGGTATGTTACATAGCTGAAGAATTTGAATCTGAATCTAACACTAATGATGATGTAGAAGTAGTATTTGTTGCTATGAAAGATGATTCAGAGGAAGAAGAGAAACATGAAGAAACAACACTAATCTCTAAAGTAAGTAGAAATGATACATGGATCATAGATAGTGGTTGTACACATCATATGACTGGTGATATAGAGAAATTTGATCTACTTGATGAATATGATGGAGGATCTGTAAGGATGGGAAATGATGCACCCTGTATGGTAAGAGGTAAAGGCTCACTGATGATTAATGATAGAATAAAATGTGAAAATGCATACTAGGTAGATGGACTGAACTATAATTTGTTAAGTGTGGAAAAAATGAATAACTCAGGCCACCGAATTTCTTTTGAGAGCAGAAAGGTAAGAATCTATGATGATGGAGGAAGACTTGTCAGAACTGGTACACAATCCAGAGGTAATCTATTTTATCTTGATATTGATCAGTCTTCTTGTTTATTAATGAAGGATGAAGATGCATGGTTGTGGCATAAAAGGTTATGCCATGTGAACTTTGATAACATGATCAAGATTAGTAAGAGGAAAAGAGTTAGAGGGTTTCCTTACTTATCAAAATTGGATCATGCAATGTGTCATGAATGTCAGAAAGGTAAGATGACTAAGTCTAGTTTTAAAATCAAAGACTACTCAACAAAGAAGATACTTGAGTTGGTTCATACTGACCTATGTGGTCCTATGAGAACTCAAAGTTATTATGGAGATAGATACTTTATTCTTTTTGTTGATGACAACACTAGATTGATGACAGTTATGTTCTTAAAAGAAAAATTTGAAGCTTTTAAAATGTTCAAATGGTATAAAGCTAAGGTAGAAAAAGAGACTGGTAAAGAAATTAAGTGCTTAAGATATGATATAGGAGGTGAATTTATCTTTGATGAATTTACTAATTTCTGTAATGAGCATGGTATTAAGAGACATGTCTCTGCACCGAGAACATCTCAGCAGAATGGGAGTGCTGAAAGAAGGAACAGGTCAATAATTGATTGTGCTAGAACACTAATGATACAAAAGAATGTTGCTCAGACATATTGGATAGAAGTTGTCAGTACAACTGTATATGTGCTTAACCAAGTACAACTGAAGAAGGACACCAAACAGACACCTTATGAGCTATGGTTTGGACACAAATCTATTGTAATTTATTTCAAGATTTTTGGAAGCAAATGTTTTATTCTGAAAGATGAGAGAAATGATAAATTTGATTCTAAAGGTGATGAATGAATATTCTTAGGATATTCTACTAAGAGTAAAGCATACAAATGTCTGAATAAGGTTACAAATAAGATGATTGAAAGTACTAATGTCTATGTTGATGAGTTTGATGACAAGAACATAGAAGAAAGAAAGGAACCGGAAGACTATGGTAGATTCACTTACATTGAACTTCCTGATTATCTACCAAAGTCACAACCTATGATAACCGGTCAACAGGAAAATATCCCCGAGGAATAGGAAAGGGAAACCAATGAACAAGATGGAGCTACCGAGCAAGCACATGAACCTGAACAGGATGAACAAGAAAGGAGAAACTGAGTACTAGCTAGTTTTTTCAGAAGACATCATCCTGAGACACAAATTATTGGAGACAGACAAGCTAGCATGCAGACAAGAAGCAAAACAAGACAAGGTACATGTCTAGTTTGTGAATTTGAACCAAAGAATGTGAAAGTTGCATTAGAGAATGAAGAATGGGTTAATGCAATGAAAGAGGAAATAGAACAAATAGAGAAGAACAAAACTTGGTCCTTAGTACCCCGACCTAAAGATAAAAATGTTATCGGTACTAAATGGATATTCAGAAACAAACTAAATGAAAATGGTGAAGTGACAAGAAATAAAGCGAGATTTGTATGCAAGGGATATGCATAGGAAGAAGGCATTGACTATGGTGAGACATTTGCACATGTTTCTAGATTGGAAGGAGTTAGAATGCTACTTGCATATGTTGCACACAAGAAATTTAAGGTTTATCAAATGGATGTGAAGTCAGCATTTCTGAATGGTATACTTGAAGAAGAGGTCTACATAGAAAAACCTGAAGGATTCATTGATCTAGACAATAGAAACATGGTATGTAGATTACACAAAGCTTTATATGGTTTGAAGCAAGCACTAAGAGCATGGTATGAAAGGCTGCATACTTACTTGTTAAGTATTGGATTTGTAAGAACCAGTGAAAACAAGAATTTGTACATGAAAGGTGATACTTATAAAACTATTCTTATTGCTGAAATTTTTGTTGATGAGATTATTTTTGGAGGTCAAGATCATGTATGTAAATCTTTTGTTGATGATGTGAGGAATGAGTTTGAAATTTCTATGTTCAGAGAGATTAAATTCTTTCTCAGATTACAAGTGATTCAGTAGAGTGATGGGATATTCATCACACAGTCCAAGTACATAAAGGAAGTCTTGAAGACATTTGGCATGGAAGATGCTAAACCTGTGGGAACACCGATGGCTACTGGATGTAAATTGACTAAGGAAGATGAAACTATAGAGGTAAACCAGACACTTTACCGATCCATGATTGGTAAGCTAATGTATGTAGTTCATAGTAGACCAAATATAGCACATGCTGTGGGAATTGTTGCTAGATTTTTTGCTAATCCTAGAGAATCACACATGATTTCTACTAAAAGGATCTTAAGATACCTGAAAAAGATAGAGGATTATGGTTTATGGTATCCTAAGGAAGGTAAATTTGAACTGATGGTCTATACTAATGCTGATTGGGGTGGAAATGTGGATGACAGAAAAAGCACCATCGGAGGAGCATTCTTCTTTGGTGAAAGACTTGTAACCTAGACAAGTAAAAAGCAGGCTTGTATTTCTCAGTCTATAGCTGAAGAAGAGTATGTTGCTGCTGATACTAAATGCTCAAACATTGCATATATCAAGCAAGTGTTGGAAGGAATGAATGAGGTAATCACTAACCCGATGATTATATACTGTGACAACACAAGTACTATCAATATTTCAAAGAATCCAGTGATGCACTCTAAGACAAAGCATATATCAATTAAGTATCACTACTTAAGAGAAAAAGTAAAGTTAGAATTTGTTACATCTAAAGAACAACTTGTAGATATCTTTACAAAGCCTCTACCGAAGGACACATTTGAATACTTGAGGACTAAACTTGGGGTCCATCCCCTGTCTAACGGTCACTAATGTGATCTAGATGTTGCATCAGCTTACACTTATCAGATGATCACACATGTTGATGCAACATAGTTCACACTTTGGCTAATGTTCAAGGTTGTGATTAAATTTGATGAACTAAAACAGATTGGGATATCAGTATACAAAGATACATAGACTATATTGGGCAACAGAGAGTTACTTAGCTACTACAAGAGCTGATTATTTATTTGTTTATTTGGCATTGTTGTCAAAGGGAGAGATAAATAATATGAAAAGGAAAGGGAGAGATATGCACCAATGAGAACTACCTAAGGGAGAGAATGACAAAGTTGTATGTTATAATATTATTTAGTAACGTAGTGATTAAACATATTAAGCTAGGGAGAGCTTACACTACACAACATTTGATCACAGAGTTGTAGAATACATGTTTGGTATGTGTATGGTACATTTCATATTACTTGAGTTGCCATCAATGCCAAAGGGAGAGATTGATGAACTACAACTAATTTAGAACACTGAATGAAGAACCTATGATTGAAAGATCACTGAGGAGTTGTTGATTAGATATGCAAGATGATTAAATCAGTATTATGTTGTCATTGATGTCAACTAGCTTGACAATACTTATCTTGTAAGTTACTATACCGACACATCTGAAGAAAGGTGAAAGAGATGAACAAAAATATCTACATGAGGAAGATGTATATATCAGATGAGGATAAGGAATACATTGAGTAACTTGTTGATGAGTCTATGACTTGATGAAATTGACTTTATTATGTTGCATTCATCTATGATGAAGAATAGAGCTGAAAGACACAAAGCAATGTTGTCGATAAATAAAGCATTCCAGTATACACTGATGGAGTGTAGTGTATACCGAGCATAGTGTTAACCGAGCTTGTGTTCACCGATGCATTTCTTTGTTAACCGAGAAAAATAGAAAGGAATTAAATGATCAATTTAGCTGATAAAGTGATGAGCTGTAAAGCGTATGAAATCAACATAATAGATAAAGTTTTTTATGAAGATTGAGGGCTAACATAATTCAAGAAGGATCTAATGGAGTAGATTGAAACGTGTTACTGACACATTAGCCGAAGAAGGTTAAAGAGGAAAAATTAATGAATAAGATTAAGTGGCAAAATCTGATGGAGGAAAAGAAAATGATTTACTCATCTATATAAGAGACATTGGTTTCATTGTTGAAAGACGCCAAAAGAAGAAGATACTGTAGAATTATCATGTGAACAAGTTTTCATGCATTCTGATCATACTGGTTAATGAGAACCGAGCTGCAGAATAATTACCGAGCTACAGAGAGTAATTACCGACGGATAGTAAGTTGATATAGTATTGAATCTGAAGTGGTATATTGATTAGAAAGATTTGAATGAGATGAACATTGATCTGTAAACTACAATTGAAGTTGTTTCAAGGTAGATCATCTACTGTTACATATTTAACCATTGTACACAGTCAAATCTCTTAACTGAGTGGACTAAGAAAGTCTTTTAATGTTTCATTCATAGAGTGAACATTGTTATCCTGTCAACCCCAGAGTGACTGCTGGTTGGATGATAACTTCTAGTCTAAAATCCTCTAACAAGGTCACACCTAACAGTGTGTTTGTAAACCTTTAACAGGGTTGGGTCTTCACCAACCTCACTTCAGAAGAGTGAACATTTTAGGTTGCCAGTCCCAGGTGGTTTTTCCCTTCACAAGGTTTCCACGTTAAATCTCTTGTGTTATGTGTTGATTTTGATATTTGTTTGTTATCATACTTTGCATATTACATGTTAGATTTGATCGATAACTACTATAAGTTTTAGACTAAAAATTGTTAAAAACACAGACAGTGAAAGTATTTTATGTTTACTGAGTAGCAGAAGTTGAAGAATTTGTTTTTGATTATACATTTTGTTTGGGACACTGGATAACTGATTCCCCCCCTTCTCAGTTATTCTAATAGATTACACGTTGTTATTTCAATCATTAATCCCTATGTAAGTGTTATAACCAATTAGAAAAAGGGAATGCTTAAGCAGCATAAGTGTTGAATCTAGATCATTGATATTGATCTAGAAGCTTGATCAGTTGTTTATATAAGGTGATATTAAAACCCTAAAATGTAGTAACAGTCATGAGATCTCAAGTAATATAGATGGAAGTAGTATTTTGATTGTTAAATACAGAGATCAAGCAGAGTGACTGAACTGTTAATATGATTTAGAACAATAGAGAGGGGGGGTGAATCAGTTGTTCTTAGGTCCAGATGTATAAAAACAAACTTTAAACTCTTCAACAAATCAGATCTAATAACCAACACCTACTCAGTCATTATTGATTGCATAACAGAAACATATAACAGTGTAGTCCACTTATCCAATAGCATTTAACTTGTAAAACATAGAAATGTTCAAACCAAAACATTCACACAAGTATCAACACCAAGATTTATAGTGGAAACCCAATTTGGGAAAAATCACTTTGTAACATGTTACTATTATGTTCACTCTTCTGAATTGAGCTTGGTGAAAAGCCAACCCTGTCAAAGGTTACAAACACACTGTCAGGTGTGACTCAGTTAAAGGATTTAAACCACTCTGTTAAAAGTGCACCTTGTTATAGGACTTACATACACTCCATTAGAATGCAACCTTGTTTTAAGGATTTATACGTATGACTGTTAGGTCAACCTCTATTAAAAGGATTTTGACTATTACAATGGTTAGAAAGTAGCAGTAATATTGATCTGAGAAACATACAACTCACTTTGCAAATATCAGATCCAATTCCATACACATGTTGGCTTACTGACTGTGAACCTTTTCCATCTCCATCATTGATATACTTGGAACCCTTCAAGTGATCACAACACTTCTCCTTCAGCCTTTTCTGCTTAGATAGTTAATAACATCAACAATACCTCCAACATCCAATTCTCTCTCTCTCTCTCTATATATCTTCAACCTCTCTCTTAGGTTTCCTTAACACTGCCTCTTTTAGGTCAATACATCTTTTGCTGCTTAATCTCCTTCATAGATCTTAGAGTTAGGTCAGATTCATTGAATCTATCCTACATTATGTTCTTCGGCTATCCTTTTGGAAATATCTCAAATCTTCTTAAAGATTTTCAATAAAATGTTTTACAGTGCATTAAATTCTTTCATACAATCAATAAATAAAGTCAACACATTTTACATAATCCAAGAATTCAACGATGTCAGTTGGAAATCTGAATTCTTCATCAAATGCAAAATACTGACGCTTGGTCAATATTGTGTCCAACTTCTTGGTCTTCTCTGGAAAGCTTGGTCACCACATAAACTATTTCCTCACTAACATTATCTTCCTGGGCAATTAACTGGTGTTTGGTCAACACTGATTTTACTTGGCACTCACTAGCTCGGTCGACACAAACAACACTCGGCTTAAACTAGATTTCTTCACTTTTTCTTTGTTAAGCCTACCAGTTTAGTCTTCATTCTTACTTAGATAAACAATACATTGTCTTATCATTGTGCCACATAATCAAGTACTCATTGAAGTACCAAGATAACTCAACCTTTCCTTAGGTGCTATTGTTACCAACCTTGCCTATCCCCTTAGTAACACTCAAATAGATATAGTACTTTATTAAATAGCAATAGTCTTACCAGTTAAGGGTTGACATCAATGACAATACAACAATTGCTTCAATTGCAGTTTCCAACATGAACATAGCAATGAAGGATAGAAAAGAGAAATTTTTTTTTTTGAGATTAGATAAGTATTGAAAAGAGGAGATCTGTAATCATCATTTGAAGTGCAAACCGAAGGATCAGGTGATGATATATTCTAGCAAGTGAATCAGGGTAAATCTCTTAATAGAGTGGTCCTAATAGACCTTTGTAAATCTCCTAATAGAGTGCTTACTTAGTTGTTAGTTTTAAATCCTTTAATCAAGGTAGATTGTATGTTTGTAAGCTCTTAGCAGGGTAGACCCCTCACAAGGTATATCACTAGAAGTGATCAAAACTTTGTAGCCCTAACATGCACACTTTATTGTTGTAGTAGTGAAGATTTGTGGGTGTCATCCCCACCCCAGTTTTACCTTTCAAGGGTTTATGGCTTACCAAATATTTGTGTTATGAGTTTTATTTTCATGGATATGATTAGTAGTTAGATTCATTTTAGAATTGAATTTTATGTTTATGATACATGTGTTGAATTGGTTTCAAAGTATATAAGTTTCAATATAAGTAGGAGATATTTTCCATAGCAAGTCAAATTGTGATATTGCTATTAGGATTCAACTATGTAGTTTTTTGAGTCAAACTCATTGACTCATTTACTCATGAATCATGGGTCAATGAGTTTGACTCAAAAAACTACACAGTTGAATCCTGATAGAAATATCACAAGTTTCAAGATTTTGATTCAGCCCCCCCCTCTCAGTATCTTACTTTCCCAAATAAGAATTCAAATAGTTGGTATCAGAGCTTTGTTCTCTTAGAAGAAATCTAACCACTTGATAATTAAGATCTTGGAGATGGAGGCTTATAAATTGGGAAAAATCATAGAGAATTAGAAGATTGACATCCATCTTGTATTGCACCAACTTGAAGAAGCAAGAGAAGAATTGAAGAAATCCTTGAAGAGAATGAAAGAATTGGAAATTCAACTGAATGACACTCAATATCAAGAAGAGGATACCAAATATCTATTTGATAATGGAAACTCTACTAAAAGTGATGCAACAATAGTAGATCTATTAGAGAAAAATAACACACTGAATGAAGAAGTCTGGTGTCTGAAGAGAGAACATGAAATTCAATCAGTTAGACTATGTGAAGTGATTGAACAAAAAAAGAAAGCTGAGGAAGACAAGACAATGGTAGAAGAGGATAAGAGATGAATGGCTACTAGACTTGATGAAAGGACATGTGATATGCAGAAGCTGACAAACAATCAATTGGACATGTTAAATCAATTATTACTTACAAATCAAGAGCTAAACAAGAAAGACATGGAAATTACAAATCTGAGATCAAAGAATAATCTACTAAAGAATGAGTTAAGATCTGAAAAGGAACTCAATGAGAGGATGAAAAAACCTAATGAAGTTGTGAAATACTTTGAGGAAATGATGAGATCACCTAGAAGATCTAGTGACACCTATGGAATAGGACATAATGAGCACCTATGATCCACTAAAGAAGGAGAATCATCAAAGAGTAGAGAACAAAGGAATGCAAAGCCAAAGAATAAAAAACCTACATGTCATCATTGTGGGAAACTAGGACACACAAAAAACATATGTAGAAGAAAGAATGGTTATTCCAATCCTAAGCCTAAATTCAATGGATATTATTTTAACTATAAGAAGCATGGACATCAAGCACATGAATGCAAGTCAAAGGCTAGCAATCCACCTTCTACACCTAGATTTTAAGGACATTGTTACAACTCTCAGAAAGATGGTCATAGAGCACAAGAATGCAAATCCAACACAAAACCAAAGTGGACATCCAAGAAGCAAGGTAATACACCTAGGAAAGGTAACACATTCAATTGGGATTGCAATACATGGTATAGTTGTCTTTATTGTGGAGAATATGGTCATATTGGAGCAAATTGTATAAGGACACATTTTAGAGGTAAATCCAAGTGTTGGATGAATGGAAGTTTGGTATTACAAATGCCATAAGATTGGTCATATAAAGAGAGATTGTAGAGCACAAGCACCGAGTAATGAAGAATTCAATGGTGAAGAGACTATTGAACAGATAAGGAACCAAATGAACCAGACATGGAGAAAGAAAGAGGAAGCAAGAAGGAGTGGATCCATTGAACCTAAGATCACCCAATCCAATGGATCAAGTGATCACACTACTTCTAACTAAGCAAAGAAGATATTTGAGGAACTAAATTTTCAAATGTTATATTTTACACTACTTCCTAACATTAGATGTGTTAAAGTCCATATCTGCATAAATTAAGATGCATTAGGACAGATTTGAGAAAATAGTTAAATTGCACAATTGATGTCGAGCATCAGTATTTATGTCTATAGTGACCGAGTCACTTAGTATGTGTTGAGATCCTATAATGACCAAGCTAATATATCTATCGAGCTGAAGTGGAAATGTCAATATCGATTGATTCATGGTTGTGATTGAGTATTGGTATCTATTAACTGAGCTATCATGTGAAGGCCAAGATAGTTGTATTATACCTACTAAGTGTACGAAGCATTTAATGAAGACCTAATCTGACCATTTGAGTCTATATAATGGAAAGTTACCGTTCATTCTCATTTCACTAATGATTTGAGAATTTATAGAGTGATTCAAAGGTGATTAAGAAGAGTGTTTTGCGTGAAGTCATTTTGTGAAGATTCCTACAACGTGTCGTTGACAAACATTGTGAAGAATTGTTGAAACTAGGAATTACCGAGATACTCAAAATTTATTTTATGAACCCTAATTTGGAAAAATGGCATCAAGATCATCTGCTACAGTATGGAAGCAAGGAAAGGAGGTAAAAAAAGTTTAGCTAGTGAGAAGTGATGTGTGTAAATCACCTAATTTCCATGTTGTACCTGAGAGTGCAGTGAAGGAAGATCTTTCGAGAGCCCTATCATCAATTCCTCCTAAATTTTTGATGATATACGATGTATGCACATGCTACATATCTAAGATTAGTGATATCAAAGACTGCGAGCTGAGAGAGGCTTGCAACAAGTTATGTGAAAATAGAGCGTTGAAGGCAGAGCATCAACACATTATCAAGAAAGGGTTCTAGTGTGTTCCCTAGACTTCCCCCAGAGAGTTATTTTGTTGAGTTTAAGAAGAAAATGAGAAAGAGAAGAAAAAATTCAGTATCCCTAGTAGAGAAATTTTATGATGATGTATGTTTTCTAGTGGATACCAATAACACCTATGTACAAGATGTTACACCCAAGGTAGCATCGCTAAAGCCATTTCCCTATGAAGTTAACATAGATGAAACATCAGAAGCTATAACTACTTTACTTGCAAAAGAAATTGATAGTAAAGCCAAGGTTTTTAGGAATTATGAAGAGGTAAAGTGTAAGATAACAATGGGTCTAAAGTCTGCAACCCTAGAAAGGAAGAGAAAGAAAATAGTTAAAAATCTTGAGAAAATGCTAGGCCAAGGAGAAGAGGAGAATGCACCATTAGAAATCACACAAGGTCAGGGTGAGGATCAGTCAAATGAATATGAAGAAATTGAAGAGGAGGAAGTAGAAACATAAAAGAAGGGAAAAAAGATAATGGTTGTCAAGCCCAGTAAGAAGAAGAACAAAAAATAGAAGCCTACTCCTCCTACAACATTAAGACCTAGAACAAGGGAAGATTCAATTGCTACAGCTGGCGAGCCACAAAAGAAGACACCAGTAAAGAACATTGAAGGGGAGAACTCGAGCAAAAGGAAATAATCTCAAACTAACATTGTGCCGAGAAATCCTAACAAGAAGCCAAGAAGAAAATTAGTGCTACAAAAGGATGATGATTGTGAAGAGATGACTGGCTACAAAAGGATGATGATTGTGAAGAGATGACTGATATAGATGACAATAGTAAATTCAAGGTGGCAACACATAGGCATCCAGCTAGTGTGGATGAAATCTACCACAACATCAAGAGAACAATAGGTTTGGTAGGATTTAAGCTTATTAAATTTGAAAGATTAAACAAAGCTAATAAGGAAAAGATTGAAGATGCTATGATAGAAATATTATGTACATTTAAGATGACACCTTTGCAGATAGGGAACCTGATACCTAATGAGTTGTTCAGTAAAAATGATGAAAGATGGCAGTATGCTATCATGATAGAGAGGCAAATAAGAGAAGGAAAATTAGCACAGATTATACCTAAGATGACACCAAAGAAGATAGCAAAATTTATGGAGCAACATAGAAATAGGTCACTAGTACATTTGACCTTGTTTTTCTACCAAAATTTTTGACCATGAAATAAAAAGGTTTTGGTTGGTCGGATTATAGAAGGAAAAATTTCATTTTTTTTAATACATGCCCGTGTTAGTTGAAAGTTCAACCACTACGATGTACATCAAAATTTCGACGAGCACGGGCATAACTTAAAAAAAAAAAAGATTTCATTTCTCATTTCATTATTACCACGATGAATTTTTTCAAGAGTTGTAGCATGCGAAACCTCATCGGCCAGGGCAGATTCGACACTGTGTATAGGGGTTGCAATTTTTATCTAGACTTGGGCCTTTGATCTTTGAGCTTGGTTTTGGAAACTTGGCTTTTCCTCTCCTTATCAAATGGAAGCTCATTGAGGTAGGAATTTGATTATGGCATTTACTAGATTCTCACTATTTTATTATGAGCTAGGGCATTATGTAATGTTTATTTTCTATTACCATTGTTTTACATGGCATATGCCCTTGGCTCATACTCTTCATATTACCATTATTATTACTTTCTTGGAGTATCATTGATTACCCACAAGCTAGGGCATCCATTTATACGAGCTTGATCACATGATAACCAATATGAATAGACATGACTAGCATCATTTCATTATTGATTGAATGGCATCATTTCATTATCTTACACAGTGATACAAATAACCACTAGTTAGTGGTTATCGTAACACATTAACAATGTGTTACGATAACCATTAATTACTAGTTACCGTGTGATCAAGCAATCGACTAAGTCGATCTTAATAGTGACTGCATAATATATATAATGTAAGCCCCGATAATTCTCAGTCGACTACGATACATATGATCAATATTAAATCATATATATATATATATATATATATAGTCGATTAACCATAATAATAATCAATCAGATCAACACTATAAGTTAACACATACCCTGTTCCAAAGCTCCCATTTTGGCACAGGCAGGGAGGATGCTGGCAAAGGTTGTGGAATTTAGCTTTACACCTGCCATTTGCATTTGCTTGAAAATTTCTAAAGCCTTTTTAAAAAATCCATTTTGTACATAGCCCGTAATCATGGCATTCCATGATACCACACGTCTTTGATGCATTTTGTCAAAGAGTTCACATGCCTTGTCTATAGTTCCACATTTTGCATACATGTCTACCAAGGTAGTTGCAACTACAACATCTGACAACATTTCTTTATCTTTTATGCTTAGATGGATGTCCACACCCTGTTCCAAAACTCCCATTTTGGCACAGGCAGGGAGGATGTTGGCAAGGGTTGTGGAATTCAGCTTTACATCCGCTAATTGCATTTGTTTGAAAGTTTATAAAGCCTTTTCAAGGAATCCATTTTATGCATATCTTGCAATCATTGCAGTCCATGAAACCACATTTCATTGAGGCATTATCTAGACCTCCAGAAGAAGGAAGTCTAGAAGATGAAATCAAGAATATGAGTTTTAGTTGTATGAATATAATGCAAAAAAACTAGAGCTTGATGTTCACTTCAAATACAGGATCAACATTCAAGATCTTAGCAGAATCATATCCATTTGATATCAACAAAAGACTTTTGAGCGTATATGATTATGAGAGAAATGGTTTAAATTTTATGATTGAAACCTCTAAGCAAAAGGGAGCTAATGTCATGCCAGGCAACTTAAAATGGCCTTCCTTGGGAATCCGTTCTATAGAGTTGCCAAAAATGCTGGAAGAAAAGAAGAAAAAGAAAAATGTCAGTGCAAAGGAGTTGTTTTTATTTAATTTAGGAAAATCTAAATCAATATTGTCTCAAAATCTCCATGGTTAAATACCAGATATGCTACTCAAATGTACATTGTGATTACTAAAAAAAATCAAAAGAAAAGATCCCTCTTTTCATTTGTATTATTTTAATAGTGAGGATTTCCATTGTATTTTTTAGCTACACCAATACTTACATATCACAAAACTTTAAAAAAAATCTAATGACAAAAAAAAACTTACATCTTATGATCCAATCTAGTGTTATTTTTACTCATTTCCATCCTCCGTAGGAAGTGGAGGATTAAGATCCCCAACCAAATGAAATCCTGTCACTAAAAACATCTGCTTTTGTCTCCAAATCAATGACAACAAATGAAGAATCACACACTCTCTGAACACTTCACCTTTGGCCTCCCTCTGAAAGCTACCTATTATAATATCCATTGGAAACTTTGAGAACATAAATGAAATCATTACAGTTCCTAGAGAGATCATTTAAAGAGGAGGAGCAGTGCTATTTTTATCTATATTCTATTTCATGGAGGAATATGCAAAATTTTTCTTCTCCTTTGCACCTCAGAGGAAAATATTGGCAAAATCATAAGTTGCGATGGCTTCCATTGTCAGGTAGAAAGTTACAAGACAAACTCTTATTTTTTTGCAGTATCTTTGATCTCTATTGTTAATCGACCAAGAATCCTAACCAAGAACCTTTCATTAATACACAAACTAAATGGCAGAGTGAATTTTTATTCCTCTTAATTTTTTCTATTTTATCATGCCAAAGACAAAAGTAAATTATTAAATTAAGAAAATGATTTTTTTTTAAATGGAGAATTTTAAGACGAGAAATTTTGTTTCAAAGATGTCTTAAACATTGCAATTATGTAGTAGTGTTAGTTTTAGATAATGAAATTAATAATTTAAATATTCAATATTAAATAATATTTTTTTCTTAAAATAATATTTATAACAATACAAATGATATCACACTAAAGATGCATTGATATGTTATGCTACATGAGTTTGAGTATAGGAACCTATAACTTTTTTGTGAAAACTTTTTGAAAAATTATTGTTTATGAAAGATCGCGTTGCTCTTTGCATAAAATATGTCTTGTCTAAATGAAAATGTTATTCCTTTATACATAACTCTAATTCTTACCCCTTGAAACTCAATTCATTTTTTAACAAAACCAATGGTATTTTTTGTTTATGCATCCTATATTACTCTTTGGATAAATCAGACTTGATGTTTCCTTCAAAACATCTTTTTACACGTGCCAATTGCATTTTCTTGAAAGTTTCTATAGCCCTTTCAACACATCCATTTTTAGTGTATCCTACAATCATTGCAGTCCATGAGACCATGTTTCTCTAAGTCATTCTCTCAAATACTACTTGTGCCTTGTCTATGCTTTTACATTTTGCATACATGTCTAATAGAGAATTTCCAACTATAATATCTGATGGAAATCCCCCTTGTATTATGAAAATGATGGATATCCATACCATGTTCCAAAGCTCCTATTTTGGCACAAGCAGGGAGGATGCTGGCAAAGGTTACAAAACTCAAATATATTCCTACCAATTGCATGTCTTTGAAAGTATCTAAAGCCTTTTCAACAAATCCATTTTGTGCATATCCTACAATCATGGCATTCCATGAAACCACATCTCTTCGAGGCATTCTGTCAAACAGTTCATGCACCTTTTCTATCTTTCCACATTTTGCATACATGTCTACCAGAGCACTTGCAACCACAAAATTTAATGAAATTCCTCTATCCTTCACACTTTGATGGATGTACCACCCATGTCTTATGTAGGCCGCAATGATCGTATTCCATGAAACCCTATCGTGCTCTTTCATTTGGTCAAACACTTTACGGGCATCAACCAAACTTCCACACTTTGCATACATATAAATAAGCTTATTATGAGTTATGTGTGTACCAAATACCCATCGTCTGTGACTAATGAAAGAGTGGACATTTTTTCCCAGTGAAAGCGTGTTCTTGAGCATGCAGGTTTACAACAGTTGAAAATATATAGAGGAGTCTTCAGGAGGGTTGTGTGTAGGAAGAAGAATGTGCAGCACCTCCTTCAACCGGCCCTCCCTACACAATGTTGTAGGTTTGAAATGAGTAGTTAATGGCAATGGCATTTTATGATTGTAATTGAAGTGTGTTATTCACCATACTCAAACATTGCCTACCACGGAGACATTGTCAGTAGTAAACCTGTGAGCATTTTCACATGATTGCATACAATCAAATTTACTATTTACCTTCTTAGGTTTATAATCTTTCTTGTTTTATTGATTCAACATTTGGAGGAACACTGGTTGAATGTAACAGAGTTATTGCAGGTCAAATGTAACTAGACATAATTCTTATTTGTTGGACTATGCTTTTCTTTATTTTGTATCCTTTGAAGAGACCTTAAGTTGGACACTTGTTCATTGGAAACCCTCTTTATGAAGGCCTTGAAGTTGACTAATTCTAGCTTAGGTAGTTAAATTGTCCTTGCTGCCCTAGAATGACATCTTTGTTCAAACCATTGATTGCAAACATTTTTTAAGTACTTGAATCTATAATAGAACAATAGTGGTGAATGTATGATTATTATAATCATATGATTATATGTTATAATATTTATGTAATAAATGTAGTAATGATGGTGCGGTGATTTATTGATATAGGCTCGATGGCTCTTGTCAATGTGCCAAACTGCCAATGTGGTGGTGGGCAGTGTGTTTTGTAGACTTCACGGACACAGAGCAACCCTGGATGATAATTTTGGTGCTGCCCAAATAGAAAAAAGGTTGCTAATGTGTATATATTTAATGTTTCTAATGTAAATACTATTCATTATATTATAAGAACTAATGTAGATTGGGCATCATAGGGAAATAATGGCCGTGGATACTTTAGTTGGGTCGATGAAAACTCATCTGCATCTATTCAGCCATCTCCACTTATTTGCGATGAAGGATTTGAGTGCAAAACATGTCAGACTAGGGAAAATGCTGAAATTATATTTTTACGACGCCTTCTCTGTATTGTAATCGCATATCTTTGTTGCGACCATATGCGGAGATGAGCTCAGGAATTAGTCAGTTTAATATTTTCATATTGTAACTAATATTTTAATATGGATATGGTGTAACTTCTCTTTGCCTCAAGTGCGCATATATATGGTTTACATCTTTTTTTACAATAATTCTTCATGTTTATGGCTCGGTGAGCCCCAATCTACTATCAATCATTTCCATTTAAGGCTTATCATTTCCATTAAGGTTTACATTCAAAATTTGATTACAATAAGATCAATATATGATCAAAACAATATCATATGACCATGAAGGAAGGAAGATTTGACATAAAATATATGAAGGCTACTTAGTTTATCTTAGGGATAGAGATAATTTAATTTTAACTTTGGTTGTGTTAAAGGAACTATGTTGACTTTATTTTGTAGTTGTTTAACATGAGAGTTTTTAGATTAATAGGAGTTCACATTTTTATGGGAACGTATCATTCAATTGAGCATTAATGCCCATCTATATGTAGTGAGATGAACATAACTCATGTACCTCAAGCTAGTGTGCTTGGATACCTTGTATACACTATTTTGCATTAGACTAGACATTATCCAAATAGTGAGTATTTATATAAAGTGCTCGAAGATCAAAGGCCCAAGTCCAGAATGCCAAAATTAATAACAATGACAACCCTCACAGGCAGTTGGATAATGTCTAGTATAATGCAAGGACACTAGCAAGAGGTACATGAGTTATGTTCATCTCACTAGATATAGATGGGGATTAATGCTCAATTGAATGATACATTCCCATAATAATGTGAAATCCTATTAATCTTATTCAAATCTCATTTAATTCATTACTACATAAAGATATAATCTTTTTATATAAATATAGACTAATGAGATAATTGAGAGAGTTTGGATCAACATTTGATTATATAAGTCAGACCTAGCATGAGAGAGAGAGAGAGAGGAATGAAGAGGATATTGATGCTCCACTTATCCATTACAGTAATGGCTAAGCAGAGCATCAATATCCATGTCATTCCCCTCCTCTCTCTCTCTCTCTCTCCTACTGGTTTTTAGCGTGTATTAAACAGAATAGAATTTTCAGCATATTATTATCATTCTATTTCTTTGTTGTAAACATGCCATGGGTGTGTATTCCAACTTCATTCACTCTAATCAACTCAGCTTCTACCATTCCTCTTCTATAGCCTTTCTAGGCCTGCCTAGTAGCCCTTCACACCCTGAAATCAAAAAATCATTCACAAACTTCCCAAATAACCCAACAATGTTTTTATATTTTCTAGTACCCTTTTCAGAGTTACTAAATTCATCTCAGTCTTAGTCCTTCATCATTTGACTGGTGAAGATTTCCTTCACCCTCTAACTCTCCAACTAGGCCTAATTAGCCCTCCCTCAACAAAGCAACTCCTATCCCCGCTTACCTCTACGTCTCCATGACGTTAAACAGTCTTATAATGTGATTCAAAATCATTGATTTTTAACTTAGTATGATTCCACCTAGTCATCTACTTTCCATGACTAGTGTTGAATTAATTCAATCAATCATATAGTTTTACTATTGTGTTGACTGTTCCACGATAGTGTACAAGTTTTTGAGAATGGTATTGTCTTTATTGATTAAAAGACCTTTTCCATTTGTTCCTTGATATATCAATTCAACCACACCCACTCCACTTCATGTGGATGTCTTTGAAATAGACTCTTAACTCTAATAAACCAACTGTAACTACTAACTAACTTCTAACTGTCTGATACCAGTCACCAAACTGACTGTATTAACAATATAAACAAGAAATTCATTGTCAAGTTGACAACAAAAGTAAATTCCAAAGGGGAAGAATCTGCCCTCTTCTTGGGATTTTTATCCCAACCACCCATTCATTTCCACCCAGGCGTAAGACTGCAGCAAACAAGGCATGAACGAGGAGACAAACATAAATTTTAATTGCCATTTCTAACAAGTTGTTGCTTATAATCCCATGAATTAACAATAAAAGAAAACTAAACAGAGCAAGGTTCCATTTAAATGCATTTAACACAAAAAACAAATTTACAAAACTGAACGAATGACATGTTTACTGTTGAACTACAACTGATTTAGAGCCTAATTGAAGAATCTGTGATTTAAGATCACCGAGCTGATTGATTAGATATGTAATATAATTGAATCAGTATTGTGCTGTCATTGATGTCAACTTAGTTTGATAGTACTTATCTTGTAAGTTACTATACCAAAACATATGTAGAGAAGTGTTAGGGATTTTTCTTGTGGGTCAAACTTGGC
This sequence comes from Chamaecyparis obtusa, assembly GCA_027943335.1. NCBI lineage: Eukaryota > Viridiplantae > Streptophyta > Pinopsida > Cupressales > Cupressaceae > Chamaecyparis > Chamaecyparis obtusa. Next base: position 1,135,093 of record BSBK01002120.1, read on the forward strand.
AAGGACATTGGCTTGATTATCAGTAAATAGGTTTCCAAGTTTGCAAGAAAAGCCTAATTGATGAGGATTGGATAAGATCCTCCTTATGCTTTGAGCTCCACAAGACTTAGGTGGTTATTGCCTAAAATAGGTTACTATCTTTCAAGTAGACTATGGATTGGTGGATTAAATCTTCATTGTCATGCTATTGAGTTTATTAGAGGTACTTTTATGGAAGATAATCATGAAGACAGTTGAGAACAACCTATTGCAAGATATGACTAATGAAACTCCTAGTATAATAACATGAACAATGGCATAAGGGTGATGTGTCCTTCTTCTTTTATGAGTAACACTCAAGGAAGGCTAACCTTTCATTCACTCTTCAAGGAATCAACAACTATGGACTGTAAAACATCAGGGATAGTCCTATTTTTTAGGTACATGAACATGAAATGAAATGATATTGGTTATGATGAATTTTTTGTTTGATGACTGAAAGGTGTTTGAATGAAAGAGATCAGATCAGTGCCTAATACTTTGGGCAGAGAGTCTAACATAAATCAATAGAGGAATTTCTAGGAAATACAGTGATATGCCTTACAAACCACATACAATTTGGATAGAATGCCTTACAAACTATCTTCTCAATCTAGGTTTGCTACCATCAAGATCTTCCATAGATGTATTCATTCTCTCAAATTGCACATAAGGATTTAATTCTTTCCTTGAAAGAAACTCATGCAACAATTAGATAGCTGCCTTACAACTAGTATGTTCCAAATGCCTTACAAATAGAGACATACAAGAATAAACACAAAGCAAAGAGACAATAACATAATCAAGGTAGAAATTGTATTGTATTTCATGGAAGTGTATCAATACATACAAGTAAACTTCTTTACTTAAAATCATAGGATCAACAATCTGCTCTGCAAAGTTTGTATTATCAGCATGCAACCATCAAGAATATGGAACTAGAGAATAGAATCCCTTGGATTGCCAAAGACTGGAACCAGGAACCAAAAATATTGGAAAACTAGAAAGCTAGGAGACCCAAAAAGTTTTGAAAACCTTACAAAATCAGAACACTTACTACTTATATCACTAGCTATCTTGGAATCCTCAAAGAACTCAAGATGCAACAAGCTTAAGATAGCTAGGGTTAGGGTTTCACCCACTTCAACCAAAAAGAAACGGTCATAAATTTATTACAGGGGAAGAAACCCAGGCAACTAGGAGAAAATAGATCCTAAACAAATCCTCAATCATGATAATCTCACTGAGAAGGTACTGAGAACCACAAAAATGCCCAAAATGTCAACCCTTTTGGCCACCTACAACACACCTCAAGCATAAAAAACATAGTACAAACCCCAACAAATGATCATGGCACACCTTGGACCACACTGCAATGGAAAACAAATCATCTCTTACCAGCTCCAGTCGCTTCTGCATTCAATTTCAGTCCTTTTGGTCGCAGGAAACCCTCAAAAAATTTGAATTTGAACCTTAACGGTCACATTCATGTTGCCAATAGAAAATCGGCGGTCCACATTTGAATCTCGATCAACTTTAAGTCTTGACCGTTAGATCCCTCTTTTTCACAATTTTTATGTCCTTAACTCAACCAAATACCCCGAGTTTACTCCTAGCAACCACACGACAAGGCTTTTTCCTGTTGCGAGATGAAAAACTAACTCACCATTTAACCCCATGAACCAGTGACCAAAGGAACTTAACTTATCCCAGCTACATCTGACGAACTGGCGACCAAAGGCTTTCGGCCATTCGTGGAATACTTTATACTACCGCCATATATTTAGCGATTATGTGAAGACTTGTTCACTGAATCACCAGTCAAATTGGAGCACCACTAATTTATTATGTGAATGAGAAAAACCCTTTGAAATTTGTCAGAACCACCAAACCCCTTTGTCAGAACCACTAAGCCTCCGCTTGGGCCTACTTAGAAGATCAATGGCTGTCTCATCTTTGTATAGGCCTCCCAGATTCCATCAGATCACATGCCCACCATTGGATGAAGAATCTTACCCTGCCCTGACAACCCTCTAACACTAGATGAAATCAACAGCTATCACATAATCTCAAGCCTCTAACACATTCAATGAGATCTTACACCGTTCGTAGATTTTCTGACAGATATCAGGGCCCCCCGACACACCAGATACCAAGACCCACTGACACCTGCCAAGTCAAGACCTCATGGACCAATCAGACACCACCAAATCAGTACACCTGGCATGTGGACCCATCGCATTTTATCCCCTCTGAGAAAGATTGAATCGATAGTCGGTGCATGATCTTAAACCTCTAACAGATCCCATAAGATCATGCACCCATCATTAATCAACTGACAGTTAGGACCCTCTGACAAGCTGAGAACCAGGTCCCACTGATAGCATATCTAGTCACTCACCCATGGACCAATCAAAGCCTACCATTTGTGCATACATGTCACTTTGGACCCACCTTTGTTAGCATTTAACACATGAAAGATCGGATGACCGGTGTATAATCTCAAGGGTTCCTAAGATTCCTTGAGATCATGCACCCATTGTAGATTTTGAATCTTCACACTAAGATACTGGGCCCGCCTGACAGAATGTCCAACTAATCACTGACATGACCAATGAGAAACTAGCACGATAGCATGGCATGGTAATGGACCCACATTGACCCTTCTTCAGGGAATGCATCAGATGGCCATCATTAAAGCATTATGTTAAAACCCATGCATCTTCCCTTAGTGGTATAGCAATGATCATTGATTCTTCTCACTTGTTAACAAGCCAACGGGGAAGGAAGACAGGGCCCGCCGGGACAGATGGCACACAGTCATGAATTCACATGTCAGAGACCTCTGACACCAAATAGTCTTGTGAATTAATGAAAACCACATATTTTAAAGGGGCAAAACCTTGGAAATATTACTGCGGGGGACTAAGGAAAAATTAACACCGAGAGACTTAGGAACTTAGGAAACATTAAAAGGGGTCCTGACGTTAAAAAACCTAACCGATCAACATGCAAAATGGTATAACATTTAAGCACATGAGTATTTTAAGGTTTTAAGTGGCCTAAAAAAGTAACATAAAATTAGAACAGGGCCAAGGGTAATTATGGTTTTTATATGCAACGACTAGATTTTTGAATTTCAAACAAGGGTTTTAGCCAGAAAACAGGGAAAAACAACTGCAGAGACCGGAAGAAAAATGGTAGGGCCATGAAATTTTGTAGGTTCCAACAGTGGCTCTATTTGAGGATGTTGAAATGCAATTTTTAACAAGAACCACAGGACTCTAGGACATAGACCAAAAACCACACTAACCTAAAACAGGGAAAGAAACACACGACCTGAAAGGAAACCAACCTGTATAGAAATTTACAAAGTATTTACACATGCATGATAATCAAAAACTTAACTGAAGAAGGGCTTCAAGAATTGCCCATGCACTGGCAATTCAAAAACTTCACCATCCATGTTCTTTAGCAAGTAGGAATCCTTCCCAAAACTATCATGAATCACAAAAGGACCAAGCCACAGTGATTCAAATTTCTTATGCTTCCCTTTATCTTCTGCCCTCACATTCCATTGAAGTACCAAATCATCAACCTTGAATTTTTTGGTGGTTTCTTTTTTGTCAAATAAGTACTTCATCTTCTGTTGCAACCTGATATTATTCTTTTGACTCTCCTTTCTCTATTCATCTAACTCAGTCAGCTGCATAATTCTATTTTGCATTGGCTCTATGACCTCCAACTCTTCATCCTGAATAAACTAATAAACTAGAATTAGATTATTTATAGGTAGCGTTGATTGCAAACCATACACAAGCTCAAAGGGAGACTTCCCAGTGGCTCTTTTCACTGTAATCCTGTCTGCCCATAAAGCCAATCTCAACTTGGAATGCCAAGCTCTCTTATTCTTTTCAAGTGTCTTCTTCAATATTGTCAAGATACTCTTATTGCTAGACTCAGCCTGTCCATTTGCTTGAGGATGATAAGGAGATGAATAGGAAGTTATGATTCCACTATCTTTGCAAAACTCCTTAAACTCATCTGATCTGAAACACATTGCATTATCTATAATCAACTTCACAGGAACACCAAATCTGGTCAAAATATTGTCAAGTAAGAAATCAATCACCACTTTACTTGTTGCCCTCTTTGTAGGAATAGCCTCTATCCATTTTGTGAAATAGTTAGTTGCAAAATTAATATAACTATGTCCTCCACTAGATTTCTCAGCAAACTCACCTATGAAATCCAAGCCCCACATGGAAAATGGTGCTTCAGCAGCTATTGGGCTTAATGACAGTGCTCTTGAGTATTTTAATTTTGAAGCAAACCTCTGACAAGCTTCACATTTCCTAATATATTGGAATGAATCCTTAAACAATGTAGGCCAATAATAACCTGCCCTTAAAACCTTGTGAGTAGTAGTCTTTGCTAAAAAATGACCTCCACAAACACCAGCATTCATTTCATTTAAAACCTTTTCTGCCTGATATCTGTCAAGACAAAACAACAAGACTCCATCTCTATTTTTCCAATACAAGTCCCCTTGTATCAATGTATACTTCTGAGCTTGCAATTTCAAGGACCTCTTTTGGTTATCTATCATAAAGTCTGGGCATCTAGCATTCTTTATGAAATAGACAATATCAGCATATTCTAGTTGCAATTCAATACTTGTGATTGTCATATCTGGAGTTCCTTCATTATTTACTTGGACTAAGTCCATATTTTATTTAGTCATCAATTTTGCTAGGCCTTGTCCTCTCACAAGCTTAGTGATATGAATTTCCAAATTGAATTCTTGAATTCTAGTAATCCACTTGCATCTCTTACCAGTGACTTCATATTGAGTAAGAACATCCTTTACTACTGAATGTGGGACATACGCAACAACCTTTGCACACACTAGATAAGGCCTAAAAGATTTGACTACTTTTACCAATGCATATGCCTGCTTCTCCATCATCTCATAATTCAACTTAGCAGCCTGCAAGGATTTGCTAAAAAATGCAATTGGATGCTCAAAACCTTCATTGTCCTTTTGCAATAAGACAACAACAATGGTGTGAAACGATGCAAAAGAAAACAATGAAAAAGGCTTGGTATAGTTAGGAGACCTAAGCACAGGTGCTTGTTGGACCACATCCTTAATTTTCTCAAATGTAGCTTGAGCCTCTACAGTCCATTGAAACTTCACATCCTTTTTTAACAACTTTACTATAGGCTTGACAATTTCAGCAAAATTTGCAATGAATCTCCTAACAAAATTGATCTTCCCTAGAAAGGACTACACCCCTTTGAGATTTTTTAGTGCAGACACCTTCCTGATTGCTTCAACCCTCTCTGGGTCAATTCTTATTCCATCTTTCGATACAATGTGTCCTAGAAGCTTTCCCTCTTTGACTACAAAGTTACATTTTTTAGGATTCAGGGACACACCATACTCCAGAGCTTTGACAAAAATCTTCTCTAGGTGCGAGCAATGATCATGAGCCTTCTTGGAATAAGAAATTAGGTCATCTTGATACACAACCATAAATAGGTCTATGTACTCTTTGAAAGCAACATCCATGGCTCTTTGGAAAGTTGCTCTAGCATTTCTGAGACCAAATGGCATTCTGACATACACATATGTTCCCCAAGGTGTTGTGAATGCAGTTTTGAATTGTTCAGACTCTTTCACCTGCACCTAGTTATATCTAGAGAAGCCATCCATCATAGAAAATAACTCACAACCAATGAACTTGTGCAACATTGCCTCCATGTTAGGCAGTGAATAATCATCTTTCAATGATGCAACATTCAAATTCCTGAAGTCTACACACAACCTAATGTCACCATTCTTCTTTCTCACTAGGACTAAATTAGACACCCAAGTTGAATGCCTTATAGGTTGAATTATTCCTACATCACTCAACTTGACTAGCTCCTACTGCATCTTTGGAGCCAAAAATGGGTTAATGGGCCTTTGCTTTTGTTTGAATGGTTTGACATCTTGCTTTAATGGAATTTCATGTTGGAAAAGGTCCTCTCTATAGGATTTTAGGTCATCATAAGACCATGCAAACACATGCTTGTACCTCCTCAACAACCTTATCAAATTATCTTTCAATTGAGGGGTTAATCCTTTTCCAATATAGACCATTTGAGGAGCACTAAGTGACCCCAAATTCAGTTCCTCCAGATCTTCTACATTAGCATTACTTATTTTTGACATATGATCATTTTGGTTGCTATACAATGCTTTTAACTTAGTTAAGCCTTTAGGAATACTATTTTAACTCAACTGGATCACCTCACTTCCCATGATCATGTCCTTGCCTTCAATTTCCTCAACCAAAGTGTTGCAGTCTATAGGTTGATCCTCATATATGTCAAGACATTGAATAAATCTCAGGATGTCATGATCATCCTCAAAAACCTACCAATTGTAAATGTTGTCTGCAACAACTGGTCTACTTTTTACTTCAATAATTGATACTCCAAAAAAAGTTGAATCATCCCTTTTTAGAGAAACATTGGCCAAAAAATCAGCCATTATGTTATTTGATCTTTCAACCCAACATATATTGAAAGCATCAAACATTTCAATCTGATCCCAAATTACATGTTTATACAATTTCAATCTATCATTTTTGACAGCATATTTGGATCGAACTTCTACTACCACAAGCTCAAAGTCACCAAAAACCTTTAAACATTTTATCCCATGTTTGATAGCAATATTCAATCCCAAAGACAATGCCTCATATTCAGCAATATTATTTGTGCATTGAAAATTCAATGAGAATGAATACTTAAAAGTAGTACTTGATGGAGATATGAATAAGACCCCAGCTCTTGAGCCTTCTTTTGAGCATGCTCCATCAAAATAAATTTGCCACAATCCATCTTGTCATTCCTTTAATTTTGCAACTAGTGGATCTACCTCTTCCACTAGTGGGATAATTTCTTCTAATTTGAAATTCTCCATGTCAACATCCACACAACAATTTAAATGATGATCATTTATTTCAATCATATGTGGAGTTCTACCTTCTCTGGATACTTTCACATTGTCACCATCAATTTTGAAAGTTTCAAAGGACATATCACACTAGATACTACCTCCCATCTGAGCACTCCACTTCCTTGACAACAACATCCCATAATGAGGGGGAATATCTACCACTAGAACACTCATTGTTAGCAACTTGTCAGGGAAAGCTGTCAACCTATAAGGAAGTGCCTTTATAGTACCAATAATAGGGACCTCTCTTGAATCCATAGCCTGACATCTACCATGAGGTGTATCTACTTTCAAACCCAAGGATCTCATTATTTCTGCAGGCATAACAGTATTAGAGGCTCCTGAATCAATCATACAGTTTCTTAACAACTTTCCATTCACTATTAAGGACAAAAAGAAAGGATCAACTATTCTTGACACAACATTTGCAGCATTAGCATCCAAATAAATCTGAGGGATCTCAGAGATGATCTCCCCACACTAGTTCTCAATTGAATCACCTGCTGCAGCTATTTCATTAGCCTTGGTGGAACTTTGGGTATCAGAAGAAAAGGCTCCTTTTACCCAACTCAAAGCCTCAACTTTATGCTCCTCTATCCTCATCATTTCTAATAAGGGGACCTTGACATTGATTTGTGACAACAATTTACTCATGTCAATGGGAACATACTTGGGGTCAACTACATCTTGCCCAATGGCAGTGACCTCTTTATCTTCTTCATGTGTAACCACATTGGGATTATCTTTACTCTGACCTTTTTCCTTCTCTTGCAAAGGAGAAACAGTACTCACAAGAGGTTTAGCTTTTACTTTGTAAGCCACAATTGGCTTTGTGAAGTTGACATTTTTCTTCACCCTGGTTTTGTCAGCAGTGTCAGTAACCTTTTTCTTATTTTGGGCTTGTTTTTCATCCCTTTCTATTTTCTTGATGAAAATTCTAGCAAGCCTGCCACTTTGACCACCTACTACCCTATTTCTCAAATTATAGTTTCTTTTAACTTGAGACACCATGTCTGCTATGATTTGTGCAATTTCTTCATCAGAAGCTCTTCTCAACATCACTGACCCATCACTTCTTAGAGTATTGCACTGAACTACATCAAGGTGATTTTCTTCTTCATTAGAAAACACTTGCTGATGGTAAACCTCATTTCTGACTTGGGAATTCCCAACATCTTGATCTTCATTTTCCTCTACAGAATCTAACTCATCATATATGTATGAAGAAGTCATACCACACCCTTGATCATCATAAGTATCATCATTGTTGTTGCCTTGATCTCCATCTGCAGAAACACTTTGAGCAATAGCATAGTAATAGGGATCATGAGGTGATTGGCAAACAATACACCATGGAACATCATCATTCATATTCACTTTATTTCTGTACAAAGGGTCAGGGGTCTTGTCATTTGGTTTATCCTTTCTTTTAGGAAGTACTGGCTTCCCATCCTTCCATTGAGTATTATAGGGATAGTTCTGCATTCTTGCTAACTTATTAAAATTATTGAAAGATGGTCTATCATTTCCTTGCACTCTACTATTCCTTGCTTCACCAGGCTTTAAATCCTTTATTGCTTTCAAGATTTTCTTCAAACTATCGTCATCTTTTGGCTTTGCATCAGGTTTCCCTGGCTCTTTTCTGTTTGAGACTGATGGCTGAAAATCTTCTCTCCTTCCCAACTTCCCTGATATCCTGCTATTGCTCTCTATATTAATAGCTAATTTATAAGCCTCTACAAGATTCCTAGGATTCTTATCCCTCAAAAGATATCCCTTTTTTGAATCAAAAGTATTCAAGTATGTGACAAGACAAACTCTGTCATCCAATCTGATAACTTGCAACAATTTATGCATGGCCTTCTGAAATCTAACATTTAATTCAACAACACCCTCATTTGAATTTTTCTTGATGTTGTTAAACTCATTAAGCATTAAGCCTTCATTGGTTTTATCACCATACTATTCCTTGAAAGACTACCTAAACTGATTCTATGAACATATGCTAGCATGAGGTAAATTTCTAAACCAATCTCTAGCATCCTTAGTCAGAGATTGAACAAAAAGCTTCATGATCACATCATCAAGCTCAATATTGTAGTCATCTATCACATCAATGAAACTTTTCAAATGTTCTTCACAAGTAACTACATTGCTTCCAGTGAATTTTGGGAGCTTCTTCCTAATTTCATCAGGGATGGGATTTGGATAACCAGGAATCCCAATAAAAACCAATTGCTTATGCCTCTCATGAATGGGACCTACTTGAGATGGGCCACCACCTAAAGATGCAAATGTTTGAGTATTAGAAACATTAGGGGTCTTAGGCATACCTGAAGTTGTAGTAGTATTCAACACATTTGCTCCTTGTGCTTGAGAAGTGGAAAGGGTATTAGCATGTCCAGAAGATTGCCTAAGGAAATCAATCTTTCTCTTCATTTCAGCAGCAGTGGCTTCAAGCTCTGCCTTTTCTAACTCCTTTGCCAACAATTGTTGTTTTCTTTTTGCTTCTTCCAAGTCAGCCTCTAATCTTGCTGCTTGATCCATGGACTTCTTTGCATGATTTGGCTCATTTATTGAAACTCCTACAACCTTTTGTTTACCTTTATCCCTAGGATTTCTTGTCTCATAGATCTTATGGACAACAGGCTGATCTTCTGCTTGTTCTATCACATGATCTTGATTCATGGCCTCAAGGTCCAACAATTGTCTCTTCAATTGCTCAGCTCTAATCATAGCATGTCTGATCTTTTCCTCCTTTTCCCTTTCTCTTTTCTGTCTTAAATGGATCTGTTCTTGGACTCTCCTCTCCAACTCATAGAATTCTTAAAAAATTTCTTCTAACTCAGGGAGAGTAGTCTCAGATTCAGCATCTCCTACTTGAACCTTGTCCTCATATTGGTTCAGACCCAAATCAACAGCCTCCTCATATTTAGAAGTATTTCCTTCTTGATTCACTTGAATAGATTGGATTTTTTCCTCTTGTCTAGCATGTTCTCTATGTTTTTGAGCATGAAACATATTTCTATTTCTTCTTCCTCTCTTTGTCTAACTAGGCCTAAAAGTACTTGGAATACTTTCTCCTAATCTGTCCTCAGGAAGTTTATTTCTCTAAGACCTAGTACCTCTATAACTCATCTTGTGAATGATTTTCTAACCAGTACTGCAGCAGAGATAGTTAGAGTCGCCACCCAAAAATTGAGAATTCTTCTTTAAAATATAGGCACCAATGGTAACCAGCTGGTTTGTATAGGGTAGGATCCCTGGCTCAACGAAGCCCTACAACTTTAGCAAAATATTTCTTACAACTCCCCAATAGAGTCGCCAGTTTGTTAGAGCTTTTTCTTGTGGGTCAAACTTGGCAAGGACATTGGCTTGATTTTCAGTAAATAGGTTTCCAAGTTTGCAAGAAAAGCCTAATTAATGAGGATTGGATAAGATCCACCTTCTTCTTTGAGCTCCACAGGACTCAACCAGGTATTGCCTAAAATAGGTTACTATCTTTCAAGTAGACTATGGATTGGTGGATTAAGTCTTCATTGTCATGCTATTGAGTTTATTAGAGGTAGTTTTATGGAAGATAATCTTGAAGATAGCTGAGAACAACCTATTGTAGGATATGACTAATGAAACTCCTAGTATAATCACATGAACAATGGCATAAGGGTGATGAGTCCTTTTATGAGTAAAACTCAAGGAAGGCTAACCTTTGATTCACTCTTCAAGGAATCAGCAACTATGGACTATAAAACATCAGGGACAGTCCTATTTTTTAGGTACATGAATATGAAATGAAATGATATTGGTTATGATAAATTTTGTGTTTGATGTGTTAAGCCATCTTTCTATCATAGAAAAAATCTTTTGAAAATGGCCTCTTCCTTGCAAAAGTTTTTGTTAAATGTCCTGCCTTGTGTTCTTCATGTTGTCACCAAGCTCTAGTTCAAATTGCACGTGCTGATTCGCAAAATCCAGAAAGTTATTCGAGTTTCAAAGTCTGCAGGAAACAATTTCAAAATCTACCACAGTGTCAAAAACTTAGTGTTTTTCAAAAATCCATGATGTTTTCAGTTTGTGTGAAAACCCTCGTTGTTTTCAACCTGTGCCTTTCGGCTTTTGTGCACTTACCTTTCGGTCTATCAGAAATCCTATGTGTTTTCAATCTTTCGCCATTATGAAAACCTTGGATGTTTTCGATCTTTCACCGAAAACCCTGTGTGTTTTTGACCTTGCATTTCTTCTTTTCTACCGGCACTCCTTGCTCATCTATCTTAACTGCACAAGTGTGATGATGTGGGGCCAGATTCTTCAAGCGGCAGAGGGAGGAGATCAACAATCAGCGTGTGATCGCATGGAATATTCTCACCCCATGCGATCATGCACTTGCCGTTGATCTTGTTTGTTTCTAGCGTTTCTTTGGTGAAGTGGGCCCGATGTCAGAGGGGGGCATGTTCTTATTCATTGTCGCATGGCCGCATGTTAGACTTTTTTGACATGCGATCATCCTACCACTTGCCACGTGTCCTTGCGGCTCGATGGCATTTCATGATGTGGGGTCTTCCGGTGGGTCCAAAATGTTACACTGGGCTGGTGTTCTCTTTTGATTGGCCAGTGGGTGGTGATGTGGCAGCCTTTGGTTGGCTTTCACATGATTGTACAGCCTAATTTTTGGCAATGCGATCATGCGATCGATTGACATGTGTCTCTAGGGCCCGGTAGCAGGTGGGGTCTGAAGTTTGGCAGAGTGGATAACGATCTGGCGGTGCCGATAAAGTTCAGGCTTTTCACTCATTCATGGAAAGATTTGGTGGTTCTCCAGATTGTCTAGCAATTCAACAAACAGTGGTTGCGAGATCGCTAAAGTTTTTAGTAGAGGTAGGGTGTTTTTGGTGAATTGACGATAGCCTTTATCGCCAGTTTGCTAAGTTTGGCTGGGACCACTTGCTCGGTGTTATGATGTGTTGAACTTTGATTGGCTGGTGGGTGGTGATGTGGCAGTCTTATGGCCTTATCACATGATCGCAAGGGCCATTTCCATGGCTTGTGATCATGTGACAAAACCCCTGGTGTTAACTTCATGCGGTGGAGGTTATGCTGGTGGTTAAGGTGCGAGTTGTCGCATGTTCACATAGCCCATTTCTGGGCTATGAGATCATGCGACTAACCATCGGATGTCACAGTTGCGAGGTTCTAGGGTGAGTCCATGGTGTGGGTCTTGCCGGCGTGCCCGATTTTGATTGGCCATTGACTGGTGGTGGGACTGAGGATTTTTGAGGAGGATTTGTGGTCAGCATTGCGCTGTTAAGAAGCCGTGGTTGCATGATCGTAAGGGTTAGTTTGGTACCTTACGATCATGCGACCAAACATATGATGAGGCCCATTTTCTTGTGGTAGTGAAATTCATGACCGCGTGACTGCGCAACTAAGGGCAAACCATTAAGGGACATAAAGCCCGTGAAATGCAAAGTGGCCATTGCAGTTCAAAATTCAAATCTCTGAGACATTTCCTGCGACTAGAAAGGCCTGAAATTGATGACAGAAAAGGCCAAAGTTGGTAAAATTGATTTTCACCACCACTCTAGTGTGATCCAGGGTTCCTGTGGTCAACTGCATGATGGTTTTATGCCTGGTGAAGGACTTTCTTGGCTCGAGAAGTGTTTGCAAGTGGTTGATTAGACTAGTTTTTATGGCAATCTCCTGGTCTTATGGCTTGATCTTAATATCAATCTGAGATCTTTTCTCTTTGGGTTGCCTAACTTTCATGCCCCTACAATAAATTTTTGACTATTTCCAATTGGTTTAGCTGTTGTAACCTATACCCTAGCTATCTGAAGCTTGTCACATCCTATCTTTGGGATTCCACGGTAGCTAGTGGTATAAATAGTTGAAATTTTGACTTTGTAAGGGTTCCAGCTTCGAAGTTCTGAAGTGTTCCTAGTCCTGGATCTGAGATTGTAACACTTTTGTATTCGGTATTCTATTGATGATAGAGAAAAAGTTGTAGGTCTAAGTTGTAATTTGCAAGCTTGACTCCTCTGGTTTGATTGTTTACACTTAAGGATTCTTCATACTTAATACAAATGCATGGCTCTTATCTCTCCTTTGTGTCAACTTAGATAGGTTCTAAACTTTCTAGTCCTCTGCATAATGTTTTATGTATATGTATCCATTCTTAAGTTCTAATCCAGGATTAGATGAAATGATGCTTTAGATGGGACATAGATCTATCTTGTTGTTTATGTAAGGATATCTCATAAGTAGTAAAGGGGATTGTAGGTGTGTTTATGGCTTGGAATCTCAGCTATTGTCTAGTGTGTGTAGCATTCATGTTCTAGGGGATCTTGCCCAATGGATGAGGCACTGGCCTAAATGATTATTTCTTTATCAACAAATACTGATTGTTGTTGTTATGATCCCAAAAACATAAATTAAGAACCATTCCTTAATTTTGCAGTATTTGGTTGTGTAAGGTTCCACCCCATAGTAATGGAGAGTCAATGAATGTGTGGTTTTCATTTAGTACTTTCTTACTATCCTTTCATCTGCTTCTCAAACCTAGTTCTTGGTGTATGAAGTATATTTTATACTAGGTTAGGTGCACCCGCCTTGGTTTTGCAAAGCCAGAAGTAGAAGAGGGCATATTAAGTCCCTATAGTTGGTCCAGTTACCCTAAGACCTCATTACATTTTGGAGCTAACCATTCCTAAAATCCATCTAAGGGTATATTGGCAGCCTATTAGAGCGTAAGCATCATTTTGGACACCAACAAGATGGTGAGTCTGCTGGGGAAGAAATAAAAAATCTTGTTAAGGAAATCATAATCTCTGGTGGCCATTGGAAAGAGTCAGATAGACAAAATTAGCATTTGCAAGATTTTCTCACCTAGTTGTGAGTGGCGGCTCTGATTTGTCTCTGTTTAATCAGTGTTCCTTCTTATAAACAGTGAGTTACTTGGAGTTTTATATTGGTTGGGGGCGACTCTACATTGCAAAGTCTGATGGAGTTTCAAGGTGAGCTTAAGATCTACCCTGCCTCCCAGTCAACAAAGTTTTCTACTGCAAAAATTCTAGGTATTTATGATTACAATGTTTCCCTATCAAGTATTTAGTGCTAGTATAAAGGGAAGACTAAGATAAGATGAGTGGCTCTCATATTGCATTAAATGAAATGAATAATCAGGGGAGAAGCTAGTCTAGGCTGCTTGGTTTCCTCAAGTTGGATAGACCTTTGGACTATGTTCTTCCAGGGTCCCCTCACTTTTTTCCTAGTGAGCTTTTGGATCTAATTCTTCCCTTTGATTGTCAGTATGATTCAGTAGTCATACATGTCCTAGCATTCTATAGATTTATCATAGAATATCAGATTCTTGATGAGGATGTTGGCATGATGTTTTTTGGGAGATCCCTCAAAGGGGTTACATCTAATTGGTATCTAAATCTGCCCCCAAAATGCATTTCTTCTTTAGCTGAGTTCAAGTGGTTGTTCTTAGAGGAGTTTGCTAATGATGATGAATGGAAAAGGTTGCAAAGAGACCATCAGCAAAAGGGGAATGAATGTTGTATTCCAGAGCAATCCATTTCTAGTGCTGAGGGTACTTCTTCTGATGAGTCTTTGTCAGAGGAGTATTCAGATTGTGGCAATGAGCAGGAATCAGGGTCATGGTGTGTAGGATCCTCCATTCATTCAGAAATGTCTGAATATGATTTTAGTGGCTATTTAGGTGAGGATGATGAAGGCAGTGATGCTAATGTGTCCTCATGTGAATTAGATGAGGCATGGGAGGAAGGGAGTAATGATGGAAGTGAACACTCCTTCAGTGAGGAGTATGAAGACAAGGAAGTGGTGTTTGAACGTGAGATCAATGAGTCTTTATATGGTTCTAATTTTTCTTCATGTGCTGTAAGTCTCCATGAGGTTGAGATGGGTACTGATTTTAAAGTGTTTTCTAATGCTTTATATGATGAAGAATTTGACTATCAGCCCATTTTTTGTCATGATGTTCAACAAGGTGCATTGCATGGAGTTATCAATCCATTGTTTGAAGAATATGTGGAGGTCTTAGATTCAGTTGAATCAGGATGCCCATTTTCCATCTGTGGGTATCAATCTGACTTTTCATTTGAGGTCCAGCTGGTTACACCTGTGGAAATGCAAAGATAGGGTCTAGATGAGGCTTTTCAATAGGTAGAGTATGAGTTCTTTGTGTTTCCAATTGGTGGCATACATGAATCAGTGGAGAAGAATAGGCTCTTATCTGATGGTGCTGTTCATTGGCATGCTGAATCTTTTCTTCATAGTGAGCAAGGAGAAGAGACTGCAAATTTTTTTTACATGCACTATGAAGATAGCTACTTTGTTCTTCCTGATATGCTGGTTGAACATGTTGACAAGCTTATGGAGACAAATGAAAATAAAATGTCTGGTGTGCCTCATGAAGGAAGAAATGAAAATCAGATTTTTAACAGAGGCAGGAATTAACTCATGTTCGTTGCTGCAGGTTTTTGTAAAAATGTACACTCTGTAAATATCTCTCCCTTTCCTATTGTGTGATTTTCCTTCTTGTTCCCTACATTTTTTGAGTTTCCTATTTTTGTCCAGTGGTTGGTCTACCTTCCCAGTGATTTTGAATTCTTTCCATGCCTGCAAGAGACATGCATCCCCAACTAGAGCCACTGTTAGGCCATTTTTCTATCACAGCAAAAATCTTTTGAAAATAGCCTCTTCCCTGCAAAAGTTTTTGTTAAATGTCCTACCCTATGTTCTTCATGTTGTCACCAAGCTCTAGTTCAAATTGCATGTGCCGATTCGCAAAATCCAGAAAGTTATTTGAGTTTCAAAGTCTGCAGGAAACAATTTAAAAATTTGCCACAGTGTCAAAAATCCACAGTGTTTTTCAAAAATCCATGATGTTTTTAGTCTGTGTGAAAACCCTCATTGTTTTCAACCTGTGCCTTCTGGCTTTTGTTCACTTACCTTTTGGTCTATCAGAAATCTTGTGTGTTTTCAATTTTTCACCATTATGAAAACCTTGGATGTTTTTGATCTTTCACTGAAAACCCTGTGTGTTTTCGACCTTGCATTTCTTCTTTTCTGCCGGCACTCATTCATCTATCTTAACTGTACAAGTGCAATGATGTGGGGCTAGATTCTTCAAGTAGTAGAGAGAGGAGATCAAGAGTCATCTTGTGATTGCATGGAATATTCTCACCCCATGTGATCATGCACCTGCCGTTGATCTTGTTTGTTTCTAGCATTTCTTTGGTGAAGTGGGCCCGATGTCAGAGTGGGGCATGTTCTTATTCATTATCACATGGCTGCATGTAATACTTTTCTGACATGTGATCATGCGACTTCTTACCACATGTCCCTGCAGCTCGATGGCATTTCATGATGTGGGGTCTTTCAGTGGGTCCAAGATGTTACGCTGGGCTGGTGTTCTCTTTTGATTGGCCAGCGGGTGGTGATGTGGTAGCCTTTGGTTGGCTATCACATGATCACATAGCCTAGTTTTTGGCTATGCAATCATGCGATCGATTGACACGTGTCCCTGGGGCCCGATAGCAAGTGGGGTCTGAGGTTTGGCAGAGTGGATAAAGATCTAGTGGTGTCAATAAAGTTTAGGCTTTTTGCTCATTCGCAAAAAGATTTGGTGATTCTCCAGATTGTCTGGTGATTCAGTGAATGGTGGTTGCGAGATCGCTAAATTTTTTAGCGGAGGCAGGGTTTTTTGGCGAACTGATGATAGCCTTTGTCGCTAGTTTGCTAAGTTTGGTTGGGACCACTTGCTCGGTGTTATGATGTGTTGAACTTTGATTGGCTGGTGGGTGGTGATGTGGTGATCTTATGGGCTTGTTGCATGATTGCAAGGGCCATTTCCATGACTTGCGATCATGCGACAAAACCCCTGGTGTTAACTTCATGCGGTGGCGGTTATGCTGGCGGTTAAGGTGCGGGTTGTCGCATGTTCGCATAGCCCATTTCTGGGCTATGGGATCATGTGACTAACCACTGAATGTCATGGTTGCAGGGTTCTAGGGTGGGTCCATGGTGCAGGTCTTGCCGTCTTGCCTGGTTTTGATTGGCTATTGACTGGTGGTGGGACTGAGGATTTCTCAGGAGGATTTGTGGTCAGCATTGCGCTGTTAAGAAGCCACAGTCATATGATTGTAAGGGTTAGTTTGGTACCTTGTGATCATGCAACCAAGCATATGACGAGGCCCATTTTCTTGTGGTGGTGAAATTCATGACCATGCGACTGCACAACTAAGGGCAAACCGTTAAGGGACATAAAGCCCGTGAAATGCAACGTGGCCATTGCAGTTCAAAATTCAAATCTCTAAGACATTTCCTGTGACCAGAAAGGATTGAAATTGATGATGGAAAAAACCAGAGTTGGTAAAACTAATTTTCACCACCGCTCTAGTGTGATCTAGGGTTCCTGTGGTCGACTGCATGATGGTTTTGTGCCTAGTGAAGGACTTTCTTGGCTCGAGAAGTGTTTGCAGGTGGTTGATTAGACTGGTTTTTATGGCAATCTCCTAGTCTTATGGCCTGATCTTAATATCAGTCTAAGATCTTTTCTCTTTGGGTTGCCTAACTTTCATGCCCCTGCAATAAATTTTTGACCGTTTCCAATTGGTTTAGTTGTTGTAACCTATACCCTAGCTGTCTGAAGCTTGTCGCATCCTATCTTTGGAATTCCAGGGCAACTAGTGGTATAAATAGTTGAAATTTTCACTTTGTAAGGGTTCAGCTTCGAAGTTCTGAAGTGTTCCTAGTCCTGGATCCGAGATTGTAACACTTTTGCATTCGGTATTCTATTGATGATAGAGAAAAAGTTGTAGGTCTAAGCTGTAATTTGCAAGCTTGACTCCTCTGGTTTGATTGTTTACACTTAAGGATTCTTCATACTTAATACAAATTCATGACTCTTATCTCTCCTTTGTGTCAACTTAGATAGGTTCTGAACTTTCTAGTCCTCTACATAATGTTTTATGTATATGTATCCATTCTTGAGTTCTAATCTAGGATTAGATGAAATGATGCTTTAGATGGGACATAGGTCTATCTTTTTGTCTATGTAAGGATATCTCATAAGTAGTAAAGGGGATTGTAGGTGTGTTTATGGCTTGGAATCTTAGCTATTATCTAGTGTGTGTAGCATTCATGTTCTAGGGGGTCTTGCCCAATGGATGAGGCACTGGCCTAAATAATTATCTCTTTATCAACAAATACTGATCGTTGTTGTTATGATCCCAAAAGCATAAATTAAGAACCATTCCTTAATTTTGCAGTATTTGGTTGTGTAAGGTTCCACCCCATAGTAATGGAGAGTCAATGAATGCATGGTTGTCATTCAGTACTTTCTTACTATCCTTTCATCTGCTTTTCAAACCTAGTTCTTGGTGTATGAAGTATATTTTATACTAGGTTAGGTGCACCTACCTTGGTTTTGCAGAGCCAGAAGTAGAAGAGGGCATATTAAGTCCCTATAGTTGGTCTAGTTACCCTAAGACCTCATTACAATTTGGAGCTAACCATTCCTAAAATCAATCTGAGGGTATATTGGTAGCCTATTAGAGCATAAGCATTATTTTGGACAGCAACATGATGACTGAAAGGTGTTTAAATGACAAAGATCAGATCAGTGCCTAATCCTTTGGGTAGAGAGTCTAACATAAATCAATAGAATAATTTCTAGGAAATACAGTGATATGCCTTACAAATGACATACAATTTGGCTAGAATGCCTTAAAAACTATCTTCTCAATCTAGGTTTGCTACCATCAAGATCTTCCATAGATGCATTCATTCTTTGAAATTGCACATAAGGATTTAATTCTTTCCTTGAAAGAAACTCATGCAACAATTAGATAGCTACCTTACAACTAGTATGTTCCAAATGCCTTACAAATAGAGACATACAAGAATAAACACAAAGCAAAGAGATAATAATAGAACCAAGGTAGAAATTTTATTGTATTTCATGGAAGTGTATCAATACATACAAGTAAACTTCTTTACTCAAAATCATAGGATCAACAATCTGCTCTACAAAGTTTATATTATCAGCATCCACCCATCAAGAATATGGAACCAGAGAATAGAATCCCTTGGATTACCAAAGACTGGAACCAGGAACCAAAAAGATTGGAAAACTAGAAAGCTAGGAGACCCAAAAAGTTTCAGAACCCTTACAAAATCAGAACTCTTACTACTTATATCACTAGTTATCTTGGAATCCTCAAAGAACTCAAGATGCAAAAAGCTTTGGATAGCTAGGGTTAGGGTTTCACCCACTTCAACCAACTAGAAATGGTCATAAATTTATTACAGGGGAAGAAACCCAGGCAACCAGGAGAAAATAGATCTCAGACAAATCTTCAATCATGATAATCTCATTGAGAAGGTACTAAGAACCACAAAAATGCCCAAAATGTCAACCCTTTCTGCCACTTACAACACACCTCAAGCACAAAAAACATAGTACAAACCCCTACAAATGATCATGGCACACCTTGGACCACACTGCAATGGCAAACAAATCATCTCTTACCAGCTCCAGTCACTTCTGCATTCAATTTCGGTCCTTTTGGTCACAGGAAACCCTCAAAAAATTTGAATTTGAACCTTAACGGTCACGTTCATGGTGCCAACAGTAAATCGGCAGTCCACATTTGAATCTCGATCAACTTTAAGTCCTGACCATTAGATCCCTCTTTTTCACAATATTTATGTCCTTAACTCAACCAGATACCCCGGGTTTACTCCTAGCGACCACGCGACAAGGCTTTTTCCTATTCGTGAGATTAAAAACTAACTCACCATTTAACCCCACGAACCGGTGACCAAAGGAACTTAACTTATCCCAGCTACATCTGGCAAACTGGTGACCAAAGGCTTTCGGCCATTCACGGAATACTTTATATTACTGCCAGATATTTTAGTGATTACATGAATGCTTGTTCACTGAATCGCCAGTCAAATTGGAGCACTACTAATTTATTACGCGAATGAGTGAAACCCTTTGATATTTGTCAGAACTGCCAAACCCCTTTGTCAGAACCACTAAGCCTCCGCTTGGGCCCACCTAGAAGATCAACGACCGTCTCATCTTTGCATAGGCCTCCCAGATTCCATCAGATCACACGCCCACCATTGGATGAAGAATCTTACCCTACCCTGACAACCCTCTGACACTAGATGAAATCAATGGCTATTGCATAATCTCAAGCCTTTGACACATTCGATGAGATCTTATGTCATTCGTAGATTTTCTGATAGATATCAGGGCCCCCCGACACTCCGGATGTTGGAAATATAGATGGATTAATTGAGAGGGGGGGGGGTGAATTAGTTAACCACAAAAATATTACCACAGATCCCTTAGATGTCTTATTAAATCATTTACTGCTATTAGTCAGCAAACATACAGAGAAATGTTGTAACTCAGTTATTGCAGTGAGTGTTAATTATAACTGATCTTAAGCATTCATTAGTGATTAACATGCATTCATAAAGAAAATAACATGAACACATGTGACACCAGTTTTAGCATGGAAACCCAATTTGGGAAAACCACCAACGTAGCTAGTTACTATTTTTCACTCTTCAGAAGTGAGCCCTGTTAGGAGCCAACCCGGTTAAAGGTTACAAAATACACTGTTAGGTGTGACCTTGTTAGAGGATTTAATCACCCTGTCAAGAGTGGCCTTGTAAGAGGTCTTTGAAACAATTCAATAGAACTATCACCTTGTTAGAGGATTTACAAAATGGCTGTTAAACCAACTCTATTAAGAGATTTTGAAATCACTACTACAATGGTAAGAAAGTAATAATGGAATGACCTGAATAAGATGCAACTGAATTGCTGATTACAGATCTCTGTTCTGCTTCACTAGATCCTTCCTGATCAAATACATCTTTGCTGCTCCTCAAGGATATCTAACCATCCTTCAAAATTCACACACACCTTCCTTCGAAATGATCAATTCATTTGCATGTTCGCTCATCCATCCATTCACACATCCACACATTGAATTCTCAACTTGACCTTTTATATATACCATTCAGATTGTTAAGTTGGCTCATATACATGTTACAAACACTAATAATCATTACCTCAGTCGGCTGGAATAAATAAACTTTATTTCTCAAAATTAAGAAAATCCTTCATTAGCTGACCTTGCTCGGTAAACACTGATCCTGAAAAGATTTCCTTTGTTAACCGAATGAAGCTCGGTTACCACTGCGAATTCTACAACACCCTTTGGAGATCAAGTGAACTCAGTAAACACTAACTTTTCTTCATTAACCATGGAAGCTCGGTTAACACTATTTTCTGCCATATTTTCCTTTGACGCCCGAGTGATCTCGACAAACACTGAAAATCACTTAGCCAACCAACTGAGCTCAGTAGACACAGAGTGATAATTGATATGACATTTGTGTGACATCAAGGACAACACACAATTAGACAATTGTATCCAACAATCTCCCTTTTTGGCATTGATGGCAACACATGTCATAGCACAATGAAATTTCAAAGAAAACATAGAGTAAGGAACATATCCTTAATTTCATTCTGATTCTCATCTATGAGAACTCCCTCTATCAATGTAAACTCTTCATGTCTACAAACTTCTCTCTCTGACTGTAAACTCTTCCTCTTAACTTCTCCCTCTTAGAGAAATTTTTTGAGATATGACAGCAAACTCTCCCTCTTTGACAACACATGCCAAAGACAACACATACTAGGTGAATATCAATGTACCTTGAGTACTGATTCATATGCAATGATTCTTTGACTATGCTACATCAACTGACTGATCTTCAACATGCTCTGGTTGATGCATCACTAAAACTTTATTTAGTGAACTTCTGATAGGGGAATGACCCCTAACTTACCTCTTAGATACGAAAATGCATCCTTAGGTAGTTTCTTGGTGAATATATTTGCAATCTGTTCTTTTATATGAACATATTCCAATTTGATTTCCTTATCCTGCACCAATTCTCTGACAAAGTGATATTTTATAGCAATGTGCTTGGTTTTGGAATGCATTACTGGATTCTTTGAAATATTTATTACACTTGCATTATCACAAAACATAACAACTAGTTCTTTGATCTCAACCTTCATGCCTTCCAATAACTAATTAAACCAAACAATATTAGAGCAGTTTACTGCTGTAGCAACATATTCTGCTTTTGCTATGGATTGGGATGTGCAATTTTGCTTTTTACTGGTCCAAGATACCAACCTCTTGCCAAGAAAGAATGCTCCACCACTTGTACTCTTTTTGTCATCAATGTTTCCTACCCAATCAACATCAGTAAAAACTTTTAAGTCCAGATTGCCTCCAAATTTATACCACAAACCATAATCTTCAGTTCCTTTCAAGTATCTCAAGATTCTTTTGATTGCCATCATATGATTTTCTCTAGGTTTTGCTAAGAATCTTGCTAATATACCAACTGCTAAGGCAATATCAGGCCTTGTATGAACTACATGCTGTAATTTTCCAATCATTGATCTATATAAGGTCTAATCTACTTCTTTTGAATCATCATCTTTGGTAAGCTTCAGTCCAATACACATGGGGGTACCAACTGGTTTTGAATCTTCCATACCAAACTTCTTAAGTATTTCCTTGATGTATTTAGACTGAGTAATGTAGATACCATTCTTGCTCTGCTAAATCTGAAGACCAACAAAGAACTTTATTTGACCAAACATAGACATTTCAAATTCTTTGTTCATTTTCTCTGAAAATTCTTTGCATTGATCATCATTACTTGTAAACACAATATCATGCACAAATATTTTTTCTAAAACAATTTTGTTATCTGGTCCTTCCTTGATGTACAAACTATTGTTATCATTAGCTCTTTTGAAACCAATCTGAATAAGATAGTTATGTAATCTTTCATACCATGTTCTAGGGGCTTGTTTCAGACCATATAATGCTTTGTGTAACTTGCAAACCATATTCCTTTTGTTTGGATCAATAAAACCTTCAAGTTTCTCAATGTAGACTTCTTCATCAAGAATACCATTGAGAAATGTAGATTTTACATCCATCTGATATACCTTAAATCCTTTATGTGCTGCATATGCAAGTAGAGTTCTTACACCTTCTAATCTTGCAATAGGAGCAAAAGTCTCACCATAATCTATGCCTTCTTCTTGAGAATATCCTTTACACACCAATCTAGCTTTATTTCTTGATACTTGACCATCTTCATTCAACTTATTCTTGAATACCCATTTTGTTCCAATTACATTTTTATCTTTAGGCCTAAGTACAAGAGTCCATGTTTTGTTCTTCTCTATTTTTTTTATTTTTTCATTCATAGCCTCAATCCAACTTTCATTTTCCAATGCATCTTTGACATTTCTAGGTTCAAAATCAGCAAGTAAACATGTACCTTTTATTTTACTTCTTGTCATAGTACCTTCTGATTTGTTTCCAATAATCTGATCTGGTGTATGATGCCTCCTGACATACTTGGCCAATATAGGTTCCTTGCCTCTTGAATGAGTTACATTGTCATCTTCTTGAATTTCATCTTCAGGTTCTAGTTTCTTAGGCTCGGTAGATATTGGCTCAGTAGCTTTGAACTGAGACTCGGGTCCTTGTGACTTGGTTTGAACTTCTTCTTGTGACTTGGTTACTATACTGGGCTCGGTAGATGCAGTCTCCTTATTGACAGATGTGTTTGGTAATGTATCAGGTTCAATGTAAACAAATCTCTTGTAATCCTCTAGTTCCTTTTTTCTTTCTTCTTCAGTCTTTTCTGCAAACTCATCAACTTTCAAATGTGCACTTTCTATGATTTTGTGAGTAGACAAATTCAAACATCTATATGCCTTACTCTTGCAAGAATATCTCAAAAATATTTCTTCATCACTTTTCACATCAAATTTACCTTTTCTAGATTCTTTGAAGATGTAACACTTACTACCAAATACTTTCAAGTAACTTACATTGGGTTTATAGCCATACCATAACTCATAAGGAGTTTTGAATGTGTCTTTTTTCAACTGTACTTGGTTTAAGGTATGAACTACAGTGCTGATAGCTTCCTTCCAGTATTTCATAGCAATGTTCTTTTCAATCATTAGAGTCCTTGCACAATCCATGATAGATATGTTCCTCCTTTCAGCTATTCCATTCTACTCAAGAGTTCTTGGGGCTGATATCTATCTTTTGATTCCTCTTTCAATGAAAAAATTATTGAATTCATGGGAGATGAATTCACCACCTCTGTCTGATCTCAAGCACTTCATTCTTTTCCCTATTTCCTTTTCTAAACTTGCCAAATACCATTTTAATTTCTCAAATGCTTATGACTTTTCTCTTAGATACATAACAGTCATCATTCTGGAGTAGTCATCAATAAAGAGAATAAAGAATTTTTCTCCAGTATAGCTCTCAATTCCAATAGGTCCACACAAATTAGTATGCACAATTTCCAAAATATCTTTAGACTAATAGTTTTTACTTTTAAAGCTAGTCTTTCTCATTTTACCAATCTGACAATTCTTGCATAGACCAACATCAGGTTTCTTCAAAGTAGGAATGCCTCTTACTTTCTTGAATTTGCTTATTTTCACCATGTTATCAAAATTTACATGACATAACCTTTTGTGCCATAACCAACTTTCTTCAATTTGAGCAATAAAACATAAGCATTCATGAAGATCAAGATAAAGCAAGTTACCTTTGGTTTGTTTGCTTGATCCAATCAGTTTTCCCTTGTCATCCAGCAGTCTTTCTTTTCCATGCATGAATTCAACCTTGAATCCAATGTTGATTAGTTGTGCTACACTTAGAAGATTATGCTTTAGTCCTTTAACCCAATATGCATTATCACATATAAGTTCTTTGGTTAATGAGATTCATCCTCTTGCTTTTATGCAACAAGGTTCATTGTTTCCAAACTTTACATTACCACCATCATAGTCTTCAAGGTGTTCAAACTTTGTTTTGTCACCATTCATATGATGTGAACATCCACTGTCTATGATCCATGTATCATTTTTGCTTACATGAGAGATAAGTGTCATCTTATCTTCATCATCATCAGATTCATCTTTTACAACAATGTAGACAATTTCATCTTCACTATTATTAGAATCCTTAGCCATAAAACATGTTTTCTTACCTTTGTCCTTGAATGATTTGAAATTCTTCTTGCCATTGTACTTGTGACCTTTCTTCTCATCCTTGCTTTGCTTGTTTGGGCACCTAGCTGCAATATGACCAATTTCTTCACATGAAAAATAGATTAAGGGAGATTTACCTTTGTATTTACCTCTACCTCTAGAGTATTTCTTTTCAAGTAATGCCTCAATAACTTCAAGATCACTATCAAAACTTTCCTCTAATTCTTCTTCGCTCTCTGACTAGATGTCCTTTATTTTCTTGCCCTTCTTAAGTGAAAGTTTGGCCTCAAATGCTGATTCAATATTTTTGGAAGTTGGAACATGGTTGTCATAGTTATCCAACTCAAAGGCTGTCAATCTTCCCACTAAGGCATCCAAAGTTATATTGTGATTTTCTTCACATCTTCTTTCTTGAATAGCAGATACTCTTATTGCATAGATAGGGAGTAATGTTCTGAGAACCTTACTTATAACAGTTTCATCATCAATTTTTCCTCTAGAAGCTCTGATTGCACTAACACTTGCCTTGATCCTTTCAACATATTTTGCAATGGTTTCATCTTCTCTCATTTTCATCTAATCAAACTATCCTCTTAGGATTTCTGCTTTGGCTCTCTTCACATTGTCATCACCACCATAAATTTTCTTTAGCTTGTTCCACATTACATAAGTAGTTGTGCAGTCTTTGATCTCATCAAATTCTTCACAGCTGAGAAATGATGCAATGTCTATCATCATGGTGTTATGGTTCTTTTTCTCTACAATGTCTTCAACAGATAATGTGCCAGTAGGATCTGTATATTCTTCATCAAGATATTTGCATCCTGAATCACCAATGGAAGCTAGATGAAGTCTCATGAGTCCTTGCCATGTTGAAAAGTTATCTCTATTAAGCCTTGGAATTTCTCTCTTGTAAGAAATCCTAATCTTTAGCTTAGATCCTTGAAACCCTTCCTGTAAGCACCAAAAGCTCTAATACCAATTGTTGGAAATATAGATGGAGTAACTGAGAGGTGGGGGGGGGGGGGGGGTGAATCAGTTAACCACAAAAATATTACCACAGATCCCTTAGATGTCTTATTAAATCATTTACTATTATTACTCAGCAAACATACAGAGAAATGTTGTAACTCGGTTATTGCAGTGAGTGTTAATTATAACTGATCTTAAGCATTCATTAGTGATTAACATGCATGCATAAAGAAAATAAAATGAACACATGTGACACTAGTTTTAATGTGGAAACCCAATTTGGGAAAAACACCAATGTAGCTAGTTACTATTTTTCACTCTTCAGAAGTGAGCCCTGTTAGGAGCCAACCCGGTTAAAGGTTACAAAACACACTGTTAGGTGTGACCTTGTTAGATGTTTTAATCACCCTATCAAGAGTGGCCTTGTAAGAGGTCTTTGAAAAAATTCAATAGAACTGTGACCTTGTTAGAGGATTTACAAAATGGCTGTTAAACCAACTCTGTTAAGAGATTTTGAAATCACTGCTACAATGGTAAGAAAATAATAATGGAATGACTTGAATAAGATGCAACTGAATTGCTGATTATAGATCTTTGTTTTGCTTCACTAGATCCTTCCTAATCAAATATATCTTTGTTGCTCCTCAAGGATATCTAACCATCCTTCAAAATTTGCACACACCTTCCTTCGAAATGATCAATTCATTTTCATGTTCTCTCATCCATCCATTCACACATCCACACATTGAATTCTCAACTTGACCTTTTATATATACCATTCAGATTGTTAAGTCAGCTCATATACACGTTACAAACACTAATAATCATTACCTTAGTCGGCTGGAATAAATAAACTTTATTTCTCAAAATTAACAAAATCCTTCATTAGCCGACCTTGCTCGGTAAACACTGATCTTGAAAATATTTCCTTTGTTGACCAAATGAAGCTCAGTTACCATTGTGAATTCTACAACACCCTTTGGAGACCAAGTGAACTCAATAAACACTAACTTTTCTTCGTTAACCATGGAAGCTTGGTTAACACTATTTTTTGCCATATTTTCCTTCGACACCTGAGTGATCTCAGCAAACACTGAAAATCGCTTAGCTGACCAAATGAGCTCGGTAGACACAGAGTGATAATTGATATGACATTTGTGTGACATCAAGGACAACACACAATTAGACAATTGTATCCAACAGCCCGATACCAGGGCCCACTAACACCCGCCAAGTGAAGACCTCGTGGACCAATTAGACACTGCCAAATCAGTACACCTGGCATGTGGACCTACCACATTTTATCCCCTCTGAGAAAGATTGAATTGATAGTCAGTGCATGATCGTAAACCTCTGACAAATCCCATAAGATCATGCGCCCATCATTGATCAACTGACAGTGTCAAGACCCTCTGACAAGCCAAGAACTAGGTCCCACTAACAACATATCTAGTCACTCACTTGTGGACCAATCAAAGCCTACCATTTGTGCATACATGTCACTTTGGACCCACCTTTGTCAACCTTTAACACATAAAAGATTGGACGGCCGACATATAATCTCAAGGGTTCCTAAGATTCCTTGAGATCATGTGCCCACCATAGATTTTGAATCCTTACACTGAGATACCGGGCCCACCTGACAGAACATCCAACTAATCACTGACACGACCAATGAGAAACTGGCATGACAACATGACATGGTAATGGACCCACATTGACCCTTCTTTAGGGAATGCATCAGATGGCCATTGTTAAAGCGTTATGTTAAAACCCACACATCTTCCCTCAGCGGTATAGTGACGATCGTTGATTCTGCTCACTTGTTAACAAGCCAATGGGGAAGGAAGATAGGGCCTATCAGGATAGATGGCACACGGTCGTGAATTCGCATGTCAGAGACCTCTGACACCAAACAGTCTTGTGAATTAATGAAAACCACATATTCTAAAGAGGTGAAACCTTGGAAATATTACTGCGGGGGACTAAGGAAAAATTAACGCTGAAAGACTTAAGAACTTAGGAAACATTAAAAGGGGTCCCAACATTAAAAACCTAACCGATCAACATGTGAAATGGTATAACATTTAAGCACATGGGTATTTTGAGGTTTTAAGTGGCCCCAAAAAGTAACATAAAATTAGAATAGGGCCAAGGGTAATTAGGGTTTTTATATACAACGGCTAGATTTTTGAATTTCAAACAAGGGTTTCAGCCATAAAATAGGGAAAAACAACTACAAAGACTAGAAGAAAAATGGTAGGGCCATGAAATTTTGCAAGTGCCAACAAGGAGTGAAAGAGATGAAGAACAAAAATATCTACATCAAAAAGATGGATATCACAAATGAGGATAGAGAATACATTGACTAACTTATTGATGAGTCCACGACTTCATGTTATTGACCTAGTTATGTTTCATTCATCTATGATGAGGAAAAGAACTGAAAGACACAAAGTAGTGTTGTCGGTTGATGAAACATTTCAGTATACACCGATGGAGTGTAGTGTATACCGAGCACAGTGTTAATTGAGCTTGTGTTCACCGACGTATTTCTTTGTTAACCAAGAAGAACAAAATGAACTAAATGATTAGTTTAGCCGATAAGATTGATGAGCTAGCAAGTGTATGATTACGAGCTAATAGATAAAGTTTCTTACACAAATCAATGCATAACAAAATTCAAGAAAAATCTAAAGGATGAGAATCAAACATGTTATTGACACAAGTGTTGAGGTATGTTTAAGAGGCAAAATCAATGAAGATGATTAAGCAGCAAAATCTAATGGAGCAGAAGAAAATGGTTTACATGTCTATATAAGAGACTGGAGATTTCACTAGAAGCTGGTGATGCCAAAAGAAGGAAACTACATAATAGTCGTGTGAACAATTTTTCATGCATTCTGATCATACTGGTTAAGGAGAACCCTACTGCAGAGCATTACTGAGCTACAAAGAGTGATTACCGATGGATAGTAAGTTGATATATTGTTGAAATAGAATTGGTTTATTGATCAGAAAGATTTGTATGAGCTGAACATTGATCTATAATTTGCAATTGAAGTTTTATTAAGTCAGATCACCTACTGTTACATATTTAACCATTGTACATAGTCAAATCTCTTAAACAAGTGGACTAAGAAAGTCTTATTATGTATCATTCATAGAATGAACATTGTTATCCTATCAACCCCAAAGTGATTGCTGGTTGGACGATAAAGGTTGGTCTTAAATCCTCTAACAGGGTCACACCTAATATTTTGTTTGTAACCTTTAATAGGGTTGGGTCTTCACCGACCTCACTTCAGAAGAGTGAATATTTTGGGTTGCCGATCCCAGGTGGTTTTTCCCTTTACAAGGTTTCCACGTTAAATCTCTTGTGTTATGTGTTGATTGTGATATTTGTTTTGATGTCATATTTACATGTTGCATATTTGATTTGACCGGTAACTATTATAATTTTTAGAATGGTAATCAATAAATTCACAAATAGAGAAAGTATTTTAAGTTACCGAGCAGCCAAAATTGAAGTATTTATTTTTGGATTATACATTTTGTGTTGGGACATTGATTAACTGATTCACCCCCCTCTCAGTTATTCTAACAATTGGTATCAGAGCTTCAGTTGCTTGGAATAAATTTTTAAGGACTTCGGTAAAAAGATCTCAAAATGTATAAGAGGGAAGTGCCAAAGCTGAACAAAGAGAACTTCACAGTATGGCAGAGCCACATGAAGTTGCACATATCTGGAATTGGGAATGCAGCACTAGAATTGATGAAGAATGGTTATATAGAACTGACATCTGGTCCCCTGACACTTGATCAACTGAAAGATAGGCATGAACACAATATTACTATGATGGAGATTGCTTCTACCTGCACTGATGCTAAATTTGAAGACATTAAAAGCTGCACTACTGCAAAAGCCATGTGGGATAAACTTTCTCAAGTTTACAGTGGAGATGCAAATGTTAAAAGAGCTAGAGCAGAGAGCTTAAGGGGCAGATTTGATGATATGAAGATGAAAGAAGGTGAGAATATTGTGCAATATACAAATATACTGAAAGAAGTAGTACATGCTATTAGAGCATCTGATGGAGTCATTAGTGAAGAAATAGTGGTTAGAAAAATACTCAGAACTTTATTATCGGTTTATGCAATCAGAATATCTGTTATTCATGAGACAAGGTCTACATCTGGTAATGTACTTACACTTGACAATCTGATTGGTAAACTTACAACTTTTGAATTAGCTAACTTTGATAATAGTGTTGTACCATCTATGGAATCCACTTTCATGTCTTCTCTGAAGATCAGTAAGTCTAGCAAAAGTGATAAAAATGATGATAGTGATACCGATGATGATCTTGATGAACTTGAAGCTCTTATGGCCTGAAGATTACCCAAAGGGAAAGGAAGATATAGAGGTAAGCTACCTTTGGCATGCTTTAATTGTAAGGAGGTTGGCCACATCACTTCTAGATGTCCACATAAGAAAGATGATGAAAGATCCAAAGACCGATCTGAAGGAAGCTATGGGAGAAGAGTCAACAGAGGCTACCGACATAACAAAGATAACCGAGACAATAATGACAAAGGAAAAAAGGTATGCTTCATAGCCAAGGATAATGAATCTGAATCTGATTCTGATGATGATGTAGAAATTGTATTTGTTGCTATGAAAGATGACTCGAAGGAAGAAGAAGAAGAAAAACATGTAGAAACAACACTGATCTCTAAAGTTGACAAAAATAATACATGGATAATAGACAGTGGTTGCACACATCACATGACTAGTGATGAGGAGAAGTTTGATCAACTTGAAGAGTACAATGGAGGTTTAGTTAAGATGGGTAATGACACACCCTGTATGGTAAGAGGTAAAGGAACCTTGATGATAAATGATATGATAAAATGTGATAATGCTTATTGGGTAGATGGATTGAACTATAACTTGTTAAGTGTGGCACAACTAAATAATTCAGGTCACCAAGTTTCTTTTGAGAGTAAGAAAGTGAAAATATTTGATGATGGAGGAAGACTGGTAGGAACTAGTGTACAATCAAGAGGTAATCTATTTTATCTTGATACTAATGAGTCTTCTTGCTTGATGATGAAAAATGAAGATTCTTGGTTGTGGCATAAAAGGTTATGCCATGTGAACTTTGATAACATGATTAAGATCAGTAAAAGGAAAAGAGTTAGAGGGCTGCCTAACTTGTCAAAATTGGATCATGTTATGTGTCATGAATGCCAGAAAGGTAAGATGACTAAATCTAGTTTCAAAAGTAAGGACTATTCAACAAAGAAGATACTTGAGTTGGTTCATACTGACCTATGTGGTCCTATGAGAACTCAAAGTTATTATGGTGATAAATACTCTATTCTTTTTGTTGATGACTATACTAGATTGATGACAATTATGTTCTTAAAAGAAAAATCTGAAGCATTTAAGATGTTTAAGTGGTATAAGGCTAAGGTAGAAAAAGATATTGGTAAGGAACTAAAATGCCTAAGATCTGATAGAGGAGGTGAATTTATCTCTAATGAATTTACTAATTTCTGCAATGAGCATGGTATTAAAAGACAGGTCTCTGCACTAAGGACACCTCAGCAGAATGGGATTGCTGAAAGAAGGAACAGGTCAATAGTTGACCGTGCTAGGACATTGATGTTGCAAAATAATGTTGCTCATACATACTGGAGGGAAGCTATCAGTACAATAGTTTATGTTTTGAAACGAGTACAATTAAAGAAGGACACCAACAAGACACCCTATGAGTTGTGGTTTGGACACAAACTGACTGTAATTTATTTCAGGATCTTTGGAAGAAAATGTTTTATTCTAAAAGATGAGAGAAATGGTAAATTTGACTCAAAAGGTGATGAAGGAATATTTCTAGGATATTCTAGTAAAAGAAAAGCATATAAGTGTCTGAATAAAACTACTAATAAAATGATTGAAAGTACTAACGTCCAAGTTGATGAGTTTGATGAAAAGAACATAGAGGAAAGTACAAAGGAACTGGAAGACTATGGTAGATTCACTTACATTGAACACCTAGACTATCTACCGAAGTCACAACCTATGATAACCAGTCAGCAGGAAAACAATACCGAACAACAAGAAAGAGAAACTAATGAGAAGGATGACCATACTGAGCAAGCTAATGAACCTGCACAGGATGAACAAGAAAGAAGAGATAGAGTTCTTGCAATTTTTGTCAGAAGACACCATCCTAAATCACTAATTATTGGAGACAAACAAGCTAGCATGCAAACAAGGAGCAAAGCAAGACAAGGTACATGTCTAGTTTGTGATTATGAACCGAAAAATGTGAAAGTTGCATTAGAGAATGATGAATGGGTTAATGCAATGAAAGAAAAAATAGAACAAATAGAGAAGAACAAAACTTGGACCTTAGTACCCCGACCTAAAGATAAAAATGTTATCGGTACTAAGTGGATATTCAGGAACAAGCAGAATGAGAATGGAGAAGTGACAAGAAATAAAGTTAGATTGGTATACAAAGGATATGCACAGGAGGAAGGCATAGACTATGGTGAAACCTTTGCACCTATTGCTAGATTGGAAGGATTCATAATGCCACTTGCATGTACTGCACACAAGAAATTCAAAGTATATCAAATGGATGTCAAGTCAACGTTTCTAAATGGAATACTTGAAGAAGAAGTCTACATAGAACAACTTGAAGGGTTTGTTGATCCAAAAAAGAAAGACATGGTATGTAGATTACATAAACCTTTATATGGTTTGAAGCAAGCATTGAGAGCCTGGTATGAGAGGCTGCATACTTATCTGTTAAGTATAGGATTTGTAAGAACAAGTGAGAACAACAATTTGTATATGAAATGAGATACTGATGATACAATTCTTATTGCTGAGATATTTGTGGATGATATCATATTTGGATGTCAAGATCAAATATGTAAAGCCTTTGCTGATGATATGAGGAATGAGTTTTAAATGTCTAAGTTCAGAGAGATTAAGTTCTTTCTTGGACTACAAGTGATCCAACAGAGTGATGGGATATTCATCACATAGTCTAAATACATAAAAGAAGTATTGAAAACATTTGGCATGGAAGATGCTAAACTTGTGGGAACACCAATGGCTACTGGCTACAAATTGACAAGGAAGATAAAACTACTGAGGTAAACTAGACACTGTACCGATCAATGATTGGTAAGTTAATGTATGTAGTTCACAGTAGACCAGGCATAGCTCATGTTGTGGGAATAGTTGCTATATTTTTTGCTAATCCTAGAGAATCACACATGATTGCTACTAAAATAATCTTAAGATACCTAAAGAAAATAGAAGACTATGAATTATGGTATCCTAAGGAAGGCAAGTTTGAACTCAAAGTCTATACCGACGTTGATTGGGCTGGAAATGTTGATGATAGAAAAAGAACCATCAGAGGAGAATTCTTCTTTGGTGATAGACTTGTTACTTGGACAAGTAAGAAACAGGCTTGCATTTCTTAGTCTACAGCCAAAGTAGAGTATGTTGTTGCTGCTACAAACTATTCAAACATTGCATATATTAAGCAAGTTTTGGAAGGTATGAATGAGATAATCACTAAGCTGGTGATTATATACTATGATAACACCAGCACAATTAATATTTCAAAGAATCCTTCTAAGAAAAAGAACATATCAATTAAGTATCACTACTTGAGAGAACAAGTACAGGAGAAGCAAGTTAAGCTAGAGTTTGTTACATGAAAAGAATAGCTTGCAGATATCTTTACAAAAGCTCTACCAAAGGACACATTTGAGTACTTGAGGACTAGACTTGGGGTTTGTCCCCTGTCTATCAGTCACTAAGGTGATCCAAATGTTGCATCAGCCTAATCTTATCAAAAGATCATACATGTTGATGCAGCATAGTTCACACTTTGGATCATGTCTAAATTTGTGAAAGGTACTTCAACGGATTGGCATATCAGTATATAGAGATATAAAGTATGCATTGGACAATAGAGAGTTACTTGGCTACTGAAGAGATGTTTGTTTATTTGTTTCTTTTGGCATTGTTATCAAAGGGAGAGATAAACAATATAAAACAAAGGGAGAGACAATCTGAAAGAAAAGGAGAGCATTGAAGATCAGTTACTGAGAACAGAAGAAGGAATTTGAAAGCTGAAAAGATCATATTTGCAGATTGACAAAGTTGTATGTTATAATGTTGTTGAGTAACATAGTGATTAAACATATTAAGCTAGGGAGATCTTGTACAAAATTTGTTCACAGAGTTTTAGAATACATGCTTGGTATGTGTATGGTATATTTCATATTACTTAAGTTTCCATCAATGCCAAAGGGAGAGATTGATGAACTACAACTAATTTAGAACCCAATTGAAGAATCTATGATTTAAGATCACCGAGATGATTGATTAGATATGTAATATAATTGAATTAGTATTGTGTTGTCATTGATGTCAACTTAATTTGATAGTACTTATCTTGTAATTTACTATACCAAAACATCTGTAGAGGAGTGAAAGAGATGAAGAATAGAAATATCTACATGAGGAAGATGGATATGACAGATGAGGATAGAGAATACATTGGGTAACTTATTGATGAGTCCATGACTTCATGTTATTGACTTGGTTATGTTTCATTCATCTATGATGAGGAAAAGAACTGAAAGACACAAAGCAGATTTGTCAGTTGATGAAGCATTTCAATATACACCGATGGAGTGTAGTGTATACCGAGCACAATGTTAACCGAGCTTGTGTTCACTGATGCATTTCTTTGTTAACTAAGAAGAACAAAATGAACTAAATGATTAGTTTAGCTGATAAGATTGACGAGCTAGCAAGTGTATGATTACGAGGTAACTAATAAAGTTTGTTACACAGATCGACGACTTACAAAATTTAGGAAAAATATAAAGGATGAGAATCAAACATGTTATTGAAACAAGTGCCGAGGTATGTTTAAGAGGAAAAATCAATGAAGATGATTAAGCAATAAAATTTGATGGAGCAGAAGAAAATGATTTACATGTCTATATAAGAGACTGGAGATTTCACTACAAGGTGGTGATGCCAGAAGAAGGAAACTACAGAATAGCCGCGTGAACAAGTTTTCATGCATTCTAATCATACTGGTTAAGGAGAACCTTACTGCAGAGCATTACCGAGCTATAAAGAGTGATTACCGATGGACCATAAGTTGATATATTGTTGAAACAGAATTGGTTTATTGATCAGAAAGATTTGTATGAGATGAACATTGATCTGTAATTTTCAATTGAAGTTGTATTAAGTTAGATCATCTACTGTTACATATTTAACCATTGTACACAGTCAAATCTCTTAACCAAGTGGACTAAGAAAGTCTTATTATGTATCATTCATAGAATGAACATTGTTATCCTATCAACCCCAAAGTGACTGCTGGTTGGACAATAACGGTTGGTCTTAAATCCTCTAACAAGGTCACACCTAACAATGTGTTTGTAACCTTTAATAGGGTTGGGTCACCGACCTCACTTCAGAAGAGTGAATATTTTGGGTTGCCGGTCCCAGGTGGTTTTTCCCTTTACAGGGTTTCCACGTTAAATCTCTTGTGTTATGTGTTGATTGTGATATTTGTTTTGATGTCACATTTACATGTTGCATATTTTATTTGATCGGTAACTGTTATAAGTTTTAGACTAGTAATCAGTAAATGCACAGACAAATAAAGTATTTTAAGTTACCGAGTAGCATAAATTGAAGTATTTGTTTTTGGATTATACATTTTGTATTGGGACACTGATTAACTGATTCACCCCCCCTCTCAGTTATTCTAACAGTTTACAACAAAGTTCTAATAGAACTCCCAACAATTCTTAAACATACTTTATCTGATATGATGAATTCTTAGACAATTAAGGTTGGAGTAGACATAGTTATCACACAATTTTTTGTGTGGCACAAGGAAGATTTGGCTAGGTCAAATCTTCCTTTGTGCTAGCAATCTACAGAATTAGACATTTATTAAGAATTCATCATATTAGATAAAGTATGTTTAAGAATTGTTGGGACTGGTCCTTTGGCGTGTATTAAATAGAATGAAATTTTTAGCATATTATTATCATTCTATTTCTTTGTTTTAAACATGCCATTGGTTCAGTTTTGTAAAAACATTTTGTGTTAACATGCCTTTGGTTCAATTTTTTAATTTGTTTTTTGTTGTAAACATGTCATTGGTTCAGTTTTGTAATTTTTTTTCAAGAACAATCTAGCCAAGGGCGAGATCAATACTGCTCACAATCTCATTGCCAAAGTGGCCAAAGACTATG
Organism: Chamaecyparis obtusa; assembly: GCA_027943335.1. Classification (NCBI taxonomy): domain Eukaryota; kingdom Viridiplantae; phylum Streptophyta; class Pinopsida; order Cupressales; family Cupressaceae; genus Chamaecyparis; species Chamaecyparis obtusa. The sequence continues at coordinate 1,171,596 of BSBK01002120.1, forward strand.
TTAGGCTGATAAAATATGGTGATTCTCTTTACTGCTGCAAATATTTGAAGGTTGCTACACTTGGAAGGATGTGTACCATTGTTAAGAGAATTGGACCAAGTTTGGCTTACCTCGAATAGGTGAGGCAAGAGTTCTGTGGGCTGTACCCTAATGTTGGCAAGAGTTCTTTTATTAATAAGATTACTAGGGTGGATGTGGATGTGCAACCTTATGATTTTACTACTAAGTCTCTATTTTTTGGGCATACTGATTATAAGTACTTGAGGTATCAGGTTATTGACACCCCTAGTATTTTGGACCACCCCTTGGAGGACAGAAACACCATCGAGATGCTCAATATTATTGCCTTGGCTCATTTGAAGGTGGCTATTTTGTTTTTCCTTGATGTTTTGGGGTCCTGTGGTTATAGTATTATGCAACATGAAGCTCTATTTGACAGAATAAAACCTTTGTTGGCCAATAAGCATCTTATTGTAGTTTGTAATAAGATTGATTTGTAACCACTAGAGACACTATCGGAGGAGGATGCAAAACTGGTTGCAGAGATGAGATCTGAGGCTAGGAAAAATATGGGTGGGTTCTTTGGGAATCAGGAGGGGGGATGATGGAGCACTACTCTCTATGAGTGCTTTGAAGGAAGAAGGGGTGATTTTGGTGAAGATGCGGCATGCGAGAGGTTGTTGGAGTAGAGAGTGGAAAGTAAGATGAAGTTGAAGAAGATCAGTGGTTGTCTCAATAGGATTCATGTTTAAATGCTCAAGTTGTGAGATGGGAAAGAGAGGCCCCCTTGTATTCCTCAAGCTATTTTGGATGCCAGGGCATGTGCTACCAAGGAGGCCATGAAGATGGAGAAGGATATTGAGAATGAAAATGGTGGGGTTGGAGTTTACTCTACAAGCTTGAAGAAGTGGTATATTTTGGAAAATGAAGATTGGAAAGAAGATGATATTCTTGAGATCATGGATGGACACAATTTGTAGACTTTATTGATCCAGATATCTTGCAAAGGCTTGAATAACTAGAGAGGGAAGAAGGGCTTAGGATGGCAGCTGAGGGTGATGAGGATGATGAGATGGGGGAAGTGGAGTTGAATCCTGATGAAAATGAAGCTTTGGTTGCAATTACGAAGAAGAAGAAGATGCTTATCATCGAACACAAATTGAAGAAGAGTACTGCAGAGAGCAGGCCTACTATACCAAGGAAGTTTGACAAGAACAAGGAATATGGCTTAAATAGAATGGGAAGACATCTTTCTAGCCTTACCCTTGTTGTTTCAAATATATCCTTTGGGTATGCACAGAGGGCACATGAATTGGGGTACACATAGTGCATTTATGGGTTTTTTCTTGTGAAGATAATTGATCATCTGTCATCTACTTCATTATTATGAAGCTAATTGCTGAAGGATCTAGGCCCAGGCTAGAAAGATGTCTTTCCAAACATATAAAAAATATGCACATAAACATGAAATCTAAGAAACATAAATGTAGATATCAAAACAACTGAGAAACATAAATGTAGGCATCATGGTCACATTTTTTTGGAGACAACATAATTGAGTTGTATACCTAGACGATGCAAAGCAACTTCTGTTCCTCTGATTCTAAGTTGACACTGCGGGATCCAAAGACCATAGATAATGAATAAATTTAGAGAGCGGAGGAGGGCCATAATGACCAAAATAATACAGGACAAACCTCAAGTTAAATGAGGCAACTACAAACATTTTAATAGATTTTTATTATTAAATAATGAAATTTGTATATACTAGTGTTCTAAGCCCCCTCATTACATGATTTATTATTGTAAGCCCCCTCTGACTTACACATCTAGAAAATGAAACTACAACCTATTGGGATTGAGACAAACCTTATAAAACAATAGTAGCTAAGAAGGATCACTTTCCAACATCTGCTCATGAATATAAGGTCCTCCAACAAATGTATTCAGCAGATGTTGGCAAGTGATCCTTCTTAGTTGTTGTTTTATAAGGTTTGTCTCAATCCCAATAGGTTGTAGTTTCATTTTCTAGATGTGTAAGTCAAAGGAGGCTTACAATAATAAATCATGTAATGAGGGGGCTTAGAGCACTAGTATATGCAAATTTCATTATTTAATAATTAAAATCTATTAAAATGTTTGTAGTTGCCTCATTTAACTTGAGGTTTGTCTTGTATTATTTTGGTCATTATGGCCCTCCTCCGCTCTCTAAATTTATTCCTTATCTATGGTCTTTGGATCCTGCAGTGTCAACTTGGAACCGGAGGAGCAAAATTTTCTTTGCATCATCTAGGTATACCACTCAATTACATTGTCTGCAAAAGAATGTGACCATGATGCCTAAAATTATGTTTCTCAATTGTTGTATCCCAAGACCCCTTATGACCCTTTACAACCATTTATGATCCCTAATAATACATCTTAGAGATCTTAAAATATCATAAAGGGTCATAAGAGGATCCTAGGAGGGGCCAGATGAGCTTCCACCTTCACGTGGTTGGCCCTGTTAAGTAGAGAATCTTAAAATATTCTTGAAATAAAGAGAAGCTCAATAATTTAAGCTCTCAGTCCATAGACAAATTAAATTAGACTTACTATCAAAATTGGACAAATTATGTCCAAGGTTGCATCCTAGCGGATGGTTTGGATGATGGGAAAAGTGCTAGAAAGGTAGCAGCCACACTAGAGGGCAGAGAAAAGAAAGGACCTATTGGGTGCCGAGACAAGGTGGATGAGCGATTAGATGATCATTTGCATCAACATGGGAAGTTTGGCTTGGGTGTGGGTTGTATTTCGGGGGGATAATCTCAGGGATTGGCAAAATGAGGCAGCCAAATTGGAGGATGTTGTTGGTGATAAATATTTGAAGATAAATATCTAGACTAATCACCGAGTAGGATGTCGTTGGTGATTACTCTGGATATTTATCTTTAGCTATTTTTTTTTTGACATTCCATTTTTAGTCTATCTTTCAATGACTACTCTTCGAAACCCCCACAAAGTTTGGTATAAAGTTTGACCAATTTCTGTCAAAATTTTTTGTCATGGGTTTGGTATCCTGGTTGGACGGTCTAAATATTTCAACCAAGTAAGTTCAAAAGATCTAAAATTTCAACCTGCTTTGGTCGACAGTTTGACCCGATGAATTCCTAATTACAGTTGTGAATTTTGACCAAGATTCGCATCAAACTTTCTACGTTAAGAAAGATATGTCAAACATTCGACTCAAAAATAGTGACCAAACCATTGGTAGAATAGTTTTCCAATATTGGTAGAAAATTTGACCAATTGTGCGTCGAAAATAGGTGCAAAATGTCTTAGTGGGTTTTTTCCTAAACTGAGGGCTTACTCCATATTGAAAAAGAATGTTGAAGAATTTTTTACTCAAAGCACATGGATGTGGAAGATAATCTTTGGATTGATAGTTGATAAGAGTGCACAAAAAGATGAAGGCACATCCAGACAAGTTGAACTAGACAATACTAAGGATATAGATGAGCCTTAGATCCTTGAGGAAGAGAAAAAGCAATAGGTAGAAGATAGTGAACCACAAGAGGTAATCACTATTGTGGATGTACCTAAAGATACACAAGTGAACATTAATGCCTTGACCAAGGAAGAAATTCAAATTCAAATTCTTACTGAGGCAACCTCAGATCCATTTCTACCATGTACCAATCCAATTCTCATACAAATTCATGATTATCAAAAGATTGAGGGTGCATCAACTATGGACTCAGTACCTACATGCTCCAACATGGTCACAGCTAAAGACAAAGGCACACATGGAACAAGTGTTGAGGAATAGGGTAAGCCCACAACAACAACATAGAATACACCTACTGAGGTAAATATTTAAAAAAACATGGGAGAAGGAGAGGAATGCATAAAAGATCAAGCAAATAAGTCTACAATAGAAGTTTAAGGACCTCATATTGAGGAAGCAAAAGAGACTGAGCATAAAATAACTAAGGAGAATCAGTAACCTAAAGAGAAAGAGGCTATTCAAGACTTAGTACAGATACCAAGTAGCGGCACACTAGAGCCCAAGAAGAAGAAGGTACATAAGAAAAAAGATAAGTCTCCCAGCACACAAGTAACATTAGATGAAGTTATAGTGATTATGAAGTGGGACATTGATAACTTAACATATGAACAGATGTAAATATTGGAAGATCTCTTGAAGAAGAAGAGAAAGCAAGAGGAACTCGGAAGAGAACATCAAGAAAAGAAAGTACTTCATGAGATTAAGGACATATTTGTAGAGGCTTTTGAGTTTGATGAATTCAATGAAACTTCATCTATACTAGATAAATTAGTACATATTGTCAAAAAGGTGAATAGTGATGAGAGTGAAGCAAATGAGAAGCTAATGCAATGGTTTAAAAGAAAGTTCAAGACCAAGGTACTTGAGAAGGTCTCAACAGAGATTGCAGTGAAATAGGTAGAACTTTTTGACCTAGTGAGTAACTTAGAAGAGGTTGTACAAAATGTTAGACTTTTTGACCTAGTGAGTAACTTAGAAGAGCTTATTGACAAGTTGCAGTTAGACTTAAAGTCTACAGGACACTCACTCAACATGGATGCAAATTCCAGCTCTATTCATTTCACTAGACTACTTCATGCACAAGGGAGATTAGTCGAGCTAATGACTAATGATGGAAGGATAAGAGCCAATTTAATCTTGATACAGACAATGTTGACACCTCATTTGGAGGTTATGCAGAGAGAGTTGTTATCAACAAATGAGTTAGTACAGAGAGATCTTCATCTCTCTATTGTTGAGAGTTTGATTGATCTAGTTGCTCAGCTAGAGATCAAGATACAGGTTTTGGAGTCTGAGTCATGTAAATGTAATGAAGAATGAGTCACAGTCTTAGCGGGAGTACTCAAGTACTAAGTACTATTTTGGTTATGTAATGTAAAATCATGACAAAGTGTTTTTGCCACTAATGTCAAAGGGGGATATTGTTGATCTCCAAGTCATGTTGTTTACTAGTGTCCAACACTTAGTCATTATCAAGGCAATATTGGTCGGTCATCACTGAAATCGATCCATCCTATTAATTCTGAGTAATATACTAGACTTTTATTTTGTATATGCATCGAGCAATAGCTACTGCCGAGCAAGTCATAGGTCGCCAAGTACTTCAGTGGTTACTGAGTAGTATATATGTCAAGTTGTATAGAAGAGTCAATGCCGAGCACCAGTATATGGAGAACAATTTTGATCGAGCATTAGAGACTTCATATGCTGAGCAAGCCACTTTTGATATATGTGTTTTTAATGGCACAAACACCTAGGTAAACCATTTTGACCAAATTATATGCATGATTTAATGATTGTTGAGAGAATTAAGGAGTTGATTTCACATTTTTATTTCAATCATTAATCCCTATGTAAGTGTTGTAACCAATCAGAAAAAGGGAATGCTTAAGCAGCATAAGTGGTGAATCTAGATCGTTGATCTTGATCTAGAAGCTTGATCATATATTTATATAAGGTGATATCAAAACCCTAAAATATAGTAATAGTCAAGAGATCTCATGTATGTAGATGGAAGAATTATTTTGATTGTTAGATACATAGATCAGATAGAGTGACCGAGCAGAGTAGTGAATGACAAAATAGATCAATATTTGATTTTGAGATCAGATAAGTATTGAAAAGAGGAGATCTGTAATCATCTTTTGAAGTGCAAACTGAAGGATCAGGTGTTGATACATTCTAGCAAGTGAATCAGGGTAGATCTTGTTAGGAATGAATGCTAAAGTGTTTGGTAACCATTCTGTAGCAGTTGTTGTTGCATTCATGACTAGGATTGTCATTGATGTCAACATAATAATTTACCAAAGACTTGTAGAGAAGCAGACAGAGTTTGGATTAGTGCACATGGGTTATTGTAGTTGGAGATATGTGACATTGAGGATATACTATTTGATATGTCATATTTCTATGGTTAAGAGCATAGATAGTAATTCATTGATTCATGGAAGTTATGATCATTTTGGTGGAAGCAGTATTTAGGCAGTGTTCTTGAGTAGCGGTTTGTGGAAATTGGATGATATCTCCTAATCAGGATGGAATCTGGTTTTGCATATTTAAAGGGATGTTGGAGACACATTGATAGTGATGTGGATGATAGCATAGACTTCGAGGTCACACAAGTGAAGATTTATTGTATTTAGAAGCTGACAATTTTGTGTAATTTTGGTGTAGCGTGTGGAAACTTTTATTTTGTAATTATATGCCGACTCATTTGTGATTATTTGAGTGTGATATAAAGGAAGGAATGTATTTCTTTGTTGTAATGTAGAATTATGAAGTTTTAATGTGAAAGTGTGTAACTATGATATGGTAGCAGCGGTTGTGATGCTGTATGCATGAAGTGAAAAAAAGAGCTAAGTATGAAAGTGAATTTGTGAAGGAAGACATGTGAAGTACAGAGATCTAAAATTGGGATCTAATGTAATAGTGAGTGTGGTTTGGCATAGTCAGAGAAGAGGTAACATATTATCCTATTGAGTAATGCAAAGATTATTTGGACAGTGTATTCAGTTATCTTACCCTGAAGCTGTTTGGGCAGTGGGTCCTTCTGTCTTCCATAACTCTTAACCGAGTTAGAATCTTTTAACAGGGATTCAAAATCTCCTAACAGGGATTCATATGTACTGAATGTATTTCATAAGACTCCTAACAGATTCCATCCTCTCACAAGGAATATTCATATTAGTGCATCTTTTGTGGGCATCATTCCCACCGGGGTTTACTCTTTGATCAAGAGGTTCCCTAGTCAACATATCTTGTGTTATTGTGTATGAATATCTTTCTATGATTGGTAATTACATTGCTTATATGGTTTAATGTTGTTGAAGACAATAAAATTTATAATTATCTGATAACTAATTCACCCCCCCCCTCTCAGTTATCTTGGTGGACTTTACTTTCTAACAGATCTCTTAACAGAGTGGTCCTAACTAACCTTTGTAAATCTCCTAACAAAGTGCTTACTTAGTTGTAAGTTTTAAATCCTTTAATCAAGGTAGATTGTATAAGTCTGTAAGCTCTTAGCAAGGCAGACCCCTCATAGAGTAGGTAGATCACCAGAAGTGATCAAAATTTTGTAGCCCTCACAAGCACACTTTATTGCTACAGTAGTGAAGATTTGTGGGTGTCATCCCCACCCTAGTTTTACCTTTCAAGGGTTTCTGGGTTACCAAATCTTTGTGTTATGAGTTTTATTATCACGGATGTGATTAGTAGTTAGATTTATTTTAGCATTGAAGTTTATGTGTATGATACATGTGTTGAATTGGTTTCAAATTATATAAGTATCAAGATTTTGATTCACCCCCTCTCAATATCTTACTTTCCCAAATAAGACTTCCAACACTTAAATGGTAAAATAATAATAAATAATAAATTGATCATTCAAGTAAATAAATAAAATGACTTTAAATAAAACTATATTGATATGTATAATATCTATATTATTAGTATTGTAATATTATTGAGTATATTTCTAATTATAGTAGGATATATATAATTTTGATTTGTTTTGTTTTTGTGGATAAGTATATAAATAAATTTTAATTGTCTATTTAGAATGGTAAATATAATGTTTATTCTTTTATTATCAAAATTGGTGGAGCACTTATATTTTAATTAATAAATATAACTAGTTTAGGAGGCTCCTAAGAGAGAAAACTAATAAGAAAACTCTGATTCAATGCCCAGGTATAATTAAAATCATTCATAATCCAACCCTAAAAACTTCCTTCAACATATAATGTTACAAACAAGAAGCAAATGAAGAACATAATATCCATAACCCCCAATTACAAACAAGAACATTTATAACAAAATCCCCCTGAAACACAGAATGAGCACATCTTGTACAATAGTTTTCATGAGACTAAAATCAGGATATATCAAATCACAGAAAAGGGACATGGTCCCCAAGAAGCAAAATGCATTCATATATGAGATCATAGAAGAGAAGCTATTGACCTGCATTGTATATCAAAACCATCATCGAATGGAGACATAGAAAAGTTAGGCACCCATTCATCGAGCATAACCAGAACCATCAAAGAGAAGCCATCGACCAACATTGTATAAAAAAACCACCATCGAATGGAGACAGAGAAAAAGTAGGTAATCATTCATTGAGCATAATTATATCCACTATGTAGTATGAAACAAAATCAGAGCACATAGGATTTAAAAATATGCCTCCAAAGAATGAAATTACTCTTCCATAGCCAAAGGATCCTAGATTCCATCTCTACCTTCCTGATGGCTTGCCAAATAGTAAATTATTGGCAGTTAAAAATCGTGGAAAGATCAACATTGTCAACATGAGTAGAAAAATATTCCTCCCAATTCTTAGTTCTCAATAGGATCCGTAATTCCTTGGGAGATATTCAACATGGTAGGCTCTGCAAATTGAACATGATGGACATATAGGGACTTTATTAGCCATTGTGGATGCCAATTGCTTTCCAATACAGAGACCACCAAATATAAAATGTTGAAGGAAAGATCCCAAATTTGCAAACAGATGATTTGAAATAATTATCTTTAATGGTACATGTACCGAATGGAGATGGAATAATATTTGGCACGTATATAATCTTGTAGTGCAAGTATCAAGCATCTAGGCTTACACAAACACAACATTCATAGAAGTGTGTGAAGCACATGGCATAATATCTATGTTTTCCAAACTATAGTTCCATCATAAAATATCGCAAGTGTATGTAAATGAGGCTGGAGGATATAGTGGCGGCACTCGTACCATACACACAACCCAAAATAGATGAAACTAATGTTGATAAATACAAAACACATAAAACTAAACTTCCCATGCCAAGATGTCACCTCCATAAAAAATGTTCTTATATAATCACCAACTCATCAATGACATGGTCGTCCACTCAACAAGAGAAACTTGACAATCAAAAGCACATAAAAATAGAAATAAGTCCATATAAAAATTAGAAGGAAATCACAAAACACTCGACACTTCATGATTAATCAGATATTGAAGCTATTCATTCTCATTAATATAAATATATGGATTCAAATAATTGATGTGCATATCATCACACCCAAGGTTAGCCAAGAAGTCTGCAACTCTTTTACCTTTACAGAGCGTATGGGAAAGATGATGATCCTGGAAAGTGTCAACTAACTACCAAATCTGATACATAACATATGTTATCTTCCAATTTAAATAAGACCTATTAATGCAAGCACTAATAACCACTATGGAATCTCCTTCAACGTGCACCATAGAAAAACCACCTCTTTTAGCCAACACAAGCCCATCTAGGAGAGTGTGTGCCTCAATATGACATGCTTTAATTGCTCATACTTTTCCACAATAGTCTCTTATACAAATACCAATCCCAAAAAAATTTGGATTACCCCTAGAAGATCCATCAAAATTTATTTTAAAAAAGCCTTGGAGAGGAGGAAGCCACTTGACGCATGATTTGTCAATTACTTGACCAACTTTCCAATGAGGAACAACACTAAAGGGAATAACAATCCCCTTCCATGTCTTGATCATTATGCCATCCCATGAAGAAAATCAATGATTGCATTTAACACTTGATAAGACAACATTGACAACCTCTGCAACTGACTTTTCAATACCTTCCTAGACTAAAGTTACTGGATTACATTCCTTATGGAAGATACATTTGTTCCTTTCCCACCAAGTGGCCCAAACCACTACATCAGGAATACATCTCCAAATGCAAGAAAATAAAGAGTTAGAATATAGGGTAGGCCTTGACTGAAATAAATCCCATAATTTCTATGGAAGTGGCATGTTATAACTCAACTTATGGAGAAAAAAAGACCAACACTCATAAGAAAATGAAAAATTCAACAATAAGTGATCAAAAGTCTCATCCACATCATTACACAAGACACATTTGAAAGGTTGAGCTATAGAGAGATTCACTAACTTTTCACTAGTTAGGATTCTATTTTTCAAAGAAAGCCAAGAAAAATAACCAGCCTTAGGGAGAACTGAGTTAATCCAACAAAAAGTAAAGGCTCGATGAGCAGGTTTCATGATATCTAACTGTTCTAACACTTTGTAAACTTCTTTTACAAAATAATTTCCATCTTTAGTAGGGGCCCAAAATAGACTATCCTCCCTATTAGACAAGTAGAAATCTCTCTCCAAAAAGACCTTGTGTAAATTATTCCTTTGTTCTACATAGATTGAGAGCTCATCATGATCTTTCCATTATACTTTTCTTGAAAAAGATCAACTGTTGGAACATAATCAGAAAGTCTATCACCCCAAAGATCAACAAAGACAATCACGACTTCATCAAGATGATGTGATCTATTCAATGGAGGCAATCCATTCCATGAATCAAGCCAAAAAAATACACTATCTCCCTTGTTCACCTCCCATGAGACATACTTTTGGACCACTTCCCTAGAGGACATTGTAAAATCCCACACAATAGACCCTTTTGGAGGATCCAACATAGTTAGTACATGCTTTGGATCATTATTGTCTAGATATTTTTGTTGCATAATCTTGCACAATTAATTTTTAGGTTTTGTGTACATCTTCCATACAAGTTTTCCACCAAAAGCTTTATTTCTTAATGGAAAATTGTGAATGCCTGCCCCACTAATTGCCTTAGTTTGAGCCATGTCTTATAGTGAGACTAAAGGAATATTTTTCTCTTCAGATATATTCCCCTTCCATAGAAAGTCTCTAATCAACTTTTCAATTTGATGGACAATAGATGAAGGATCCTTAAGCATAATGATATAATAATTAGGAATAGCAGATAAGATAGTTTTAATAAGCAATATATTGCCCACAAGTGAAAGCCATCTAGCTTTCCACGCTGAAATTGTAGATTTAATTTTGTCAATTATAGCAGTCCAATAACATTTTTTATTAGCTCCCATAAAGAAAGGGATACCAAGATATGAAAAAGGTAGTTTCTCAACTGGAAAGCCTAAAATGTTGACAATCTTATTTGACAACAACATGATAATGTTGAATAGATGAATTTTTTACTTTTGACTATTTACTTTTTGACCTGAAGAACTGATGCAGGAGCATCTCGGGTTCTTGGAAATCCTGTATCACCAAAAACAAGTTACAGTTGTTAGTTGTACTCAGTAATTACCTTTGGGCTCTCGGTGATGTATTCTTATTTCCACTGACCGGGCTCAGTTGCTACTCGGTTTCTTCATTCACCGAGTTGGCTTGTTGGTTCACCGAGTTAATTTCTTGTTGCTTGGTAATCTTGCTCACCCAATGGTTTATTTTGGATTTTTGTTGAGGCCAACTTGTGCATTGAATTTTGGTCTCAAATTTAATGTTTACATCGATCATTGGGAAGCATGTGGACCTAGATCTAGTGGTTTCTTTCTCCAATGATGAATCTGAAGGCTGACTTATTTAGGTAGCCTCTTGTATAAATAAATTAGTATGTTATAGTTTTAGAGGCATCAGTTAGAAGATAGGGATAGGATCTAGAAGTTGAATCCTCACATATATGAGGACTGTCGTAATTGAATTCTTTCTGATAATTGGTCGTAACCAGGAAGGCCTTACAACCTGACATGTATGAATCTATTGAAGGATAATATATGAACTCTCTAAATTTTGTCTCTCCTTGTTTGCTTTATTTCTTCTGTGTGATGTTTCTTCAAGGAGGTTGGTGATTGGGTGTGCCTTTGGCCCCTCTCCTTTCCTTGTCTTGCATCAAGTGGTATTAGAGCAAGGTTGAGATCTAGATCTAAATTTACAAATTTAGGTCGAGGGTTCCTTCTTTTAAAAACCCTATTTGATATTTGTTGTGGGGTGGCTGATTGCAATCTAACCTGCAATTGCAGAGGGTTTCAAGATGGTTCATGGGAGGTGAGATGCAGATCCAGGATTGGCAGACATGCTAAGACAAATTGTTTCTCAATTAGAAGTTGTTGAGACAGCCCAGTGTCAAGGAAGACATCTTGAGGATTTTAATGATGAAGAAGTTAAAGATGAACAAGGTGAAGAAGAACCTGCACCTATGATGGATCAAGGTGAACAAATACTTTTGAAGGCATTGAAAAATTTAAAGTGTACATCACATCAATCCTCGTGAATATAGTGGAAGGCTGGATTTAGATGAGTTGATGGATTGGATAACTGAGATGGAGAAGTATTTTTAATATGAAAATATCCCTGAGGAAAAGAAGGTGAAGATTGCAAGCACAAAGTTGAAGGTTCATGCATCCTTATGGTGGGAGCATCTACAATTGGATAGAAAGAGGAAAGGCAAAGATAAAATCAAGGTATGGAATAAGATGATAAATGAATTGAAAGGAAAGTTCTTACCTTGTGATTATCAGATTAACCTAGTTAGGAAAATGCAAAGTTTGAGGCAAAAAGATAGCTCAGTAAAAGACTATACTGAGGAATTCTATAGGTTAGACATCAAATCTGGACATGTTGAGGATGAAGTGGAAAGAATTTCTAGGTACCTCAATGGGTTAAGAGTTTCTATTCAAGAGGAAATTAGTTTGGTCGAGTTGGAAAGTATTGAAGAATTTTATTAGTTTGCCTTGAAAACTAAGGAGAAATTGAACAAAAGAAATGAGCAAAGAAAAAGAGGAAGAGGTGGTAGATTCCCTAGAGGAAGAGGTAGATCTTATGGTGAAAATAATAGATCTGATCAGGACAAAACAAATCAAGATAAGGGCAAGACCGAGTGGAAAGGTGAAAGTTCTTCTAGAGGAAGAAACAGTAACTACCGAGGTGGTTATAGTAGAGGTGGATTCTGAGGAACTTTTTACAATTGTGGAGAAGAAGGACATAGGTCATTTGAGTGTACACATGCAAGTAAGAAGGTTGGTAACAGTAGAAATGCTTTGGTGCAAGAAGACTCACCAAATAAACTAGAGAAGGAAAAGAACTTGATGGTCAAGAGAGCACTTTGGAGTGAAAGTAATAAGGAAGATCCAGTAAGGAAAAGCTTGTTTAAGACTAGATGTAGAGTTGTTGATGAAGTGTGGAAGGTAATCATTGATAGTGGAAGTTCAGAGAATTTGGCATCTGAGGAAATGATTGCAAATTTGCAGTTAGAGAGGTTGAAACACCCAAAGCCCTATCAAATTTCATGGATCAAGGATGAGCATACAGTATTGGCAAGTGAATAATGTTATGTGAATTTAAAAATTGTAAAATACTATGATAAGGTGTTATGTGATATCATACTTATGGATTGTTGTCATATTTTGTTGGGTCGACCTTGGCAATATGAGAGACATGCTATATATGATGGAAGATTGCATAAATATACTATTTGGGTTGATGGGAGAAGAAAAATCTTGCTACCTTTGATTGAAGAAACTATTAGTAATGTTTTTACATCTGTGAAAGTTTGTTTGATGGAAGGAAGAGAGTTTGTTAAGGATTTGAAGAAGAATGTTGTGCTTTGTTGTGATTCCTAACAAACTAAGTGAGAAAATAGTGGATAGCATCCCTGAAAAGGTTGATAAGATACTCGATGAGTATAGAGAGATCATTTTTGATAATCTAGCTGATGTTTTACCACCAAAGAGAAGCATTGATCATTGTATAGATCTGATTCTTGGAGCTAGTTTACCAAATAAGGCACCACATCGGTTAACACCTACCGAGAATCAAGAAATTAACCAACAAATCCAAGAATTGTTTTTGATTAAGGTAAAAGCAAGTTTCAAATGGGCCCCGAAACCATTTACAATTAGTTTTTGGAGGGAACTATAACCTGGAGCTTAAAAATAGGAAGAATTAGCTCTAACCAAAGTGAAATGGCTAGGGAAAAAGATAAACCTTATAGCACCCCTAGCACACTATGCCAGTAGAAAAAACAACTGAACAAACCCAGCAAAACAACAATAGCTAGAAGAAAGACATTTAGAAAGGCACAAGTTGCTGAAACCTATAGTGTAAAGCCAGTGCCTTACAGCATCACCAGATATCTAGGGTCTTCAGGCTCCCTAAACCGAACATAAGGGTTTTGATGGCTCCCATAACTAGACTTAATGAAATAGCAGCTTAAGTAATTATGCAAGTAGAGCTTCAGTTGCACTGAAACATTAGGGTTTTGAAAGGCTCCCCCAACCTTAAACAAAGAATTGGGTATGAGGATAACTACCCAAACCACAAAATCACAACCTAATAGAAAACAACAACTTAAATAATTGAGCATGTTAAGCTTCAGCTCCACCAAACCATCAAGGTTTTGAAAGGCTCCTCCAACCTTAAACAATGAAATGGGTATGAGGCTAGCTCCCCAAACCATCAAGTCACAACCAAAAAGAAAACAACAGCTTAAATATTTGAGCATGTTAAGCTTTAGTTGCACCATTACATCAGGGTTTTGAAAGACTCCCCCAACCTTAAACAAAGACAAGGGAATGAGAAAGACCCCCAAATCACTACCTGCCAGAAAAAAGATAAAGCCATTTACGGTCTCTGGCAAAATCAGAACCCTCCAGCAGTGGCCAAGCGCACTGACAGTACTCCAACCCACCTCTTCTATCCAGTGCCAAGCCACTTCAATATGTTGAGCCTCCACCTCAGAAGGAGCTTCCACCTCAATAGGAAATGGGAAAGAGGTCATAAGAGGAAGAGAAATCTTAACCTCAAATGGAACTTCCACCTCTAAAGGAAACTGGGAAGAGGAGTAAAGATAGGGATTTGCCAGAAGAAAAAAAAGACCATCAAGGATCTCTAGCAAAAATAGGACTCCAGCAAAGGCCGAGCGCAGTAGGGTTTTGAAAGGCTCCCCCAACCTTAAACAAAGAGATAGGAATGAAGAAAACTCCCCACTCCACCAAATCACAACCTGCCAAGAAAAAGATAATACCGTCAAAGTTCACTGGTAGAAATAGAACCCTCCAGCTATGGCCAAGCTCACCAACAAACTCCAACCCACCTCTTCCATCCAGCTACTAGCCACTTCAATAGGTAGAGCCTCCACCTCTGAAGGAACTTCCACCTCTATAGAAAGTAGGAAAGAGGTGTTAAGAGGGAAAGGAACTTTCACCTCAAAATGAGCTTCCACCTCAATAGGAAGTAGAGTACAGGAGTAATGAAGATAAGAAACCATAAGCTTCCAAAGAGAATTTGTGTGCAACCCCACCTCAATAGGGATCTCACACGTGACCACACCAAGTGAACCTTCACCACTCTCCCAAATTAATGAAAGGAGCTGAGGAGCTCAGAAAGAGTGATGATCCTAGGAATAGGCCAGCACGACAGGTTCCCAAAGTAGGACCCAAAGCAGCCACTCACCAATGCAAACCATCTAAGAAAAATAGGGACATCTCCTCTCAAAGATAAAGAGGAAAAGAACCACCCCCCCAAGCCTTTACCATCGCAAAGAGCCCAAACCCTAAACTCAGAAGTCGCGACAGGAGAAAGATGAGGGCACAGGATGCACAAACAACAGCCCCCCACCAAAAACTCCCCCAAACCCCCACTTGGGTCTCCACATGATTCATCTAAATCACCCTCCTCCTTGTTGAAACCAAGGACCCCTCCCTCTTGGCTTCTTCCTGCTCTGCAATTGCTACTACTCCCGCACGCCATCATACACTTTGTTTATAATGACAAATCCAAGAATTGTTGCAGAAAGGTTTGATCTGAGAAATTTTAAGTCCATGTACAGTACACACTGTATTGGCACCTAAGAAGAATGGTGAATGGTGAATGTGTATTGATTCTAGAGCAATCAACAAGATAACAGTGAAATATAGGTTTCCTATACCGAGAATGGATGACATAATGGATAGTTTGATTGGAGAAAAGTATTTTACCAAAATTGATTTGAAAAGTGGATATCATCAGATTAGAATAAAAGAAGGTGATGAATAGAAGACTGCTTTCAAGATAAGAGAAGGTTTGTATGAGTGGTTGGTTATGCCTTTTGGTTTAACTAATGCACCGAGTACTTTTATGAGATTGATAAATGAGGTTTTAAAGAAATTATTGGGTAAACTTGTGATTGTATACCTAGATGATATTTTGATATCCAGTAAGACCAGAGAAGAGCATTTGTTACATATCAAACAGGTATTGCAGAGATTGAAATAACAAAAGTTGTTGATTAATTTGAAAAAGTGTTCCTTCATGAAAGAATAGATTGTGTATTTGGGATTTGAAATTTTAGCTGATGGTTTGAAAATGAATCCTGAGAAAGTTGAAGCTATTTTGAATTGGCCTACACCTAAAAAATGCTAGTGAGGTAATATTATTTCATGGTTTAGAAAGATTTTACCGAAAGTTCATCAGAAATTTCAGTTCAATTTTGAATGCTATGACTGAGACTATGAGAGGAAATAAAAGAGAATCCAAGTGGACACATGGAGATGATAAAAGTTTTGAGACTTTGAATCAAAAGGTTGTTGAATTGCCTGTGTTGGATTTACTTGATTTCAATAAGGTATTTCAAGTTGAATGTGATGCAAGTGGTAGTGCAATAGGAGTTGTGTTGAGTCAAGATGGTAAACATGTTGCTTTCTTTAGTGAGAAATTGAATGATGCAAAAAGGAAATATTTTGTGTATGATCAAGAGTTCTATGCTATTGTTCAAGCCCTAAAGAAATGAAGATATTATTGATACCGAGTGAATTTGTGTTGTATACTTATCATAAGGCTTTACAATATTTGGGTAGTCAGAATAAGTTGAATCAGAGACATATGAAATGGGTTGAATATCTACAGAGTTATACATTTGTGATAAAACATAAGAGTGGAGTCACTAACCGAGTTGTTGATGCATTGAATAGAAGAAGGTCTTTGATGAATGAGATGAGAATTAAAATTCTTGGTTTCGATGACATGAAATATTTATATGAAATTGACCTTGATTTTTTAGAGTCGTGTAGAAAGTGTAGAGCACCTATTCAAGATCAACCGAGTACTAAATGGGAAGACTATTTCATTCAAGAAGGCATGTTGTTTAAAGGTATTCTATTGTGTATATTGAGAGGACCAATGAGAACTAATTTGATAAAGGAGAAACATAGTAGTGGTTTGGTTGGACATTTTGGCATTGACAAAACATTGAATTTGCTTAAGGAGAAATACTTTTGGCCACCGTTGTTTAAAGATGTTCATAAATTTGTGAAAAGTTATGGAGTTTGTCAAGTTGCAAAGGGAGTAATTCAAAATACTATATTGTATACACCAATTTCTATTCCTGAGAAACCTTGGATTGATATCAGTATAGATTTTTTTATTGGCTTACTGAAGACAGTAAGAGGTAATGATTCTATATTTGTTGTTGTGGATATATTTTCTAAGATGACACATTTCATACCCTGTAGAAAAACATTAGATGCAGTGCATATAGCATATATTTTCTTTAACGAAATTTTCAGATTGCATGGATTACCAAGGAGTATCATCTTTGACCGAGACAATAAGTTTGTTGGATACTTTTGGAAGACTCTTTGGAGAAAGTTAGGTACCGAGTTGAGGTATAGTTCTAGATTTCACCCACAGACTGATGGACAAATAGAGGTTGTAAATAGAAGTTTGGGTAATCTTTTGAGATGTTTAGTTGGAGATAAACCAAGTAATTGGGATTCTATGTTGGCACAAGAAGAATTTGCATACAATAATTCAGTGAATAGGAGAACTGGAAAAATACCTTTTGAGATTGTTAATGGCATACAATCAAGAGGTATATCAGATTTGAAGGACATTTCTGGTGAAGAAAAGATAAGTGGTGAAGGAGAAGAATTTTCTGAATTCATGAAGACATTGCATGAGGAAGTAAGACATATGTTGGAAGTTAGTAATTAAAAATACAAGGATAGAGCAGATAGATCAAGAAGACATAAGATTTTTGTAGTTAGGGATGAACTAATGGTTCATCTAAAGAAAGGCATATTTCCTATTGGAACCTATGCAAAATTGAAAATGAAAAAATTTGGTCCCTGCAAGATATTGAGAAAAATTGACAATGGAAATGCTTATGAGATTGAGTTACCTAATGACATGGACATATCACCTATATTAAACATTGCAAACTTGTATGAGTATCATGAATCTTATGAAGAAATGACAGTAGTGAATGATTATCCTAAGAACCAGACATAAGAAGTTGAGAAGATTTTGGAACAAAGAGTTGGCAGAAGCACAAGAGGAAAAGAGTACATGGAGTACCTGGTAAAATGAAAGAACAGACCAATTGAAGATAGTTCATGGATTACACAATCTAATTTGGATTCAACTCAGGTTGTACCTACTGTATGATTTGGAGAATCATCTCAAAATAACCCCAAGTGTCTGATGCAGGAGCATCTCAGGTTCTTGGCAATCCTGTATCACCAAAAAAAAGTTAGAGTTGTTAGTTGTGCTCAGTAGCTACTTTTGGGCTCTTAGTGATGTATTCATGTTTCCACCAACAGGGCTCGATTGCTACTCAGTTTCTTCATTCACCAAGTTGGCTCGGTTGGTTCGCTGAGTTAATTTCCTGTTGCTTGGTAATCTTTCTCACCGAGTGGTTTATTTTGGATTTCTGTTGAGGCTGAATTGTGCATTGAATTTTGGTCACGGAGTTAATGTTTACATTGATAATTGGAAAGCATGTGGACCTAGATCTAGTCATTTCTTTCTCCAATGATGGATCTGAAGGTCGACTTGTTTAGGTAGCCTCTTGTATAAATAAATTAGTATGTTGTAGTTTTAGAGGCATCAATTAGAAGATAGGGATAGGATCTGGAAGTTGAATCCTCCCATATATGAGGACTTTTGTAATTGAATTCTTTCTAATAATTGGTCGTAACTGGGAAGGCCTTACAGCCCAGCATGTATGAATCTATTGAAGGATAATATATGAAGTTTTTTGCATTTCTCTCTCCTTGTTGTATTATTTCTTTTGTGTGTTGTTTCTGCAAGAAGGTTGGTGATTTGGGCATGCCTTTGGCCCCCCATCCTGCCCTCTTTTGCATCAAGAACCCATATATAAATCTAAAGTGTTATTAATCTTCTTAGCTTCTTTGATATTTGTAGAGCCATACAAAAGAGTATCATTTGCAAAAAGAGAATGAGTAACTGATATTGAAGTACCAACAATTTGAGCCCCCTTCCAAAGACCTAAGTTGTACTTATGTTGAATAGTGCTACTTAAAGCCTCATCCATGATGATGAAAATGATTGGAGAAATGGGATCACCTTGCCTCACCCCCTAAGAAGATTGAAAAAATCTAGCCGAACTCCATTTATGATAACTGAAAACTAAGCCCTAGAGATACATGCCCTAATCCACTTACACCAACTAGATGAGAAGCCAAAATTTTGAAGGACTCTAAAGAGGAAATCCCAACAAACTCTATCATAAGCCTTCATCATGTCTAGTTCAATGACAAAAGTAGATGACTGATTAATATTGATGGAATTAAGGACCTTGTGGGCAACCAAAGCACCCTCCATTATTTCTCTACCAGGAACAAAACTACCCTGCTCTTAAGATATTATGAGAGGAATAAAATGATGCAACCTAGGATAAATCTCTTTAGTCAAAATTTTATATACTATATTGCATAAGGAAATAGGATGAAAGTTAGAAAATGTTTTTTGATTCTTCACTTTCAAAATGATGGCAATATTAGTTATATTAAAATACCTAAACATAGATTTACTCTTCCTTGATTCTTCAATTACAGCCAAAATATCCCAACACAAAACATCCCTACACCTTTGATAAAATAAAGATGTAAACCCATCAAGCCCTAGGGCCTTATCAGGTGAAATAGAAAAAAAAACCTTCTGCAGTTTAGGGATAGTGAAAGGATCCATTAATACATTATTATCTTGTTCAAAGATAAAATTAGGCATGGCTTCCAATATTTCATTCATCCGACCCTCTTACATAACAAGGGAAGATAGAGGGTCCAATAATTTTTTCTAATATTTGACACCTTCCTTTTGGATACCTTTAGCATCAAATATGATATTCATGGACTCAATTTTTATGGTTGAAAATACAACACTCACTGCCCATTTTTGTTTAGCAAAAGTATGAAAGTAATTAGTATTTCTATCCCCTTCCCTTAGCCATATCTCATGAGATTTCTACCTCCAATACTCTTCCTCTCTACTATGTAACTCTTCCCATTCATTTTGCAATTGTTTCTATTTAAGATACATGTTATTATCTATTCCTTTTTGAATAATTTTTTCATTAACTTCATACAATTATAATTTAAGAAAATCCTTCAGCTGAAAAACATTTTTAAAGACTGTTTCATTCCACACTTTAATTTTGGATTTAAGATGTCTAAGCTTACAAGAAAACTAAAACATTTTTGTGCCTTCCACTTTAGGAGGACTAACCCACCATTGTCCTAAAAATGGGGGAAAATGGGGATGTTGGAACCACATTCATTCAAATTTAAAAGAAGGCTTGTGGTTGTGCCTAGATAAAGCTGAAGAATTAGTGACATTCAAAGTAATTGAAAAATAATCAAACCCAAAAAATGCCAAAACCTTAGATGCAAAAGAAAAATTCTTAGTGTTCCAAATCTGAGGTATGAGAAAATGATCTAGTCTCTCAACAATTTGTTAAAAACCCACTCTTTTATTAGTCCAAGTACAAGATCCATTACTTGGCACTACATCTAGCAAGCTATGATCCATAACAAAAGAATAAAAATATTGCATTTTCTTAAATGGTGGAGAGATTCCCCCACTTTTTTTTGCTAAATTTAAAATAGCATTAAAATCACCTCGTAGTATAAAATTCTGATCCAATTGATTTTGGATGATCCAAGTTAATGTTTTCCACAAACACTTTTTGTCATGGGTTGAAGTAGGCCCATAAACATTGATTATATTGAAAATTGTATCAAAACATGCGACCTTAAACAGTTGGAAATTAAAACCTTTTTGAATTAATTGTCCTTGGATAACTCTAGGATTCCATAATATTGCTAGACCCCCCGAAGCTCCCATACCTTGACCAAGAACATATTTCCAAAAAGGAAACTTCTCAATGGTTTTTCTAAAAGATTCTTGAGATAATTTAGTTTCATATAATAAGACTATATCCACCTTTGAAGAATCAAGTTGTTGCTTGATTCTATGCCTTTAGTCAAAGGCATTAATGCCTTTGACATTCCATGATAAAATCCTCATTTCTAACAAGGAGAACCTTTAGTTCTCCTTTTCGATCTCTTTACTAATGAAAACTTTTCATCCAAGGTACTCTGAATTCCTTCTTCCACTTCTTCTTTAGCTTTAGCATTTCTAGATTTCCTTCCTTGGGGTTTAGGAGTCTTTTTCATAGCCACACTTTGGGAGGGTGTTTGTGCTATTGACAAGAATTGTGTTGGATCAAATAATATCTTACCAAAAAAAAACATCTACTTTAACCATAGAATGACTCTCGGTCCTCATATCACCCTCATCTAATATGTTGTCTTGAGATATAAAAGGCTTATCAGAATACTGAGAATTAAGTATCATGTTACCATCTAAGATCATACCATCTTCATGATGAAAAGACTAGCTAAATTCATGAGCATCTTGAAAATGAAATTTCTCATTTAAGCTATCCACCTAATTAGTCTCATCCAATAGACATACATGATCTTTATCAAATTTACACATATTACAAATTTTCTCAACTTGAGTAACTTCTTGTAGGTTCTGATGTGCATCAAATAATAATCCATCATTCTCAACCAAGACATATGACAGTTCTGGGATAGTTGGTGAAGTTTGGGCCAAAGTAGTTTCCACTCTTACAAGCTGAAGACCTTCCAATCCCTTTCCTATTTCTTGAGTAATTGTCTTTTTCTCACACTAAAAGACATGATGAGACACACTATTATCTAACATCCTACAACTCTCATCATGATTAACAACATGCTCCCCCTTGTTTGACAATGTATGCAGATAGTCCTCATGTTCCAAGTAACTCTCTTGGAGATCATAAGGAGCACAGTTTGAAGGTTGATCATCTATAGAAAACCCCTTATCTACAAATGAGCCTCTACAATATTTACAAGGACACTCATCACAAGGAAAACATACCCCTTCTTCAATTCCAATTTCTTGAATCATTAATGAAGTAAGTGAAACCAATATTTCCTTGGCCATATTTTCTAATTTCTAGTCTGAAAGTCCCTTAACTTTAATACCTAGATACTTCAATGGGATTTGAATTATTTTATCTTGGAAAATAATATCATGAACTATATTGTTAATTTCCACAGAAGATATGTTAATTCATCAATATCATCTTGACCATCAAATGTTAATAATTGCATTTGTGGGAGTAAAGCCTCCCTCCTATTAATCTTATCCATATGGAAAGAAAATAACTTTCTGAATAATAGGAAAACCAGAAAAATCATGGCTTATAGCATGAAAAAATACTTTGATCCCTTAGCAAACCATTGATACCTCTTAACCTCTTAACCCTTGTTTCCTCTTTTCAGATGAGCTAATTCATTTGTATTCTTATCACATGAGCCATAATGAGCAAAAGTACAATGATATGGATTTGTAGACACATCTTGGAAAATACAAAATTTAGATTGATATACATTCTGACACTGAATATTAAAATGGTTAAGATGACTCTCATGCTTATTTACAAGCATTTCATCATGTATGTGGATACTTTGTTCCCGATACCACAAAGTGGAATGAATTGAAATCTTATTCGGGAGTGGCTTAGTTAAACTGACCAGAAGGACAACTCTTACATCTTGGTCCAGAAACTCATAAGGAAGGAGATCATGTTTAACAAAAATACCTGATCTATTTGCCAAAAATTTGATAATGACAAGGTCTCTACACTCCAAAGGCAAGGATGGAAATGAAATCCAATAGGGTAAATAGACACACCGACTGGAATCTGGGTTAAAATTAGGGACCCACGACAAGGTAAACATACCCGATCCATTACAAAACCACCCCTTAAACTTATGAATCCGATCTTTTTTCTCCTTGGAATCAAATAATGCTATAAAGTATTTAAACTTAGAATATATGAGAAAGAGATCTTTTAACCCTTTCCAACAGCCCTTAGCCCAGCTTGAATTAACTTAAATATGCAAAGACGGGTTTGAGAAGTTGGCAAAGAGAGTCGTTTGATGCAAATAAGAAATGTTTTGAGAGATTAAATGCTCTGGAAAGGTAATTACAATGGCTTGTGAGTCATCTATAGAAATTTTGTGCTTAAAAGTCTCAGATCCATTTGATGCCAAACCCAAATTTTTCTTTTTCCACTAAACTTTATCATTTGGATTTGGAATGAAGGGGGATCTAAATTGAGATCTTCTATCCTCCTTATTTCCATCAATACCTGAAGCTCCTACGCATTTTGTTTGAAGAGGAATGGCATTGGGATCTGAAATAAATTTGGGCTTAGAGATGTGAATAGAATTAGGCATAGATCTAATTTTGAATGTTCAACTCTACAACTTTCCAAGCCTTGTCGTTCTAATTTAGCAAAAGGATTTTTCTTGCAAATCTAAAATGTAGGGTTTACAAAAAAAGGTTTAGCCAGTTGCACAACTGCTTTACCTCAAAAAATCATTTGAAACTCCTGAAGGTCTTATAACGAATCTCTCCTTTCCTTGAAGGTACGATGAAAACCCACATTCTTCTCTGTAAATGAAAACTTGCAAAATCCACCTACGCTCGACTCCCCCATTTCATATGATTATACGTGTTGTGATAGTTATTTTATGGTATATTTAGAGTTGTGTATTTATACTAATAATGATATTAATATTAACATTAAATTTAAATTTATAAGTTCAATAATCTATTTCTTATTTATTATTTATATAAAAAAAATAAAAATTAATATTTTAAAAGTTAAATTTACTTTAATAATATAAAGAAAATTTAAGTCTTCTCTTATTAAATGAAAATTCAAATTGAAATATAACATTATTAAAGTATAATCCTAATTTTATCATAACTAAAACCCTAATGCAATAGTAGTTGTAATTAAATTATACTTTTAACTTTTTAAAGCCCTAACTTAAGTTGAAGCCTAATTACAATGAACTTGGTTGATACATAAGCTTAATTAAAGTCTTACACTAACTAAAATTTTTAATAAATTCAAGGTTGGCAATTAATTTGATTGTATTGTTCAATTAGGTTTAGTGTAAAGGTTGAATTTGATTTAGTGTTAGGATGATGGTTGAATTATTCTTTAGCTTGAGAGTTCAATTTGGTTTAGGTTAGTTGGATTCATTTTGGTTTAGCATCTAATTAGATTAGTATAGGGATCAATATTATTTAGGTTTATGTTTAGTTTAATTTAGTGTTAGGATAAGGGTATATTTTTTTTAGTTTTATTATTTGATATTTTTTAGTGGTAGGGTTTTTATTAGGTATAAAATTAGACTTAGGGTAGGCATTAAAATAGTAACTGTATATTAGTAATGATTATAACCGGATTGAATTTAGTGTTAAATCAGGTTTAGGGTTGGTTCGATTTGTTATAGTGTTCAATTATGTTAAATTATAAGATTAAGGTTCAATTAAGGAGACACGAGAGAGAATGAGAGAGGGGGAAAGAGAAAGAGTGGAAAGGAGATGGGGAAGAAAGGGAGAGAGTAAGAGAGGGGGAAAGGGAGAAAGGGAGAAATGATTTAAATTTTAGGGCTTATTGTTATAGGTTTTGGGGTTTAGGGATTAGGGCTTAGAGTTTAGGATTTAGGGTTTAGGTCTTAGAGAGAGAGGGGGAAAGAAAGATGGGGAAGGGAGAAATTATTTAGGGTTTAGGGCTTAGGGTTTTGGGTTTAAAAAAGAGAGAGATAGGGATATGGTAGAGAGAAGGAGAGATGGAGAGAGATGGGGAAGAGGGAGAGAAGGGAAAGAGGGAGAGAGAATGAGAGGGGGGAGAAAGAGGGGGACATGGAGAAAGGATATAGGGTTTAAGGATTATGGTTATAAGGTTTAGGGTTTAAGGTTTATATTTTAGGGTTTATAAAAATAAAGAGAGGAAGGGATGGAGTGAGAAGGAGAGAGCTTGGGAAGAGGGAGAGAAAGTAAAGAGAGAGAGGGGTGAATATAGGATGAAAGGGAGAAAGGATATAGGGTTTAGGGTTATGGTTATAGGATTTATATTTTAGAGAGAGTGGGGAGAGGTGGGGAAGAGAGAGATAGCGTGAGAAAGGGAAAGAGAGAAAGGATTTAGAGTTTCTAGGGATTATGGTTATAGGGTTTAGGGCTTAGGATTTAGGCTTTAGAGTTTAGAGGGAGTGAGAGAGAGTCGGGAAAAGAAAGAGGGGGAAGGGGATAAAGGGATAAATGATTTAGAGTTTTGTGATTATGGTTATAGGGATTAGGGTGTATCTTTTAGAATTTAGAGAGAGGGTTTGGGAGGAGGGAGAGAAGGTAAGTAGGGAGAAAGAGAGAAAGAGGGAGAAAGGGAGAGTTTAGGACTTGTGGTTATAAGTTTTAGGGGCTATTATAGGGTTTACAAGCTATGATTATAGGGTCTAGGGGAGATAGGAGGAGAAGGGAGGTAGAGAGATGTAGGAGATATAAAAAAGAGTTAGAGAGGGGGAAAGAGAGATGGAGAAGGGAGAAAGTGATAAATAATTTATGGTTAAGGTCTTATGGTTACAAGGTTTATAGTTTAGGGCATAGGATTAAAGATTTAGGGTTTAGGGTTTATTTTGTGTGTGTGTGTGTGTGTGTGTGTGTGTGTGTGTGTGTGAGAGAGAGAGAGAGAGAGAGAGAGAGAGAGAGAGAGAGAGAGTGGAGAAATTATTTAGAGTTTAGGACTCATGCTTATAGGGTTTAGATTTTAGAGTTTAGGGTTTACGATTTAGGGACTAGTATAAGGTTTAGAGATTATAGTTGTAGGGTTAAATGTTTTAGGAGATATGGTTAAGTGTTAAGGGTTTAGAGTTTAAGGTAGAGAGAGGGGGGAGATATGGGGGAGAGGTAGGGAAGATGGAGAGAAAGAAAAGAGGGAGAGAGTGAGAGAGGTGGAGAAAAAGAGGGGAAAATGTAGCAAGATGGGAAGGGAAAGAGGGAGGAATATGGAGGAGAGAGGAAAAGAGTGAGAAAGAGGGATAAGGGAGAAAGGTAGAGAGGATTCAAGGTTTTGGGATTATAGTTATAGGATTTAGGGTTTAGCTGCTAATATATAATTCAGACCCTATGGTTGTATGGTTTAGGATATTAGGCTTAGATAGGGTTTATGTTTTAGGGGAGAGAGAGAGAGAGAGAGAGAGAGAGAGAGAGGGGGGAAGATAGATGTAGAATACAAAAAGGGGGAACATATTTAGTGCTTAGGGATTATGGTTTTAGGGTTTAATATTTATGACATATGATTTTGGGTTTAGGATTTAGGTGTGAGAGAGAGAGGTGGGGAAGATGGAGAGAAGTGAATATGGAGAGAGTGAGAGAGGGGTAATGGGAGAAAAGGAGAAAGGATTTAGAGTTTCAGACATATAGTTATAGGTTTTATGGACTAGTATAGGGTTTAGAACTTATGGTTATAGAGTTTAGGGTTTAGGGGAGAGATGGAAGAGAGGGAAGGAGATGAGGGAACTATTAAAAGAGTGAGAGAGGGGGAAAGGGAGATGGGAAGGGAGAAAGAGAGAAAGGATTTAGGGTTTAGATCTTATAGTTTAATTTAGGGTTTAGGGAATAAGGTTTAGGATTTAGGTTTTTTGGTTGAGATGGAGAGAGATAGAGTTAAAGGGATGAAGAAACCTAGAGATGGAAGGAAGGAAGTGTTGGATTACGGAGAGGGGGGGGTGGTCCCACAATAGTGTGTCCCACTTTTTGGCCAACTTTGACACAGAGATCAACATTCTGAGAAAAAACTTCACTTTCAAACACCTGTTGCCGCAAAACTATTAGGAATTTGTAGATGATGTAAACTAGAGTCTTTTAGAATTTTCTTTCTAGTTTCTAAATATATTTTTAAAAAAAAATTAAAATTCATTTTTCCTTCTCCTTCAAGAAGTGGTTTGTGTGAAAACTATTTTTTAAGGAGTTACTGTCACTTGGATCATAAATTTTTTTTTAAAATATGGTAACGATGTAATTATTTTGATATTATATTTGTAACTTCAATATCTAAAGGATGAAATTGGTGTAATTCATTTTTGGTCAATATTTCATATTTTATTAAGTTCTAAAGTGATAGTAACTGTAATTTAGACATAAGGTCACTTGGATCACTCTAACTTGATTTGTGTATATCAAAATTCATTTTTACTTTTTTTTTATAGAAAGGTAACACAAATACTCTTTTCCTACATATTTTTCATAATTTTTTTTTGTAATTTACTATTTTTCTCGAAGTCTTGAAGAGACAGGTTGTTGAATGACCAAACAACCTATGTTTAGTTAAAGTAATATTTAAAAGTGATAATGAACTCAATATGTATTAAAATTATATTCATTATAAAGCTTGTTCCAAATAGAATCATACTTCATAGATAGGGTTTTCAAATGGATTCATTTGATCTACCAAAACATAAAGTCGAAGTGATTTTTTGTCTTCATTTTAATAGGTGTGAAGGAGACTCCATTGTAGGTATGAATGAGTAGTATAGATGTTATATCAATGTTTTTTTAATCTAAGAGGCTTTGAGCTAACAATTTCTAATTAATTCCTTCAAAATGAACCTCTCAAGGCTTAAATCATCATATTTTATTAAAAATATGTTATTTCAGCAAAAATCAGTATGTCTAAAAAAGTGTGACCTAGTATTGTGGGGTCACCCGAGGGTGAATCAGTAATCCTAAATACAAAATACTTTAAAATACTTCTTTGATTAACTCAATAAATACTCAGTAGATACACAATTATCTATTTACCGACAATAGTAAATAAACTATATCAATCAGTAACTCATTCACACAAATCATTCACAATGTTTGAGACAGATAAGCTTGTTAGAAAGTAAAACCTTGTTAGGGGGTGAAACCTTGTTAGAAAGTAAAGTCCACCAAGATAACTGAGAGGGGGGGATGAATCAATTATCTTAATAAAACCACTTTTATTAACCTTTATATATCTGAAACATGTGATCAACATAAACAACAACCATAAAAAGATAACCATACACAATGACACCAGATTTGTTAACTAGGGAACCTCTTGATCAAAGAGTAAACCCCTGTGGGGATGATACCCACAAAAGATGTATTAGTATGAAAATTCCTTGTGAGAGGATGGAATCTGTCAAGAGTCTATGAAATATAGTCAGTACATATCAGTCCTTGTTAGGAGACTTTGAATCCTTGTGAAGAGATTCTAACCCTGTTAGGAGTTGAGGAAGACATAAGGACCCACTGTCCAAACAACTTCAAGGGAAAGATCACTAAACACATTGTCCAACTGATCTTTGTATTATCCAAAAGAATAATACCAAGTTTAAATGATCTTAACAACTCCTCTTCTCTCTTTTGACTGTGTCTAAACTACACCAAATTCTTCTCCAAATCTCAACACCAGATCTGCTCACTTCACATTACATAACAATCCCTTAGATCACTTATTAAAATTATTTCACATCCACATCTTATAATAATCAAGGAAAAAAATCCTTCCTTTATATCGTTCCCAATATTTCATAATTGAGTTGGTCATTTAGGCTTTTCCAATTACAAAATATAAAACATTACACATTACATAATATTTCCATAATTACACAAAACTGTAAGCTCACAAACTTAATAAATCTTCACACGTGAAACCTCTAACTATGATGACTCATCCAAGTCACCTCCCTAATGTCTTTAACCTCTATATAACTTATCTTGACCATATTCCATCCATGTTAGGAGATATAATCTGATTATCACAAACCGCTTCTCAGGAACTCTGTTAGAATACAGTTTCCAATAGATTTCTTATAACTGACACAAATGCTTGAATTTTCATACGTGATCTTAACCATGATATCAAGACACCATAGGAACCATGCCCTTATCTTAGCATAACCTCATCTATAATTCTCTATGTGTGCTAATCCAAACTATGTCTGCTACTCTGATAATCTTTAGTATAATCAGTCTATTGACATCAATGACAAACACAGTCATGAATGCAACATGTGACTACTCTAGGAATGCTAGAATACTCCCCCATAGGACATATTCATCATTCATGCTAGAAATCTCCCCCATTGGCATTGATGGAAACATAGATGAAAAACATCCAAGTTCCATGAATACCAAAATGTAACTCTGTTGCTATTTCTTTGAATTTTCAAATCCTCTTCATCAATCATTCAAATGTTTTTCATGTATTCTTCTCCCCCATTGACATAAATGACAAGGGCATCATTATGTTAGAACAATCTTACTGCTCAAAAGTATTAACCAACTCAAGTGTCCAAAGATACTATTTGAAAATACCTTTTACCAAGAGTCCTTCATGACTCAACTAAAAAACACAGATACTCCCCCATAGAGGAAGAATCAACATACAGTCCAGAAAGATAGTGCTCTATGCCACTGGACTGATGCAACTTTCTACATCACTACTCAAAAGTAGGTTGGGGCATAACCCCAAGCATACCTCTCAAATACTAAAATGTATCTTTAGGTAAAGGCTTTGTAAAAATATCTTTTATATGCTCCTTTGTGTTGATATAATCAAGTCTAAATTTTTTCTCTACAACTTTCTCTCTTACAACATGATACTTTATCTCTATATGTTTTGTTTTAGAATGTAACACAAGATTCTTAGACATACTTATTGTACTTGTGTTATCAAAATGTATAATAACAGGCTCATTAAAATTAATTACAATATCCTTCAACATTTGTTTCATCCATATTATCTGATTAAAACTATTTTTTGCTTCTACATATTTTGCTTCTGCTATACTCTGTGAGATATAATTATATTTCTTTCTTAGCCAAGAAACCAATCTTCCTCCAAGAAAAAATGCTCCACCACTTGTACTCTTTTTATCATCCACACTACCTCCCCAATCTGCATCTGTATATGCAAATAAGGTAAATTCATTTGATTTATCATACCATAACCCATAATCAATTGTACCTTTCAAATATCTAAATATCCTCTTTACTGTTGCATAATGTGATTCCTTAGGATCAACTTGAAATATCACAACAATTCCAACTACATTTTCTATATCCAGTCTTGTGTGAGTTAGATATTGAAAACCTCCAATCATGGATCTATACTTCCTTTGTTCAACTATAGGAGTTTCATCTTTGCTAGATAACTTATGACCAGTTACCATAGGTGTACCAATAGGCTTACAATTTTCCAAACCAAATCTTTGTAATAAGTCTTTCATATACTTAGTTTAAGATAAGAAAATACCTTCATTGTTCTACACAATTTGCAAACCCAAGAAAAATTTCATTTCTCCAATCAGGCTCATCTCAAATTCCCTCTTCATTTGATCACCAAATTTATCACTTGCCTCATCTTCTCCTCCAAAGATTATATCATCAAAAAAAATTACTACAATCAATAGACCATTCTCTATTTCTTTTAAATACAAGTCGATGTTGCAATGCCTTTAGCAAATCCCAATTTTGCCAAATATTTATCCAACCTTGCATACCAAGTTCTAGGTGCTTGCTTTAGTCCATATGGTTATTTATTCAACTTACAAACCATATCTCCTTCTTGAGTCAAAGTAAAACCATCTGGCTGCTCAATGTAGGCTTCTTTTCTAATTCACCATTCAAAAATACTGACTTCACATCCATCTAATACACTTTGAATTTCTTATAGGCTGGATAGGTCAAAAACATTCTTACTATTTTAATTCTTGCAATAGGTGCAAATGTTTCTTTATAATCTATACCTTCTTGTTGTGAGTATCCTTTACATATCAATCTTTCTTTGTTTCTTAAAACTTTTCCTTGTTCATTCATCTTGTTTGTAAAAACCTATTTAGTTCCAATAAAAATTTTGTCCTTAGGTCTAGGAACCAATTTCCAAGTGTTATTATTCTCAATTTGATCCAATTCTTCCTTCATTGCTTGAATCCAATTATCATCTTTACAGGATTCATCAATAGTATTAGGTTCAATTTGATAAATTAAACATAATTTTTCATTTACCTTATTTCTTGTCATAACTCCTTTTTCTTTGCTCCCAATAATTTGATTAGTGAGATGATTCATTATCATATTCTTATTAGGTGTTATTGTTTAAACTCTTGCTTCAACTCTAGGTTCAGATCTTGGTTCATCTCTTTGTTCTTCATCATGAATCTCATTCTGCAAATCATTGTTAGTTTCATAAAACAACTCAACATTTTCTTAATTAATTTTAGGACAGGATTATTCATCTGAATCATAATCAAGTATTCTTTCTTGAATTCTGAACTTTTCATCCACTTTAACATTTGTGATCTCAAAAATAGTCTTAGTTCTCTTATTAAAACATCTAAAAGATTTTCTTTTCAATGAATAACCAAGGAATGTACCTTCATCACTTCTCGGATCAAACTTACCAATGTCATCATCTCTCTTAATGTAACACATACTTCCAAAGATTCTGAAGTATTTTACTGATGGTGCATGTCCAAACCATAATTCATAAGGAGACTTGTATGTGTCTTCTCTGATCTTCACTCTATTTATTGTATACTATTGTATTTACTTATTCTCTCCAAAATATCTTTTCTACACTATTCTCAAACAACATAGCTCTTTTTGCCCCAGTTACCAACATGTTTCTTCTTTAAGAAATACCATTTTGGTCAGGTGTTTTAGGGGCTGAAAGTTGTCTCTTAATACCATTCACTTCACAAAAATTATTAAATTCGTTTGAAGTAAATTCTTCACCTCTATCAGATCTTAAACATCTAATCTTCATTCCCAATTGATTCTCAACTCTATTATTAAGAAATCTAAACTTTTCAAATGCTTCTGACTTTTCTTTAAGAAATGCTACCCACATCATCCTAGTAAAGTTATCAACAATAATCATAAAATACCTTTCACCATAGAATCCTCTTATTATTATAGGACCAATCAGATCTGTATGAACAATCCCCAATTTTGTTGTTGTGGTGAACTTCTTGCTAGGAAAATAACTTCTCTTCTATTTTTCCATAACACATTCCTTGCACACCATGTTAGTAGGTTTCACAATTTTAGGCAAATCTCTTACTGGAAATGTAGTACTTTCTTTCACAATGTTATCAAAGTTTGTGTGACAAAACCTTTTGTGTCATAACCAACTATCATCAACTTTAGCAATCAAACGTGTCATCTTAGTAGGATTCAACTAAAATACATTACCTCTGGTTCTTTCTCCTAGTCCAATCATCTTACCATTCTTATCCTTGATCATACAAGTCTTTTTAGTAAACCAAACTTGATATCCCTTATCAACTAACTATCCAACACTTAAAAGATTATGTTTAATTTCATCCACAAAGTAAACATCATCAGTGTTAGTCTTTCCATCAAGAGTAATGGATCCTATTCCTTTTATTTGGTAAAGTGCATTATTTCCAAATCTAACAATTCCTCCATCATAGTTGTTAAACTTTATAAACTTATTCATATCACCGGTGATAAGATGTGAACAACCACTATCTATGATCCAATCAGTTTTCTTTTCAAGTTGTGACACTAAAGATTTTTCTTCTTTGACTTTTGTTTTAGAATTTTCTTCTTTTATTGAAACAAATCCTATATCATCACTTTCATTATCACTTTCACTTAATAATTTCTCAATACCGGCTTCAAATTTTGCATCATTAGCATAATAACATTCTTTATGTTTTCTAGGCCTAAATTTCTTCTTATATTTCTTCACTCTCTTAGGACATTTAGAAGAAAAATGACCATATTCTTGACATGTCCAACACTTAAAGATTTTCTTACCTTTTGGTTCTCTTTCCACAAGCAAGGAAATTCCTTCTTCAGTATTTCTATCTTCTTCAATCTTAGATCTATTGTTTCTAGCATAATCTTTGCTGACACTGGCACTCCTTGACAAAGTAGGGAAAACACTAAGTGCACTGAAGGCAGTTTCAATCCTAGGTAAATCTCTAGATTATTCAGAATTATCTATGTTGCTTCCAATCTTCCAAGAAGAGTCTCTCTAGTAAATTTCTTAGTACAAGGTATAACTTGTTCAATCATCTGCACTATCTTCTTAAATGTTGGAGTCAGGGTTTTCAAGATTGTCCATACAATTTCATCTTCATCCTTATTTCCTTCACAAGCTTTGATACCTGCAATAATATCTGATATCCTACCAATATAGCTTCTAACATATTCATCTTCCATCATTTTAGCCTCTTGAAATAAACATATCCAATTTTGAAATCTGATTCTCTTAGCATGTTTATTACATTCAAAAGTAGATTCCAAAGCTAACCAAATTTCATGAGATGTCTTTAGAGTTTTTACTTGACTGTATTCATTCTTAGGAAGAGCTAAAAAAATTTCTTCTCTAGCAAGTATGTTACACATGAATAGATCTCTTTCTTTTTCAATGCAATCCTCAATCTTTTCTTCTTCAATGATAAATTTATCATTCTTTGTGATCAGCCAATATCCTGGCCCTAAACATAGAAGATGTGTCTTCATCTTCTCTTTCCAACTATCATAGTTAACTCCATCAAACTTAGGACTTTCTTTTCTAAAATGACTTGCCATGGATCTCCTTAAGCTATTAAATGTTTCCTTTAAGAACCTATTGCCCTGATACCAATTGTTAGAAAGTAAAGTCCACCAAGATAACTGAGAGGGCGGGGGGGGGGGGGGGGGGGGGTGCATCAGTTATCTGAATAAAATGACTCTTATTAACCTTATTATATGTGAAACATGTGATCAACATAAACAACAACCATAAAAAGATAACCATACACAATGGCACCAAATTTGTTAACTAAGGAACCTCTTGATTAGAGAGTAAACCCCAATGGGGATGACACCAAAAAAAAATATGTACTAATATGAAAATTCCTTGTGAGAGTCCATTAGGAGTCTATGAAATACATTCAATATATATCAGTCCCTGTTAGGAGACTTTGAATCCTTGTGAGGAGATTCTAACCTTGTTAGGAGTTGAGGAAGACAGAAGGACCCACTGTCCAAACAACTTCAAGAGAAATATCACCGAACACACTATAAAAATGATCTCTATATTATCCAAATAGAATAATACCAAGTATAAATAATCTCAACAACTCCTCTTCTCTCTTTTGATTGTGCCTAAAATGCACCAAATGCTTCTCTAGATCTCAACACCGGATCTGCTCACTTCACATTACATAAAAATTGCATAGATCACTTATTCATATTATTTCACATCCACATATTAAAATAATCAAGGAAAAAATTCATTCCTTTATAGCATTCTCAATATTTCATAATTGAGTCAACCAATTAGGCTTTGCCAATTACAAAATACAAAACATTACACGTTACATAATATTTCCATAATTACACAAAACTGTAAGCTCACAAACTTAATAAATCCTCACATGTGCAACTTATGACTATGATGACTCATTTAGGTCACCTATGCAATATCTTCAACCTCTTTATAACTTCTCTTGACCAGATTCTATCACTGTTAGGAGGTATAATCCGATTATCACAAACTGCTTCTCAGGAACTCTGTCAGAATATAGTTTCCACTAGATTTCTTATAACTAACGTAAATACTTGAATTTCCATATGCACTCTTAACCATGATATTAGGACACCATAAGAACCATGTCCTTATCTCTGCATAACCTCATCTACAGTTCTCCATGTGCACTAATCCAAACTCTATCTGCTACTCTGCTAATATTCAGTATAATCAGTATGTTGACATGAATGACAAACACATTCATGAATGCAACATGTGACTTCTCCAATAATGCTAGAATAATCCCCCATAGGAAATATTCATAATTCATGCTAAAAAATCCATCTTTGGAAAAAACCACTGTGGTAATTGTCACTCACTAAGAAATATACTTTTCTAAAGTACGCTCGGTTAAGAGCCAATCTGCTTAAAGATTACAAAAACACATTGTTAGGTGTGACCTAGTTAAGGGATTAACCTTAAATCTATTAGGATCTTCACCCTATTAGGAGTGGCCTTGTTAGAGGTCTTATAACACTCTTTTTGGAATGTCACCTTTTTTACTCCTAAATGGATTAAGAGTTGTCATTAGTATTCATTTGTATAGTCGATAAACAGAGCAAGATAGTTTAGTCAGTTATAAATACATAGTAGTCACCAAGCACAAAGATTAGCGAGTACAATAGTCATCGAGTACATAGGATTACCGAGTGCCAGTATATACCAAGACCAAGAGACAACATTTACTAAGTAATCCAAAGTTTACATAAAATTTTGGAAAGGTACATAGTTCAAGGTGAATAAATTTTTGCAAAGCAAGAAAATGGTTTACCAAGATCGAGGTGAATATTTATTATGGATGTAATAATTTAATGGATGATGATTCCTATGTAATGATGATTTAGGTTAATCATATGAACCGTTGATCTTAGGTTTTCTAAGATATTGTAAAACCCTAATTAGGTCAAATAAGTTTGATATAATTATTGTAAAGATGCCATTTTGACATGTATCATCGAGAAGTAGCTGCACTCAAGGACATCTGAAGATTAGATAGGGTTATGTTAAAGCACTAACAAAGTATTTAGTTTATCAGAAATAGTTTAAGGCTACTGTGAAGTACAGAGAGACATATTCATCACAGCAAGGTGATATCATTATTATACTTAATGGATCTGATATTAGAAATGTAAGTTTTTTCTCATAGAGATCACACATCACTATTACTTTCTAGCAATTGTAGTATACTTAAAATCTCCTAACAGAGTAGACTTAACTGTCCTTTGTAAAATCTCTTAATCAAGTGCACACTTGAAAAGTGTTGCTTAATTCTTTTAACCAGGCAAATCTAGCTGATCTTATTATTCTTCCTAATAGGGTAAGATCACTAGAAGTGATCAATCTTTGTAAGCATTAACTGACATCTTTATTTCTATAGAAGTGAAGCTTTGTGGGTTCCATCCCCACCATAGTTTTTACCTTCTAACAAGGGTTTCTGCGATACCAAAATACATGTGTCATGTGTATGAAGTTTCATGTATGATTAATTGATTATTTTACATGCATTTACATTCCAGTTATATTATTGAATGTATGGTGAATGAAATTGATACAATCAGTTATCTAAGTACATATTTACAAGGATTCAATTTGAAAGTTTTTAAGGGTACCGATTCACCCCTCCCCTCTTAGTACACACCTTTCCATAATTATAACAATTTTTATTAGAGCTATTTTTCTTATTGAGGAAGCTTAAACACTAAAGAGAAAATATGTTAAGGATGGAGAGCTATAAGCTTTACAAGACTATTGAAAATCAGAAATTGCAAATGCAGATCTACATTGAACAATTCAAGGAATCCAAAGAAAAACTAAGAGAGTTATTGGTCAAAAGGAAGGATATGGAATTTTGGTACAATGAGACTAATTATCAGGAAGAAGAGATGGAGGATCCATTTGAAGGATCTAGATTTGGATTTGGATATGGAAGCATATCTGATGCATATGAAGGAACTATATCAAATCTATCTAAAAAGAATCAACATCTTACTGAACAAGTGAAAGCACTACCAATCGGACAAGAAACTCAAATGGTTAGAATGATTCATGTCATAAACAATGATTGACATGCTAAACAAGAAAGAAATTTGGCTATTGAAGATAGAAGACAAATGAATGATAAGATGCAAGAAAAGGAATCTAAAATACTGAGATTTATTGAGCATCATTTTTAAATTTCTAATCATCTCATTGTCATAAGTCAGGAAGTCAACTGAGTGAACAGTGAGCTTACTAAGAAATTGGAAGACATTGGTGAATTGAGAGAAGAGAATGAAAGATTGAAGAATGAAGTGAAAATTCAACAAAAACATAATGAGATGATAAAGAAAGCTGAAGAAAGTACTAAAAGAATGGATGAATTTCTAAATAGTCAAAGAAGACTTGACAACACTGCTAGTTTAGGATATACTGAGAAAGGGGAGTCATCAAAACAAGCTGAAAAAAAGAGTTCCTATGCATATCCAAGGCCAAATAATCTCATATGCTATCATTGTTGAAAACCAAGACACACATCAAATGTTTGTAGAATAAAAACAAAAGGTATTCCTAAATCCACTCCTACATTTGATGGTTATTGTTGTAATTACAACAAGTATGGACATCAAGCACATGAGTGTAGATCAAAATTGAATAAGTCACCTAAGAAACATTACATGGAAAAGAATTTTCATACTTGCAACATGCATGGACACATATCAAAAGAATGTAGGACAAAGATGAAGAAAGTCTAGAAACTGAAAGGACAAAACAAGACATATCAACCGAGAAGACAAGGTAGTGCACATACTTGGGATTACAACACTTGGACCATTTGTACAACATGTGGTAGATATGGTCATATTGCAACTAATTTTATGAGAATGCACTGGAGAGGAATATCTTGAAATTGGATGAATTTTGGAATGGCATGTTTGCATTGTCATAAGGTTGGTCATTTAAGTAAAGACTACAGAGACCAAGTACCAAAATCGAGTATTAATGCAAATGAGAACACCATTGAATATATCAAGAGGATAAGGAGCCAAATGTGGATAAGAGAAACAAATGGTCCAATGTTGAACCAAGCACAACAGTCGATGACACCTCATCCATTGGATTAGGTGATCTTGCCACCTCCACCTAAGAAAAATCAAGTAAGTATGGAACTGAATCTCAATCAGTTATATCTTACAATAGTTCCTTATATCTATTATGTGAATACCAAATCATCATAAATTAAGATGCACTAGGGTATTATATGTTATTAACTTGAAATGAGTTTAGTCGGTCAAGCTGGACCGAGTAAGAAAATTCCAGTCGGTAAAAGTTTTAGAGACAACCAAGTTGCACAGTCAATAAAGCATTGATAGTATTCACTGAGTTGAGGTATCTATTGTGTTAATTGAGTGATTTGATTATTGACTGAGTGGTAGCTAGAAAAACATTTAATGCATCAAATAAGGTTTTTGGTTATAAATACACGAGAGATGAACTCATTTGTTCACATAACAAAGAAGAGCAAAGTATAGCAATTTGAGCGAGATTTGAGGAAAGTGTTTTCAAGAATTTCACATTGATTTGATAATATTTCAAACAATTGGAAACCAATTCAAGTAAGTTTGTAACTAACTGAGCTCTCTACACATAGTTTGTTGAAAGCCCTAAAATTAGTCATCATGATGGCATCATCTTCTTGAACCGTTCAAACCAAGGAAGAAAAGAGTAAGAAGGTAACTCTAATCAAGAATACAACCTACATAGAGCCCCACTACAAACTTCATCTGAAAGTTGCAGCTCAACCCAATGACAAGGGCACGTTCTCTTTGATACCACCTAGGGTTATACTCATAAAAGATGCAAGGTCTTACATCCACTATAAAATCAATAAGACTGGTGACTTTGAGCTCCAGTCCACCTATCAAGAGCTTTGAACTGATGAAAAACTAAAGGATGATCACAAGAACTTAGAGGTAAAAGGGTTAACCAACGCCCTATATTTCCTTAAAGATTTTAAAAATGAATGGATATGTATCATGCTAAGCTGAGTACATGAAGGAAAGTTATGGCTAGATGAACTGATGAAAATAACAAAGGATGTTATACATGTGGTTACCAGGTATCCCACAAATGAAAAAGAAAAATCCCTAAGACACTTGACAAAAATTGAGATTGAGCAGTTAACATGAGCTGAATGGGATAGAAGAGGCATGATGATAAACACTATCAGCGACCTTGAGATGATATTCGGTGTGTATGTCATTGCATACAAAATATTCTAGTCAAGTAGACTAAATAGTGTTACATGTGGAAGGGTTGACATTACATATAAAATGTAAAGAAGGGTTTGCAACTTGACCTAGCCGAGTTGATGCTAAGACAGACATTAGAAGAGAATATGTGAACCATCAAAGTTGCTAGATCAAATACTTGCAAATTTGGTTCATTATTGGTATGTAAATTCTTCTATTTACATGTAACTATTTTCCATTAGTCGATAATGTAGAGTGGGATGTAAACCAACCAGTTATTGTACAAATAAGTGAATTCATTAAGAACCTAGACAAGAATTTTGAGCCAGTTATGGAGGATTATTTTGGTAAATTTAAGGAAAGAATGGAGAAAAGAACAAGGATCCCAGCACAGCTAGTAGAGAAATACAAGGATGACATTTATTTTCTAGTGGACACTGACACCACTCTGATTAAACAAGTAGAGCCAAGGACAACTTGGCTACCTCCCATGGAATATGAGGTAGACATTGATCAAGATACAAAATCAATTAAGGTTTTACTTGCCGAACCTAAGGATAAACAAGCTACATAGTTTCAAACCTATGATGAGGCTAAGTCCAGAATAAAGATGGGACTTTTAGTAGAAAATATGGGAAGGAAAAATGAGAAAATGGTGAAAAATATAAAGAAGAAATTTGGTGTAACTAATGAAGATATTGAGAAATCATTTGAAGAGGAAACCAAGGAACATGCACCAGTCAGTGAAAATGTAGATGAAGAGGCCACCGAATCCAAAGAACATGAACATGAAGATCCATCTAAGGCTACAAAAGGTAAATGTATATAGGTTGATACTTCAACCCGGACTAGGACAATGTCAAAAATTGGTAGTTCACCACATTTGAAGAAAGGTGTTGCAAATATTACAAGGCCTACACCGACACACACCTATCAGAAGAGAAAAAAAAAGGCCACCACTGAGCTCCCAGAATCAAATAGGAGAAGAAAACCAATTAGAGAAAATGATGATATTGATTTAGAAGAGGAGGACACTGAACAATTTCATGTTCTAGTGAATAAAGGACTTCAAACAATTGATGAAGCTGTAGAAGAAATAAAGAACACTAGAAGGATTGGTACTCCTAAGCTTAAAATGTATCCCAATTTGATTACCGAGGATCAAGACAAGATTGAGGAAGCTATAACAGGCATGATGATCAATTTAAAATGAGTTCTAGTTGAATTTTCAAGAAGCATACCAAAATAATTGTATGATAAAGTATCTTCTAGATGGACATATGAACTTACAACCGAGAAAAGGATGAGAAAAAGGTCACTAATTTTGGTAAGATCTGACTACTCTACTCCCAAGATTGATGAAGCCTTGAAATAATATGTAAATAATTTTTTGATGAAGGCTAGGGCATTTAAGATTCTTCAAGGAAAACTAAAAGATGTAGATGATGAGAGAAGACTTATATGGACTAAACTCCTACATCCAGCAGAACAAATTAAGGAAACTGCATCCATAAATGATATCAAACAACCTTGACCAATCATAAAAGCAAGAGAACCAATCAATGTTGAGGATGAAACAATTCATATCTCAGATACTGAGTAGCCCAAGGAGGAACCATATGCAAAAGATGTTATAACATTTGTTGACAATGTCATGGAAGGAATCCTAGAAATATTGACTACATTAGGGGATCAAGAAATATTAATTGAAGATATAATAGGAGGCCACCTCGATGGCGAGGCTAAAGAAGATGAAGTGATAACTGGTGCTACCGAGAACCTTGGCAAAGAAGAAGAAAATGAGGTAGCCTAAGAAACTGTACCAGGTAATCTACCTATACTACTACAAGCTATTAACATAGCAAATGAACAGCATAATGAAGAAGCTCCACCTAAGAAAGGATCAGATAAAACTAAAGAAAAGGGTGAGGAAACTAGTAAGGGGATCAGGAACAGTGGAGAGGATACACAAGGTGAAGCACCCACCAAGACCACTGATGCAGATGGAAATATTCAAGGAACACAAACACAGATAACAATAGACACTTCTACCATAGACATCATGTCACAAGCCCTTGCACCACTTATTGCATAATTAGCTACTAGGAAAAATAAGGAAGAAGAACAATCCACCAAGCCACCAAAGACAAATCCTAAGTGCAAGGCTCAATTTTTTATTACACAATCTCTAATATCTAGTGTACAAGATAAAAATAAGAAAAGGAAGTGAGGAAGTAAGGGTCCAATCACTCTTGATGAGATCATAGAAACACCAACATGTGACCTGAGGACACTTGATGCTAAAGC
This sequence comes from Chamaecyparis obtusa, assembly GCA_027943335.1. Classification (NCBI taxonomy): domain Eukaryota; kingdom Viridiplantae; phylum Streptophyta; class Pinopsida; order Cupressales; family Cupressaceae; genus Chamaecyparis; species Chamaecyparis obtusa. The sequence goes on from BSBK01002120.1 coordinate 1,212,764, forward strand.
TCTGAGGAAATATAGAGAGCTATGCACCTGAAAATCATATCAAGAGAAGTTGAGGCAAGAACACAAGAACACCAAGGTACTAGAGGATGTCAAGGAAATCCTAATGCAAGTTTCCCCAGATGTCAATGTAGATGAATCAACCCCCATAATTGACCAACTTGCACTGCTCACCGAGACCATCAATGGACCAACTACTGATGGTGAGAAAATGATTGAAGAGAGAGCAAAACAAAATATTCAGTACAAGATAACTGAAAAGATCAGACAAGCAGTGGCAGTGAATAAGGTAAAGCTTTCAAAAGTAGTAACTGAATTAGAAATCATTATAGAAAAGGTTATTACAATTTTGAAACAATTATGCACTATAGATTATTTCACTACCAAGGTTAGTGAAAATATAAGGAAATTAGATGAAGATCTAAAAGATAGTGCAACTAGTCTAACAACCGAGCAACATGCATTTCAAGTAATTATTCAAAGGTTAAATACAATCAGAGGTTATGACTAGAATTGAGAAAGGAAGAAGATCAAATAAGAGAACATGTAATCGAGCTACAAGCCAAGTTACTACCACATTTAGAAGTGATACAGAAATATGTGACAAAGGAAAATAAATTTATTGCCACCCCCGAGATCTTAGTCACATAAAATATTTTTGACATGCATGCACAAGTGAGCTTAGAGAATATTTCTCTAAAAAATCTCAAGGAGGAATGGGAAAACCTCATGAATAATCTCAAAAAATTCCACCCAAATATTTTTTACAAATTTTAAGTATAATTTTTGGCATTATTTTCAAAAAAGGGGGAACATATGTATATATACCAAGAGCATGTTCAAAGGGGGAGTTCACTGAGTTTACATATTTTTAGTTTTGTAAATTTTCAACTTCTAACTTTTATAGTCAGCATACACATATAAGTTTTTGATACTAATGCCAAAGGTGGAGAATGTTACTCCTAAACAGATTAAGATTTATCATTAGTATTCATTTGTAGAGTCGGTAAATAGAGCAAGATAGTTCAGTCGATTATAACTACGTAGTAGTCATCGAGCACAAAGATTACCGAGTACAACAATCATTGAGTACACTGGATTATCGAGTGCCAGTATATACCAAGACCGAGAGACATAATTTACTAAGTAATCCAGAGTTCACATAAAATTTTGGAAAGGCACATAGTTCAAGGTGAACAACTTTTTTTCGAGCAAGAAAACAATTTACTAAGATCGAGGTGAATATTTATTACAAATGTAATCATTTAATGGATGATGACTCCTATGTAATGATGATTTAGGGTAATCATATGAATCATTGATCTTAGGTTTTCAAAGATAGTGTCAAACACTAATTAGGTCAAATCAATTTGATATAAGTAATGTAAATATTTCATTTTGACATGTATCATCAAGAAGTAGCTGCACTCAAGGACATTTGAAGATCAGACAGGGTTATGTTAAAGCACTAACATAGTATTTAGTTTATCCAAAATATTTTAAGGCTATTGAGTAGTACAGAGAGACATATTAATCACAAAAAGGTGATATCATTATTGTACTTAATGGATCTGATATCAACAATGTAATTTGTTTCTCATACAAATTACACATCACTATTACTCTCTAGCAATTGTAGAATACTTTATATCTCCTAATAGAGTAGACTTAAATGTCCTTCGTAAGATATCTTAACCAAGTGCACACTTGAAGATTGTTTCTTAAATCCTTTAACCAGGTAGATCTAGTTGATCTGATTGTTACTCCTAATAGGGTAAGATCACTAGAAGTGATCAATCTTTGTAAGCCTAAACCAAAAACTTTATTTCTGCAGAAGTGAAGCTTTGTGGGTTCCATCCCCACCATAGTTTTAACCTTCTAACAAGGGTTTCTGTGATACCAAAATACATGTTTCATGTGTATGAAGTTTCATATATTCTTAATTGATGAGTTTACATGCTGTTGGTGTTTGAAAATGCTTATGCCACTTAGGGCTGCCAATATGCCTTGAGATTGATGTTAGGAGTGGTTAATTCCAAGTATGAGAGCTCTGCAAGACAACTGGACCAACTATAGGGTCTTAATATGCCCTCTTCTGCTTTTGGCTCTACAAAACCAAGGCGGGTGCACCTAATCTAGAGAAAACTCCACTCACTACACACCTTATACTTCTGGATTCAAAAAGCAGATCATAGTAAAGGATTACTAAATACTAACCAGGTATTCATTGAATCAACTCTACTATGCAGGGTAAAATGGTCTTGTGAAGGGTATTACTGTAATACCCCAAAATTGGCACCTATTTAATTTCATCAATTTTGGTGCATTATCTCGATTTTACATCACCAAAGTCCTAGTTCCCTAGGCAATTTTCTCTCTCCTACCTGACTTAATTTGACTTGATGTCAATTGCAAAGACCATAAATTGCAATAATCAAATGCTAAATTAATTCCTAAAGTCTTAGACTTAATTGGCTAAATTACCCCTATGATAAATTAATTTAATTATAAAGTCCTAAGTGCTTTCTAATTAAATTAAAATCTACCCTCTTTAGCTAATTACCCATAAAAAGGAATTAATAATTACTTGATATTTGAATGGACACACTTTTTTGAATTGATAATTCAAGATATTCGAAAGGTCACCTGTGTGGCATTTTCCATTCTTTTTATTAAGTAATTCTTACATTTTTGTCTCAATATGGGAATGAAGAGTCACGAGTTACAAATCAAGAAACTCTTCATTCCTCTCCCGAGCTTTTCTATTTAATGAGCCTCTTCTTCTCATTCAAAAAAAAGAAATTTTTGAGAGCATCCTTACTATAGCATTTTTTAGTCTCATATCTCATTATTTTCAAAGCTCTTTTATTGCATTATCTAGTTTAATTTCTCATATTAGTGTAATGGCATTTCACATTTAGATTAAATTTGCTTACTTGTTCTTAGTCTAATATCATCTTTATTTCAAAATCAAATAAAAATCTGCATTTCATATTTCTTTCAAAGTTTTCTAGATTAATTGCATTCATTCTTAGCTTAGTTTCATCTTGCTCATCTTTATTGCTTCTTGGAAATCCTCCATTGTTGAATTGGTCTCCCGGCTGTTGGCTCTCATTCTGAGAGTATTCAAACACCCCATTCACATAAGAGGCAACAGGTCACCTCACCATGGAATTTGGATTGAGTTCTTCATACTCTCTCCTGAATTCTATCAAGTGAATAATGACCATGTTGTGTTGTGCCTGATTTAGAGGTCACATTCAGTCACATACATTTTGTATGGCCATATACAGCTTGAAAAACTTGTAATATAGTAATGTATGGATATAATGATGAATCCTCTTTCTCATGATTTTAGTTTGGCTCATTTTTATAAAGAAATGAATAAGTTATGATCATTTTGGTGAAAGTGGGTATTTACAAATTTAAGATTTTTTGAATATAGTCAGATTGAAACGTCTCGTATGGACAAATTGTGAAGAATCATGATCTCTAATAATATTCATTGGAAAGATACGTGAATTATCTTTCATTTCCTTTTGGTTTGAGTCATTTTTATGCAGATTTGTGAAAGTTATGGGCATTTGAGTGAAAACTAGTTTTTAACAATCTGCATTGGAGTTGCAGGCAATGATTTTCTCTTAGAAAATGATTTATGAATGGAAAAAATAAATGGCTTACATATTTAAAAATTAGATTCATTAATAGTTACTTTGAAATTGGTTTGGTTTCATTTTGATTCTTTTTTAGAAAGATATGATATTCCCTAGGCAAGGTTTGGTGTTTTAAATCTGATTTATGACAGAAAAATTGCAGTCTGAAAAGGTTATTGGTTGAGGAGCCAAATGGAATCATAAGACCTTGTAATTTTGGGAAATGTTAGTTCTTGATGTTAGCTAAAAACTTAATTCTTTCCAAAAATTTTAATATGGTGATTTTATTGGTCAAATAAATCAATCTTTAAAGACTGTCTTGAAGACAACAATGTTACATATCTTACGGTTTGCCATTGATTTGTCTTGATTCTATACTTTCGGATGTGTGCTAAATGCTGGATTGAAAATCTTTGGACCTAAGGTGAGTTCTTAAAATCTCTATAACACTTGGTTTGAGCATAAAATTAATCTCTCATGTGTTTGGCTTGAGTGTTACACGCTTTCATAGAACACATTTGTTATGCTCTTAATGGAAAATAAATGAACATAGATTTGCTTTCATAGAAGTTTATGTTTAAGTGCATGATTGTCTTTTAAACATTAAGTAATTATTGGTTCCAATATCAAAAAAATCTCATTGAGTAATCTAGGGCATGGATTCATTCCTTTTTTACATGAAAAGTTAAATGCACCACTTTGTGGACTCACTTCATGTTTACTTGGAAAGTTAAATATTCCATGATTCAAACCCTCTTGCACTTATGAGTAGTATTGATTAGCAGTCTTAGATTACTTGTGATTGATCTAGATTGCTATCTTGGGTTATTGGACTTGCTAATCTTCCGGCCCCTCATTTCTGCCCTGTGGTTGCAATCTCAGCGCCACATTAAAGGGGAGGGGTCTACAGGAAAGAAGCGTTAATTGTTCCACTTGGCAACCCTTTTGTGCTTTTTGGAACTCACTTGTTTTATAGGGTGTGGACTCACTTTGAGATTGTGTGAGGAGTTAAATGCACCACTTTGTGGACTCACCTCACATTTACTTGAAGGGTTAAATGCACCACATTTAGTGCTTCCCAATACTTTTGATAGTGAATTACTTACTTTTTCATTTCTAGAAGGCCTGCTTGTGGATTTCATCACCTTAAGGGACGACCTTAACTCCTGTGTTCCGATGGAGTATAAATATCAGGAGGTGAATCCAAAGACATCTCTCTTGGGAATGAGTTAGATTTCACTCTTGGCTAAGCCTCAAAGAACTTTATACCTTTGAGAAGTGAAGGAGGAGATTTGGGTTACCGTCTCCCCCCGACTGTGTGATTTCTAATTCTTCTCATCTACGAATTTGGGCCTCACGTACCCTGTGTATATCGAGGACTCCTTTTAGAAAAGCCATGTATATCCTTTTAGACAACTTTCTAGGATGTTGTTGTGTTTTAAGTGCCTGCTAAAACATTCTCAAGAACATACACAAGTAGAGTCCTTAGGGAGTAGAAATACTAAGTCACTATTCATGTTCATGCGTAAGGTTGCTTTGTCCCTTGCCCATTGCTTGAAGACTATTTTCTTGAACTCCTTGATTGCTATCTTATGTGCTTGATCAATGACATAAATTTGATCTACCTTTTTGTCCATGATCTATTTTTCTATTTTCCTGTCATTCACCATCAAAAACTAGTTGTCTTGAGTTAGGAATCGATCGATCTTTGCTTTGACTCATATTGTCTCTCATTAGTCTACCTTATCTCGTTGTGCTCTTGTACCTTGCATTGTGATTGTCTTATCTTGGCTGTTCTAGCCATCTCTTTTTGACAATTCGTACCAGGTTCATCTTGCATCTTGGATGTTCTAGCCATTTATCTCCTTTTTGTTATCTTAGAGACAGAGTCTAGCTTTATCCCGAATCTTTTCTCATTACATCTTCATCTATGACTATCATGACTCGAAGTGGTAAGACTTATCCTATTCAGAATACTGATCAAGATAGAAGAAAACCTCATAATCAAGACATAGATCATTCCAAATCCATTGCAAAATCTAAACTTCGTGAGGAATCCTCACATTCTTCGTCATTCCAAGAGTATTACAATCCATTGTTTCAGATACAGTCTGACTTACTATTTCAAGAGTATTATAACCCATTATTTCAAGACCAACAAGACTCTAAAGGGTCACTTTCTAGAATCAATAATATCGATCCTCTTGAACCTATTGACTCTTTTGATCCTACCAACAAGATGAGAGATCCATTCCACTTCCCAAGGGGAGGAAAATTCAACAAAATTCATGAGCAATCTCCAAATGACCAAGGTCATGGTCAATCTCGAAATGACAAGAGTTATGATCAATCCCATAATATTCAATATTTGGTCAACATCCAAGACCTTTGCAATTTGAAACAATGACAAGGGGAGCCTCTCCTAACATTTCTCCAGAGATGGAGACAACTATGCATGAAGTATCTGCATGAATTACCTGAGTCTGAAAAGCTTGATATCTTCTTGGACAATCTTGTCCCAAATTTTGGATACCAATTACAATTACAAGGTCCCCTCACTTTTGACAATATGATTAGGTGGGTTGTGAGGATAGAAGCGTTTATGGTCAAGAAGGGAGAATTGACTTTGAACAAAGACAACAAGCAAGGACCTTCTCCCTCAAACAAGGATAAGGATAAGATTGTCAAAAAAAACATAGATGTTATGAATGACAGGGTTGTTGACAATGTGATGCCAAAACCCTCAAAGTCTGTCTTTAATCTTAGCTCTAGCATGCAAATAGTCAATGCCACTGAGAAGGCTACAATAGAAGCTCAACCGCCTTCCTGATTTGCTAGAAATAAACCTTGGCTCTCTCACTATTCCATGATCATTGCTCCAGGGAGTGAGAATACTCCTAAACCCAAAAATCCCTTTGTCTTGCGAGGCCCTGTACCTCCCTCTTATAACTACATAAAATCTCCAGCTTGTGCGAATGCTATCAATCGATCTCATGCAAAGATTGTTCTCAAAGGTCCCAAACTTTCGACATCTAGACCAAAACTATCTATGGATAAAGCCCTCACCAAGAAAAATGTCCCAAAAGATGTCGATCTCAACCAGTTTCAATCAATGGTGGGTCATTTGACCTCGCCTCATTATTTATCATTCTCTAAGGAAGATGATCACTTGCTGAGCCACCCACATAATGCTCTCCTACACACTGAAGTTATGATAGGCCCCAAGAGTATCCCCCACATCCTCATTGACAATAGTGCTAGCCTAAATACTTGCTCTGCTAAGATGCTTACCCAAGCGACAGATAGTTTTATTCCTGCCAATAGAGAATCTACTGAGTTCTATGATGCCAAGATAAAAGAAATAGAAAAGACCTTGAAGATCAAAGATATTGGCATGGGGGAATATCAAATTGAGTCCATCTTGTCATTGACAACTCTCCCTCCATCTCCACATTCCTATGAGGAACCTTTTGAAGGTGGATTTGGTATTAGCTATCAGAGCTATGAGCTTGACCAACCTAGCTGCAGCTTGCACTCACATGTAGATTTAGATGATGAAGAAACATAGATTCAGCCTATGACATATGAAAGACCTTTGAATGATCAAAATTCTAATTCAGACTACCAGAAAGAGTCTTATCTACCTTCTCAAGTGCTTCAAGAACATGATTTTGGTCCTCACTAGGAGGATTTTATACACTCTATTGAATAGATTTCTACTACAGCTACTACTGAATATGTCACTGCCTCTAATGGCACACATATTGATTGGGAGCAATTGTTGGATGCTTCCCTTATCTTTGGTATGCCTCAAGGTATGCCTATTCTAGATTGTTCTACCACTTCTACTATTGAACAAAATCCTACTACTGTCGACTCCAATGATACACATACTGACTGGGAGCAACTATTGGATGCTTCTCTTCTCTTGGGTATGCCTCAAGGTATGCCTATTCTAGATTACTCTGTTGCTTCTACTGTTGAACAAAATCCTACTACTGATGACTACAATGGCACACATACTGATTGGGAGCAACTATTGGATGCTTCTCTTCTCTTGGGTATGCCTCAAGGTGTGCCTATTCCAGATTACTCTGCTACTTCTACTACTGAACAAGATCCTACTGTTAAAGAAACACTTCCTATGTTATATGACAACAATGAAGAAATTCTACCTCTAACTATGTCTGTAGCTGAATGGGACTCCATATTAGATGCTACTATAGAAATACTAGTTGATGCTATGCACCTATATGCTAGTCTTAACAACTCAAAAAGAGGAGAAAGTTGTGATCCTCCAGATCAAGCTATTGATGATGATCCTTTCCACCCTCCTGTGGAGATCATTCCTATGGCTCCTAGGCCATCTACTCCAAGCTACACTCCTACTGCTCTTGCAAATCATGGGTATGTAAGACCCCATTCTTTTACAGCTTCATGGAATATTGGTAGATCCAAAATTGAAATGGTTCCTATTCGTGCACTCTTACCACCTGAAAGGGGACCTAACTCTTGGAATAGACCATCTTGGTTAGGCTCACATAATATTTCTCCAAACTTATCTAACTCTTCTAAGATGACTCACAATCGACAATGCTATATGGAAGATTACTTTCTTGATCTATTTGATGCATTCATGAATGATGAGGATGATACTGATATATTTGCACTTGAGCCCATCCCATTGACTTTTCTTCCCCCTTCATCTCCTAGAAAAGTGGCCCATCCAATTCCATTTCCACCTCTCCACCTGAACCAGTCATATAAGCCTCTTTCATCCACCATTCCTGACTCTTTTGGAAGTAACTTGGATGTGCAACATAAAAACAAAAATAATGAGAATCCACTTATATCTCAAGCTCACCATGTCCCATCTAATCGACATGTGACTACGAAGAAAGGAAAGAAACAAAGGTGTTCAAAAGACTGCAAAGGTCCTCAAAAAGAAGACAATCAAAAGCTAGAAAATAAAATAAAAAATGGATCTCGAAATCCATTCTACAGGCATTGTCATCAAAAGCACCTCAAAGTAAAAAAGAAAAAATTCAAAAGCTATGTGGATTCCAAAGAAAGAAAAAATCAAAGTTTCCATTCGAGCTTCCAAAATTCTCATGCTTCCCTCCATTCCATCACCCTTTCCTCTCATACTTTACACTCTTCACTCCATCTTGCCTTGTCCCAAAGTGCATATCAGCATCTCCTCATTGCTAATGACATGACTAAGAGAAATCTAGAATGTACTCTCCCTAAGTGTTTAGAGCGTGGGAAATCTGACGAAGAGTTAAGGTGTGTCCATGAGGATATTTGTGGGTCTCACTTAAGTGATCTTTCCTTGACTATGGATCTCTCGATAGTTGGACACTACTAGTTGGATCTCCTATTACTGCTACAACATCTGGTTCTAATTCTACAACTTCTCAGTTGCCTACTGCTACAAATACTGTGTTCTCAGAGATTCCTACTGAAGGAGAGAAACTCAAAGAGCCCATCAATGCTCTTCATTTGAAGAAGTTCTACAGTTGACATTCTCAGTATGCTCATGTACATACTTATTGATCTTGAAAAAATCCTAAAAATTGATATATTGCACAAAATCCTAAAAATTGCAAAATGTCTTGAAAAAATGATCATCTTAGTGAAAACTTGGCAAACAGGCGCTTTGATGTATCTATTATCCTGGTGAAAACCTAGTAAATAGGTGCCTTGATAATACAAAAAAAAATAGAAAATGTGAAAAATACAAAAAAAATACAAAAATACAAAAATACAAAAAAATGAGATATTCAAAAAATACAAAAAAAAAAAAAGAAAAAAAGAGAAAAGTACAAAAGAATTGAAAAGGAAAAAATGTGCCATTGATGAAAACCTGGTAAACAGGCGTCATGGTAGCAAAAATAGAATCTCTGCCAAGATGGTGAAAACCTGGTAAACAGGCACCTCTTGTTTTCCTCAAGTAACATCTCATCTCAGCGTCGCTTGGCTCTTAGTTTCCTGCTTTAGTTTCCTTCCTTTCCTGCTTTAGTTTGTTTTCTCGCTTTCCTACTTTAGTTTGTTTCCTGCTTTGGTTTGTTAGCTCATGCACTTGTCTTTGAGTTTTCCTCAACTCTTCATAGATTGGAATTGGTTCACACTTGGGGGCACCTACCTGGTCTAGGGGGCATTGTCCTATCGCTTTTGAAAACTCTTTTGAGCATTGGTCACCAGTGGTTCCCACTATGCCTGCCTACGGATACCTAGCTTTCATTCGATCTCTCTTCTTTGGGATTTCTCCCTTCTATCAATCACCAGTGATTCTCATTACGTCTACCTACTATCATTATCTCATTGAGACTTTGAACGTTATCTTTTCGAATTGTCTTCAATTCAATTGAACACGAACTTGAACTGAAACTCAAACTAAATGTGTGTTCCTTTGAGACATGTTGAGCTTTGTTTTCTTTGAGTGCTTGTTTGTTTGCTTTTCTTTTTTGCTTTCTATTTGTTGGTTTAGTTCTAATGATCCAAAGAATTCATTTAAGAGGGGTGTCCATCTGTAAGAGCCTCTATCTCATATTGGATGGCCATGCGTACCTCAACTCCTTTTATATGGATGCTTTGGTGAGGTTGGTTCTTCTCCTTGTCTTTTGAGTGACTTCTTTCTACTACTAGTGAAATTGTAAACACTCGTCCTGTTAAGTGAACATAAGGGTCACTGCGAGCAATCTTTGGCAAAAGAAGGAACTCCTATGTGCTTGGTGTGTTTGTTCGCAAGAGACATTCAGGTCATTCTAGCATTTATGCTCTAATGCTTATGTTAACTTTCTAGATTAACAGGAATAGGTGTTCAGGTCATTCTGGCTTCTTGTGCCTTAATGCTTACACCTCATTCTGACAAATTTAAGACTTATGTCATATTCATATTCTCATGTTGGGGAGAATTTTATGGCATCTTGTGATTGTCCCATGCTTAAACGAACTCAATGATGATAAATACGATGAGTCCAACAGCCAAGTCTGGAGGATTGCATTTGTTCATCCTAGGCTTGCATTTAGACTTGCATCTTTCATTCTAGGCTTGCATTTGGAGCACTTTCTTGTTGCTCTCTTGATTGCTTTCTTTTGGATCTGCTCATCAAAGGTTCTCATCTTTTGTCCCAGTCTTATCTTGGCTGCATCCTTTTTCGAGATCGAAATCAAAATTTGACATCTCTAAGTTGCTCAAAATCATGTTTTAAATATTGGACTCCTAGATCAGATGCTTGTGCAGTCAGCCTTCTGGTGTCATCTTCCTGTCAGATCCTCATCTTTGCATCATGTTCTCAAATCTTTGCTTCTTTTCATCAAGTCAACCCTAGTTAAAATTTGGTCAACCATGGTCAACTATGGTCAAACTTGGTCAACAGGACCTTTGCTTTGCTCTAATTCACTTCTGTAGCTTCACGAATCTAGTCTAATTGCTTTTGCTCTGCAATCTCTTGTTTTTTATCATCCTTCTGACATGTCATCTTTTGATTTCACTCCCGAGGGGGTAGGATGATTACATCATTTGAATCTTGTCGAATCTATTCTTGAATCAGTCTGATTTGAATCATCAGTTCTCATCGCTAGGGGCATCTTGGTGCCTCGCATCTTATTATCTTATCATCTATCTTTTAGGTATATGAGCAATCTAACTCGGATCCTCAAGGGCCAAGCTTCATTCTGGAGATGGTTCTTGAAATCTTTTTAGGTATTGGGGAAATCTAACCCTAATTCTTGGGAGTCAAGCTTTGTTCTAGAGATAGCTCTCAAAATCTCTTTTAGACCGTTATCTGGGCAATCTAACCCAGGTCTCAGAGGACTAAGCTTTGTATTGGGGCAATCTAACCCTGATTCAGAGATAGTCCTAAATCTGCATCTTCATCAATTGGTATTGGGGCAATCTAACCCCGATTTCGGTTCTCTTCTAAGACCATTGTCTTCGCAATCTAACTTAGACTTCAAAAATTCTCATCATCTGTCACTTTAGACTATTCTTTGAATCAATGCGCTGTTCACACATCAATTCAAAGAGGGGCAAATTTAATACCCCAAAATTGGTGCCTATTTAATTTCATCAATTTTGGTGCATTATCTTGATTTTACATCACCAAAGTCCTAGTTCCCTAGGCAATTTTCTCTCTCCTACCTGACTTAATTTGACTTGATGTCAATTGCAAAGACCATAAATTGCAATAATCAAAGGCTAAATTAATTCCTAAAGTCTTAGACTTAATTGGCTAAATTACCCCTATGATAAATTAATTTAATTATAAAGTCCTAAGTGCTTTCTAATTAAATTAAAATCTACCCTCTTTAGCTAATTACCCATAAAAAGGAATTAATAATTACTTGATATTCGAATGGACACACTTTTTTGAATTGATAATTCAAGATATTCGAAAGGTCACCTGTGTGGCATTTTCCATTCTTTTTATTAAGTAATTCTTGCATTTTTGTCTCAATATGGGAATGAAGAGTCACGAGTTACAAATCAAGAAACTCTTCATTCCTCTCCCGAGCTTTTCTATTTAATGAGCCTCTTCTTCTCATTCAAAAAAAAGAAATTTTTGAGAGCATCCTTACTATAGCATTTTTTAGTCTCATATCTCATTATTTTCAAAGCTCTTTTATTGCATTATCTAGTTTAATTTCTCATATTAGTGTAATGGCATTTCACATTTAGATTAAATTTGCTTACTTGTTCTTAGTCTAATATCATCTTTATTTCAAAATCAAATAAAAATCTGCATTTCATATTTCTTTCAAAGTTTTCTAGATTAATTGCATTCATTCTTAGCTTAGTTTCATCTTGCTCATCTTTATTGCTTCTTGAAAATCCTCCATTGTTGAATTGGTCTCCCGGCTGTTGGCTCTCGTTCTGAGAGTATTCAAACACCCCATTCACATAGGAGGCAATAGGTCACCTCACCATGGAATTTGGATTGAGTTCTTCATACTCTCTCCTGAATTCTATCAAGTGAATAATGACCATGTTGTGTTGTGTTTGATTTAGAGGTCACATTCAGTCACATACAATTACTACTATCAACCAAATAATGAAAAAGACTTGAAATGGTGTTGATATTCAAAGATGCAGGAAATAGCCAAAACCCATCAAACACTGAACTCAACTGAATGTACTAATCCTTGATCAATGCCATTATCCATTGGGCAAATCATCAAATGCAAGTATAGAAACATGAACCAACTATTGTCAAAGACTCAAAGCCATAAATACAACTATTCTAGCCCATCCACTACTTATAAGATCCTTCTATAGATGAATTTAATGAATCTATGCCATATCCAAAGTATTTTTCACTTGATCCTAGATCAAGAACTAAAGACTAGAACATATGCAAAGGTAACCCTATGCAATGGACCAGATAATCCGAAACTCATAAAACTGACACCAAAGAGAGACTTGAAAGCTTGAAACAATTATATTAAGTATGATGCATCATGTACATGTCTATACCATAAATGAGACTACCACTTCAATAACCTGCAAAAGATACAAAGAAGTTCTATTCAACCTCCTACAATGTGACAAAGTTCACTATTTCCCTGGAACTAATCAAAATCATAACCCTTGGAACTGATCAAAATTTGAACCTTGACTCTATCAAAAACTAACAACTTATACCACTAGCCACCTTGGGAATCTCAAAGAGATTGCATGAAGCTTAGGGTGACTAGGGTTAGGACTACAACCACCATACCAATTGGAAATGGTCAAAAACTTATTGCAGGGGCTGGAAACCAAGCAAATTGGAGAAAAAAAATCTCAAATAGATCTGCAATTATGAAAATCTACGAGCTCAGTATAGAACACCAAGGAACTACCATAAAAATTAGTCTAATCAACCACCTGCAAACACACCCTGAGCACAAAACCACACTCTTCCAGGTACAAAACAACTTCTGCAATCAATCACCCAACTCATTGGACTAGATTGCAATAATCGATGCCACCAACCAGATCAAGAAACGGCCAGAAAAACTATAAATTTTGGGTACCTCTTGTCGTGAAAACCATCTGCAAGTTTAAATTTGAATTCCAATGGTCAAGTCTTGGCGCCAGAAGTAAATTGGTGGTCATGATTCAAACTAAGATCGACAATAAATCCTGACCGTAGATCCTCCTATCTTCCCAGGTTCATGACTTTAACTCATCCAAGCACCTCGGGTTACTTTCAGCGAACACATGACAAAGAAAAATTCCATTCATGGAATGAAAGTCTAAACCCTAGTTAAATTTAGTGAACACACGACTGCACATGTCAAAATAACCCCTTAAGTTATCTGGTGAACTAGTGACTTGATGAAGGGTGCTCCCCTTAATACCACAAACACATAACAGAAATAGAGAAACAACAACAATATGCAAGAACAGAAAATTGGCTTCTTATTATCTCCACAAATGTGGAATTACAAACTTTCAGAATTACAATATGCAAAGCCACATGGGCATTCCCTTACAATATCCTGTAGGAGAAAGCCTTGAACTATTACCTAGATCTACTACCCAGAACTATTCTGAACTGCTTAAGACAATAATACAGCCTTCCTTATATAGGCAATTTTCCACCGCCTGGGAAGGTTCCAGAATTTTAGCCAATAAGGCTGACCAAACTTAGAATTATTTTATTTTCCATTTTATTACATCATAGTCGGCTCAAGATATCCTTTGAAACCTGAACAAAAATTTTGAAGAAAATTATTTTTTGCCATTTCAGGAGGCCCAACTTTTGAAAACCATAAATCATCACCAGTTGACCCGATCGGCTATTATAACCCCATTTCGGAAATGCCACGAAGTGCTTTACAGGCTTGACCCATGCAAGCACCTGTCACCCAAATTTTTGACCTCATTCGGGGCCTCTAAAGCCTTCAAAACTGAGTTCAAAGTTTCTATACCCTACTGCCAATACCGAAAATCTTCAATATCTTCCAATATACACTTGATCTGGCAATGAAACTTTACTGGCAGACTTATATGACCAAAATGAACCTCCAAGAAAGAAATCAAACCATTCTGAGCACATATGAAAATTGCCAAAAATAGTAACTTTCCATAAATAGTAGCTCTGCACAAAATAACCCTTATTGAATATAAAAATAGAAATATTTTTGGGTGATGCAAGATTGCTCTTACACCCAGGATGCTCCTGCATCAGACACCCGGGGTAATTTGAGAAGTGACCCTGTCATGACTCAGGTGTGCAGAGGAAAACCAAGATGGTTAACCTCCACCCTTGTTAGCCATGATGAATCTTTAATAGGTCATCCTTTCCACTTGACCAGATATTCTTCATATGTCCTGTTCCTTGTGCTTCTGCCAACATGACTGTCCAGTATATC
The DNA here is from genome assembly GCA_027943335.1 of Chamaecyparis obtusa. NCBI lineage: Eukaryota > Viridiplantae > Streptophyta > Pinopsida > Cupressales > Cupressaceae > Chamaecyparis > Chamaecyparis obtusa. Next base: position 1,227,778 of record BSBK01002120.1, read on the forward strand.
TTCAATCTCCTTAGTGTCTGAACTAGTTGCTGGAATACTCCACTGTGCTGCTGTGATCGCATCTTCAACACCTCCTTCATGATACTTTGTCAGATCTGAAATGTTAAACACTGGTGAAATATGTAGCTCAGTAGGCAATTCTACCTCATATGCATTTCCTGAATCATATTTCTTCAGTATCTTACATGGTCCAAACTTCTTCATTTTCAGCTTGTTATATGTACCAACTGGAAACCGCTCCTTCTGCAAATGAACCATGACTTCATCACCAACCTAAAATTATTTATACCTCCTTTTCTCATCTACCTTAGCCTTATACTGTGCGTTCATCTTGGTAATATGCTTCCTCACCTCCCCATGGATGTTCTTCAAGTGTTCTGCAAAATCCTCAGCTTCAGCACTACTTATTTCTCCTTTATCTATCTTCCTCAATTCAGATGCATTTCTCAGACTACTTCCATATACAATCTAGAATGGTGATTTACCAGTGCTCTTGTTGACAGAATTATTGTATGCAAATTCCACCTGTGGTAAAATCAAATCCCATCCTGTTGGCTTATCTCCAACCAAACATCTCAGCAAATTTTCCAAACTCCTATTCACCACCTCTATCTGTCCATCAGTCTGTGGATGATGTGATGAACTGAACTTCAAATCTGTCTTCAACTTCTTCCACAATGTATGCCAAAAATATCCAACAAACTTAGTGTCCCGATCTGAAACTATGGTCTTTGGCAAACCATGAAGTCTCACTACTTCTCTGAAAAACAATTCTGCTACATGAACAACATCATTAGTCTTCTTGCAGGGAATGAAATGTGCCATCTTTGAAAATCTGTCAACCACCACAAAAATTGAATCATGTCCCCGCTGAGTCCTCGGTAAACCAAGAACAAAGTCCATGCTGATATCCTCCCAAGGCTTCTCTGGTACAGATAATGGCTGATACAACCCTGTATTCTGCTTCACTCCTTTCACCATCTGACATACTCTGCAACTCTGTACAAACTTCTTCACATCTTGCTGCAACTGTGGCCAATAATAATTCTCACTAACCAAAGAAAAAGTTTTGTCACGACCAAAATGTCCAGCCAATCCTCCGCTATGCTTCTCCTTGATGAGATTCTCCCTCATAGAACTTCGTGGAATGCACAACTGACTCCCTTTGAACAACATATCATCCTAGATGATGAAATTCAGCCATTTCATCCTATCTAGAGTAACAGGTTCTGTACAAGCTTTCCAAGCTTCACCAAAATTAGGATCCTCTGGATACAAATTCTTAAGTTCCTTAAACCCAACCACTTCAATCTACATTTCTGTCAGTAATAGTTTCCTTCTGCTAAGAGCATCAGCAACCCTATTGGACTTTCCACTCCTGTGTTTCAAAATAAATGTATAACTCTGCAAAAACTCAACCCATTTCAAATGCCTCTGATTCAACTTTCCTTGACTATTCAAATATTGCAAAGCTTGATGATCAATATACAAAACAAACTCCTTAGGAAGCAGATAATGTCTCCACTTTTTTAATGCCTGAACTATAGCATAAAATTCTTGATCATAAACAGAATATTTCCGCTTGGCATCATTTAACTTCTCACTGAAATAAGCAATAGGTTTACCTTCTTGGCTCATAACAGCTCCTATTGTAGTACCACTAGCATCACAATCTACTTGAAACACCTTATTAAAATCTGGAAGTGCTAAAACAGGTTGTTCTGTAACTTTTTGTTTCAACAATTGAAAACTTTTTTCTGCCCCATTAGTCCACTTAAATTCTTTTCTATCCCCTCTCATTGCTTCAGTCAAGGGTCCACAAATACTGCTAAAATTTTTGATAAATTTTCTATAAAAGCTGGCTAGACCATGAAAAGATCTTACCTCAGTAGCACTCCTTGGAGTAGGCCATTCAAGGATAGCCTGTACCTTCTCTGGGTCCATTTTTAGACCTTCTCTTGAAACTACAAACCCCAAATACACCAACTCTTTCTTCACAAAACTACACTTCTTCAAATTAATCAACAATTTCTCTTCTCTCAGCTTCTCAAATACCATACGAATATGAATCATATACTCCTCCAATGTCTTACTAAAGATCAGAATATCATCTAGGTAAACAATGACAAACTTACCCAGAAATTCTTTCAGAACCTCGTTCATGACCCGCATGAAAGTGCTCGATGCATTGGTTAGCCCAAAAGGCATGACTAACCACTCATACAGTCCTTCCTTTGTCTTGAAGGTAGTCTTCCATTCATCTCCTTCTCTGATCTGAATCTGATGATATCCACTTTTCAGATCTATCTTTGAAAAATACACAGCTCCACTCAAACAGTCCATAATATCATCCATTCATGGCAATGGAAACCTGTACTTGATTGTGATCTTGTTTATTGCCCCAGAATCTATACACATACTCCATTCTCCATTCTTCTTTGGTGCTAATACTACTGGTATAGCACAGGGACTCAAACTCTCATAGATCAATCTTTTTTGTAACAACTCATGTACCTGTCTGTTCAACTCCTCACTTTTCGTAGGTGTCATTCTGTGTGCTGCCTTATTCGGCAAACTCGCTCCTGGGATCAAGTCCATCTGATGACTGATCTTCATGACTAGTGGTAATCCATCAGGCACATTATCAGATACAATATCCTGAAACTCATTCAACAAATTTGCAACTTCTACAGGAACATCTTCTACTTCCTCTTTACCAGCTTTTGGAATTAAAGCAAAACATACATGCTCATGCCTCATACCATCTAGGAAATTTCTTCCATCAACAAAAGTTATCCTTGCATTACCACATACCTTTTCTTCAGTCTCCTTCAATGGTTTTAGCTTATGTCACACTCCATCCTTTGTCAGGGAATAGGTATTCGCATGATCATCATATACAGCACATCTGTCAAACTGCCATGGTCTACCCAATAGCATATGACATGCATCCATAGATATGATATCACACAATACCTCATCTTGGTATCCGCCAATCTTGAACTTCACCAGGCATTGTTCATTGACCATGACCTTGTGGTCATCCTGTACCCAGGCAATCCGATATGGATGTGGGTGTTTCTGTCTCTTGAGCTTTAACTTTGTCACCATCTCTTATGACACCAAATTGTCAGTGCTTCCACTATCAATAATCACATCACAGCATTTACCCTCACACTTGCATCTAGTGTGAAACAGGCTCCTCCTTTGTTCAGGTTCATTCTCACCACTCAACAGGACTCTTCTGTTAATCAGTGTTTCTCCTCTTTCAGCATCTTCAGAGTTTGATGATCTAGCATCTTCATCTACATGTACAACTCTGGCTTGGCCTTCATTTCTCCTGTCTATTCTACCTTGGCGCTGAGGACATTCAAATGCCCTATGGCCTTCTTCTCCACAGTGAAAACACATTCCACGAAAGCCTCCTCTTCCTGAACCTTGTCCTCTTCCTCTTCCTCTCTGATCTCTATTATTCTGATCTTGGAAATGATTGGAATTGTTTCTTCTCTGATTCTGGCTGCTACTGGCCTCATCCTTCTTTTTTTAGATCTTCATTTCGGCCACCATATGACTGTCCACCATGACCTCTTCCATTTTGTCTGTTCTCAACTTCTTGTTCAGCTTTTCCTCTACTTTTAGGGCAAACTGGTATGCCTCCTCAATACTATTCATTCGAACTAGATTCAACTCCTCCTGAATGCTTGATCTTAACCCATTAAGGTATCGGGCAACTTTCTCCTTATCAGCTTCTGCATGGCCTATTCTGATGAGGAGTCGATAGAACTCCTCTGTATACTCCTGAACAAATTTTTCTACTTGCTTCAAACTTTGCATTTTCTTTAGTAGGTCAAGCTCATAATCAACAGGAATGAACTGTCGCTTCAATTTATCCACCATCCGATCCCATCTTGTGATTTTATCTTTCCCTCTTCTATTTGGCTCCAATTGAATCTCTTGCCACCAAATCTTCGCATGGCCTTTCAGTCTGGCCTTCACAAATTTGACCCTATCAGGATCCTCATCATCTTCATACTCAAAATATTCCTCACATTCATTGATCCAGTCGATCAATTCCTCTGGGTTAAGATTTCCAGAAAATGTAGGAACCTCAATCTTAGGTCTTTTCCCAATTTTGGAAATCACTCGAAAAAGTCTTTCTTCCTCCTGGTTCACAACTTTGGCTTCATCCTCGCTTTCATCTCTGACATTAAGATTCCTTCCTCTAAGAATCTCTTCTTGCAATGCTCGCACTTATCTCTGCAGTTCCCTAACCTTAGGTGTTACAACACCAGCTCTTCCGCCACGTTCCCTTTGTGGAGGCATTTTTACGATGCATGCTAAAACCCTAACCACGGTCCTGGTGCAAACTACCTCATAGTCGGCAATCTATTTACAAACTCAGGAACTCCTGTTCTGATACCACTTGATGAAGGGTGCTCCCCTTAATACCACAAACACATAACAGAAATAGAGAAACAACAACAATATGCAAGAATAGAAAATTGGCTTCTTATTATCTCCACAAATGTGGAATTACAAACTTTCAGAATTACAATATGCAAAGCCACATGGGCATTCCCTTACAATATCTTGTAGGACAAAGCCTCGAACTATTACCTAGATCTACTACCCAGAACTATTCTGAACTGCTTAAGACAATAATACAGCCTTCCTTATATAGGCAATTTTCCACCGCCTGGGAAGGTTCCAGAATTTTAGCCAATAAGGCCGACCAAACTTAGAATTATTTTATTTTACATTTTATTACATCATAGTCGGCTCAAGATAGCCTTTGAAACCCGAACAAAAATTTTGAAGAAAATTATTTTTCACCATTTCAGGTGGCCCAACTTCCGAAAACCATAAGTCATCACCAGTTGACCCGATCGGCTATTATAACCCCATTTCGGAAACACCACGAAGTGCTCTACAGGCTTGACCCGTGCAAGAACTCATCACCCAAATTTTTGACCTCGTCTGAGGCTTCTAAAGCCTTCAAAACTAAGTTCAAAGTTTCTGTACCCTGCTGCCAATACCGAAAATCTTCAATATCTTCCAATATACACTTGATCTGGCAATGAAACTTTACTGGCAGACTTATATGACCAAAATGAACCTCCAAGAAAGAAATCAGATCATTCTGAGCACATACAAAAATTACCCAAAATAGTAACTTTCCATAAATAGTAGCTTTGCACAAAATAACCCTTATTGAATATAAAAATAGAAATATTTTTGGGTGATGCAAGATTGCTCTTACACCCAGGATGCTCCTACATCACAACTGAAGACATTTCACCAGTTCATGAAAATAATAGCATTGCCGCTTAAAACATCATGCAAACCAGTGACAAGAAGAAAATTTTGTTGGGCCACTACTTTTATCCACACCGCCAAAAGCACCGAGAAACCCTATTGGGCCTACCAAGGTAAATCAATGGCCAGTCTCATGTTCACATAGGTCTAACACACTTCATAATCTTTTATACCAACCATTGATTTTATATGGATGTCAAGTCCCACTGCAATTCCACATCACCATTCAGCTCAACCAATCAAAAACTGACACATCATTGCCATCGAGCAGACAGGTCCCACCACACTTATTCACCAATGGGCCCCAAGCGACAGATGTCAACCGGTCACATGGTTGCATGTCAAAAATACCTAACATGCGATCATGTGACAACCAATAAAAACACACACCTTCACTTCCTTTCTGACACCGGGACCACCACTGAAGAAACACTTGTAGCAAACAAGATCAATGACTAGTGCATGATCTCATGACATGAGAATATTCTTTACGATCACACACCTGTCGTAGATCAAAAGCCTCTTGAAGACCCAGGCCCACAAGATTTTCATGTCATTATCAGGCATCCAATAAGAAAACTCCAGCTCAGCAACCTCTGATAGTGATCCCATGGTCCATTGCATCACCAAAGAAGATCGACGGTTGTCGCTATACCGTGATCTTAAAAAATGAGTAGCTTTCCCTAGTGGTATAATGACAACCGTGAGATCTTACTGAAGTTTAACCCCTTGGGAAGGAAAAGGTCCCACCAACCGATCGCACTTGCACAGTTAAGTCCGACGAACAAGGAATGCTGGCAAAAGGGAAGAAAAGCAAGGTCAAAAACATCCAAAGTTTTTACAATAGTGAAGGATCAAAAACATCTAGGGTTTTCGATGCTAGAAGACAAGCGTGCAAAAAAAGGAAGCACAAGGTTGAAAACAACTAGGGTTTTCATACAAATGACAAAAAAAATCATGGGTTCTCGACAACACTGTGGGTTTTCGACACTTAGGCATATTCTAAAACTATTTTCTGCAGACCTTAAAACTTGAATAACTCTTTGGATTTTGTGAATTATGAGATGTGATCAGAGCTGAAGCAAGGTGACACATGGAAGAACATAGGGCTAAGAGCGCAAATCATGAAACATTATGGATTTTCATCACAAGATAAAATTGTGTAGCAGGGTGGTAGGACAACTTAACAAATATTGTAGGGAAAAGGCCATTTTCATAGGATTTCACGTTGACTGGAAAATGGACTAACACATGAATTTACATTTTAGTTATGTTATTGAATGTATGGTGAATGCAATCAATACAGTCAGTTATTGAAGTACATGTTTACAAGGATTTAGTTTGAAAGTTTTTAAGGTAACTGATTTACCCCTCCCCTCTCAGTACACACCTTTCCATAGTTCCAACAACCTTTCTCAAGGACTTACAATAAGACTATTAAGTCCACTATGTTAAGAGATTTGACTATTACAAATGCTAGTAAGAAATAGTAATAAAAATTCCATGTAGATATGAAACTATCTTTTCTCAATTGGATCCTTGTGTGCTCTTCAATCTTCACTTTAATTCTTCATCTTCCACTGGCATCAACACTTCATCAAATCACTATTTTCCCACTTGGAATCTCTATGTTCCTTCTTCTCTACAATAGTCAGTAGCCCTTCAACTATTCAGTTTTCCATCCTATTTTCCATAAAAGATCATCCTTTATATAGAAATTTTTTTCCTCTTAATATCCTCTAATATATTTTCTTTTAATAAATCTTGAACATTCATTTCATTATTCATCAGATCTGGATCTTGATAACACGTTTCATTTTCACCTAGGAACTTAAAATTTTCTTGTAACTTGTTCCACTTCTTTTTTCCACTTAGATCTATCCATATATCTTCATCTTGAATTTTCATAATCGTAGATCTCTTGTAACTAACTTTCCTCATCATCATGATCATCCAACTCATCATAGCTAATCATTAAATATTAATTCCATCCACATGTAATACCATTTCCTAGCTCGGTGTTCTTTACTTGGACTTTTGGTTACATCACTCGGTGCCTAAACCTTTCTACTTTACCAAGTGGCCAATTTTTTACCTTTACCTTACCAAGTGACATTTCCATCTTGGTGTCCATAAAAACTTTACTTACTAAGTTGTCAAAACTTCATCGCCATACATTATCCACTTAACATACTCATATGTTAGGTAGAAAACAATCATATCAACATAATCAAATCATTTTCCAATCTGTATCAGTTTACCATTTAAGTTCTACAACTTTTCAACTTCTCATTTCCTCTTCTCTTTAACTCATTCTTCTTTTATCATTATCGAATGATATGGAAACATAATATAAATTAGAAATCAATTGCTTGGCATCAATGAAAAGATTTTAATTGATCTAGTCTTTCTAATATCATCATGTATACCTCTGATATTGGTCGGTCTTCATCATCAACTCCATCAGATAATCAATCATCAAAATTATTATCATTTATGGTAATAGTCTCCCTCTTTGGCATTGTTGGCAATACTAAAAAAATTAGTGTTTAATTGATGATGGTACACTTCACTGTTATTCAAATTATGTACTTCCTCTTAGTAATAACTCCTCCTTTTCTGATCTTTCATCTATATTCTTGTATCTCATTCTGTCAACCTCTTACTGTATTCATCTCCATGATGTTATCCCTCTTTGATATATACTAAATCATCTTCATTCCTCTAAATTTCAATATTCATATCTCAATATTCTCCCTTTATCATCAACTTGCATAAGTTTATTTATTCGCATTTCATTATACTCCCTCTAGTTCTTCTGATTGAATTTCTTAGTATTCTCCCTCCTTGAAAACCATACCAAAAAAACATAAACATCTCAGATATACCTTAAGTAGATAGATTTTACATTGCAATCATAAACATACTTCACACCTTCAGGCTTCACCTAAAGAGTGAAATACTAGCATCAAATCACAAGATAGATATTCTATTGAGTCCTTGAATTGATGCAGCATGCATCTTTCCTTAATGTAAATTGGATAGGGGAAGAACCCCTAACTTACCTCAGAGATACTCAAAAGCATCCTTTGGTAATGGTTTTGTAAAGATATCAACTATCTTCTCCTTAGAATTCACATATTCCAATGTTAGATGTGTATCTTGAGCTTTCTCTCTCAAGTAGTGATACTTGATATATATATTCTTTGTCTTAGAATGCATCACCAGATTCTTTGATATGTTAATAGCATTGGTGTTATCACAATAGATTGTAATAGGATCAGTAATCTCTTCATGCATACCTTCTAGTAGTTGTTTGATCCATACAATATTAGAACAATTCATAGTTTCTGCCATACTCAGCTTCAACTGTAGATTGAGAAATACAACTTTATTTCTTTCTTAACCATGTCACTAGCCTTTCTTCCAAAAAGAAGCTCTACCACCGGTGATTTTCCTATCATCAATATTTCTTGCCCAATCAACATCAGTATAAACCTTAAGATCAAAATTACCTTCTCTTGTGTATAATAGACCGAAATCTTCAATCCCTTTCAAATATATGAGTATCTTTTTAACTGTAGATAGATGTGTTTCCTTGGGGTTTACAGAAAACCTTGCAACAATACCAACTGAATGTGAAATGTAAGGTCTACTATGGATAACATACTATATCTTTCTAAGCATGGATCAATAAAGAGTTTCATTCACCTCCTTAGTATCATCTTCTTTTGATAATTTACAACCAATATCCATTAGTTTTCCAACTAGTTTTGAATCGTCCATATTGAATGTTTTTAGGATCTCCTTGATATATTTAGATTGAGTGATGTAGATCACATCCTTAGCTTGTTCTATTTGAAGTCTAATGAAGAAATTGATCTCTCCTATCATAGACATCTCAAATTCCTTTCTCATCTCTTCAACAAAAGACTTAGACATTATCTCATTACCACCAAGTATAATGTCATTAACAAATATCTCAACAATTAAAATTTCATCAGATTTATCACATTTGAAGTATAAATTATCGTTATCACTAGTTGTTTCAAATCCAAACTTAACTTAATAAGAGTGCATTCTTTCATACCATGCTTGGGGAGCCTTCTTCAATCCATATAAATCTTTATGCAATTTGCATACCATGTTCTTATTGTCCTTGTCAACAAATCCATCAGGTTGTTCTATGTAGACTTATTCTTCAAGTATTCCATTCAAAAATATAGATTTAACATCCATTTGATAAACCTTAAATCCTTTGTAAGCTACATAAGAAAGTAATATCCTTACTCCTCCTAATCTAGCAACAAGGGAAAAAGTTTCACGATAGTTAATACCTTCTTCTTGTGCATACCCTTTGCAGACTAGTCTAGCTTTGTTTCTAATCACATCTCCTTTCTCATTTAGTTTATTTCTAAAAATCCATTTAGTTCCTATAATATTTTTATCCTTAGGTCTCGATACTAGTGACCATGTGTTATTATTTTCAATGTGATCTTTTTCTTCTTTCATACCATTCATCAAATCCTCATTTTCTAGTGCATCTTTTACCAATCTAGACTCAAATTTAGAAATCAAATAAGTATTATCTCTTAACTTAATTCTTGTCAATACTCCTTCATTCTTGTCTCCAATAATTCTACTTGGTGAGTGGTGTATCCTCACATATTTTTCTAACACAGTTTCGGTATCTTGATCATCATTGATTTCATCTCTCAATGGAGGCTCATTTGTTGATTGGTTCCTCCTAGTTTCTACTCATTTGTTTCAACCAAATCACCATATTGTACATAGAAAAATTTGGCATAGTACTCAGGTTCCTTATTACTATCCATGTCCTTCTTTTTAGAAAATTCATCAACTCTTACATTTGCACTTTCAACTATTTTGTTAGAATCCTTGATTAAACATTTGTATGCCTTACTTTTTGAAGAATAACCAAGAAATATTCCTTCATCACCTTTAGAATCAAATTTTCCATTTCTATATTCTTTTAGTATATAACACCTACTTCCAAAGATTTTGAAATGACTTACATTTGGTGTTTTTCCAAACCATAATACATAAGGTGTCTTGTTTGTACCTTTCTTCAATTGTATTAGGTTAAGTGTGTAAAATGAAGTGCTTATGGCTTCTCTCTAAAATGTTTGTGCAATCTTCTTATCAATCAAAAAAGTTCTAGCACAGTCAAAAATAGATCTTTTTCTTCTCTCAGCTATCCCATTATGTTGTGGACTACTCTTTGGTGTAGACAATTGCCTTTTAATTCCATGCTCATTATAGAAGATAGTAAATTCATAAGAGATAAATTGACCTCCTCTGTCAATTCTCAGACACTTTAGTTGTTTACTAGTTTCATTTTTTACTCTATCCTTATACCACTTAAACATTTGAAATGCATCATATTTTTCTTTTAAAAACATGACTAACATCATTCTTGAATAATCATCAACAAACAAAATAAATTACCGATCTCCATAATAGCTTTGAACTTTCATAGGACCACAAAGGTCAGTGTGAACCAATTTCAAGATACCACTTGTAGAATAAAATTTTCTTAGAAAACTTGTCCTAATCATATTACCAACTTGACATTCTTTACACATAGCTTTATCTAGTTTTCTTAATCTTGGTAGTCCTTTGAATCTATTTTTCTTACTCTGATCATGTTATCAAAATTCACATGACACAGTCTCTTATGCCATAACTATACATTTTCACTTTTAGCAAATAAATAATTCTTTGCATCAATATCAAGCTAAAATAGATTACATCTTGATTTTCCTCTAGTTCCAATTAGATATCCATTAGTACCATAGATCTTAACTTTTGTGTTATGAAATTCTAGTCGGTGGCCAGTATTGTTCAGTTGTGCAACACTCAACAAATTTTAGTTCAATCATCTAACCCAATAAGCATCATTACATTGGATCTTCTCATTCAGCACAATAGATCCCTTACCTTTCACAAGGCATGGAGCATCATTGCCAAATCTGAAAAATCCTCCATCATATTCTTCTAGATTCTCAAATTTATCAATATCACTAGTCATATGGCATGAAGGATCACTATCAATAATCCATGGGTCTAGTTTACTTACATGAGAAAAAATTTCTTTTTATTCTTCAAAATTTTATTCATCTTATTCTTCCTTTACTACAACAATAAAAAACTACATAACCTTCCTCGGTATCATCAAATTCATCATCAGTTATACCTTCCTCGGCTAGGTAGCAAGACTTCTTTACTTTGTCCTTAAAAACTTTGAATATTTGGTATCAGTTATCTCTTTTATCAGTATTATCATTTTTGTCATTTTTAAGACATCTAGATGCAATATGTCTAATCTTATTATAGTTGAAACATTTCAATGCTAATTTACCTTTGTACTTTCATTTTCCTCTAGGTAGTCGGTTAGCTAGCAATCCTTCAAATTCTTCTTGCTCTTTCTCTTCAGTCAAAATGCTATAATACTCATTTCCATGTGAACTATTGTGATTATCAATTTCTTTTCTAGATGTTCCAATGCTCATTGATGACTTGAAGGCTATCTCAATAGTTGGTAAACTATTATCATAGTTACTTAACTCAAATGCAGTCAATTTTCCAATTAGGGCTTCAAGAGTAATAATATTATTCGGCATAGATCTCAATTCCTAAATTCTAGAAACTCTAATAGCATACTTAGAAGACAGATTTCTCAAGATTTTACTTACCACTTCTTCATCAATTAATGATCCACCAACACCTCTGATGGCACTAACAACTTATTTGATTCAACTGCTATATTGTATGATGTTCTCTTCATCTTCCATTCTCATCTCATCATACTTTCCTCTCAAGTTGTCAACCTTATCTTTGTGTGCATGTTGATCTCCTCCATAGATAAGTGTAATCATGTCCCATATCTCTTTTGAATTAGTAAAATCTTTGATATCATTGAATTCATCATCAGATAGAGAAGAAGCAATCTCTATCATAACCGAGTTGTGTTCCTATTTTTATTTCATTTGATCAACTTTCAAGGGTCCTGTAGGTGGTGGAGAATATTCATTTTCTAGTAGATACAAGGCTTGTTCATCAATCCCAGACAAATAAAATTTCATTCTTCTTTTCCATGTAGAGAAAATTTCCTTTTTCAACTTAGGTACTTCTCTCCTATACATTTTTTAATCTTTAACTCAAGTTTTTAAACTTATCTTTTCAGAGTACTCAACTTTGATACCAATTGTTGGATTATGGAGAGGGGGGGCTGAATCAATAATCCTGATCACAAAATACTTTAAAATACTTTTCTCTGATTAACTCAGTAACTACTCGGTAGATACACAATTCTCTATTTACTGACAACAATAAATAAACTATATCAATCAGTAACTCATTCACACAAATTATTCACAATGTTTGACACAGAAATTTAACTTGGAAACCCATCTTTGGGAAAAAAAATTATGGTAATTGTCACCCACTAAGAAATATACTATTCTAAAGTACATTGGGTTAAGAGCCAATCTAGTTAAAGATTACAAAACACACTATTAGGTGTGACCCAGTTAAGGGATTAACCTTAGATCTGTTAGGATCTTCCCCCTGTTAGGAGTGGCCTTGTTAGAGTTCTTAAAATAATATTTTTTGAATGTCACCTTTCTCAAGGATTTACAATAAGACTATTAAGTCTACTCTGTGAACAGATTTGGCTGTTACAAATGCTAGTAAGAAACATTAATAAAAATGACATGTAGATGTGCAACTATCTTTTCTCAATTAGATCCTTGTGCGCTCTTCAATCTTTAGTTTAATTATTCATCTTCCACTGGCATCAACACTTCATCAAATAACTATTTTCCCTCTTGAAATCTCTTTGTTCCTTCTTCTCTACAATAGTCAGTAGCCCTTCAACTATTCAGTTTGTCAGCCTATTGTCCATAAAAGATCATCCTTTATATAGATAATTTTTGTCTCTTAATCTCCTCTAATATGTTTTCTTTTAATTAATCTTGAATGTTTATTTAATTATTCATCAGATCTGGATCTTTGTAACACATTTCCTTTTCACCTAGGAACTTGAACTTTTCTTGTAACTTGTTCCACTTCTTTTTTCCACTTAGATCTAGCCATAGATCTTCATCTTGAATTTTCATAATCGTAGATATTGTAACACCTTGCCAGGGAGCCCAAGAGAAGTTAACCTAAACATGCTACTAAGTTTGGTGAACATTTTTTTTTCTAAAGTTAACATACAAGTTAAACAACAATGCGCAAGCAAATACCATTTATTCACATTTAAATAACATCCAAAATAGATTACAAGACTCAAGGGTTCCATGACATAGAATTACGTAAGAATAAAACACAACTAGAACTAACATCAATAAAAGATTCCATAACTTATAAATTACAATTACATGAAATAACAATAAATACAATTCTCATGGACTTCCATGATATCCAAATAAACTGACATCCACTGCACATGTCGCAGGGTATGTAGTAATAAATCTAACTATGATAACACTATGTCCAAATTAAGTATCACATGAGATACACTAATACAGGATTAAAAATAATGAAGATGAGAAAGAAACATCAATGAATCATCATAAGGAATCCATCTGTAGATTCACCATCAAGCACTGACACCAGGATGTCAAATCTCAAATGGTAAAGAATCACTACCACCTGTCCATGTAGGACCACAAAGGCCTACCCCACCATGCTGAGGAGATAACCACAAACCCCAATCGGATAACCAAACAATACAAGGATAAAATCCTAAGCAGAAAGATCCTAAAAGAACTCTAACTCAAGATAAACTTAACAAAGATAAAGGTACAACTCACTAAACTAGAGGCAACCGAGACATCTAGAATAACCAGACTATGCATAGGAAGGTGTCATCATGTACGTCTAACCCTTGAGTTTTGTCTTGGTAATCTCTCTGCTCCTAGTACCCAAGTGACCATACATGGCATCAATGACCTCTCGTACTGATGAAGTCATCAACTATGCCAACTCATCCCTTAAAAGGAGGCTAGTCATCTTCTCAACACCATCTTAGCCTGTACTAGCACTCAAGCATGGGTGAGGACTTATATCTTATTAGGTTCAATTAAATACCCCTTAATTATATTAGGTTATCACTTGATTACTAAAACTTTACAATAAGTGATCCTGGCAGCCACTTGTGGGCCCCGACGCTTATTGCAAGCCACCTCCTACTACATGTCTAGGTAAACTACCCTAGGCTCATAGATCTCTCCTAGATCTAATAAGTTATACAATCTACGTAACCTCATATCCAGATTCACACAAAAGAACTAGATATAGTCACAGAGATACCACAAAAAGAATACAATATATCATGAGCCAAATGGTCAAACAGGAATGATAATTAGATAGAGTGCACACACACCAGACATAACTAAAAACATGAACATCTGACTCATACCCCAGCCTCTATTTTCCCCTAGGTCATCTAGAACCCGACAACCCATAATGTAAAAGAAGACACGAAGAATACACAATCACATCAATTTGAAATGAAATAAAACCATAATCCAATATGTTCCATAATCATCATAAATGAATTCAAGAAAAAGGTCTACTAGAAAATTCTCACAATAATCATGTTCCAATAATATCATAAGTAAATAGAATTACCTAAGAAGTACCATAGAATCCATCATAACGAAAAATACCCAATTTCGATAAAAAAACAAATATTGTTTTATGAATGGCAATAATTAAATTTGTAAGGATAAAGTTAAAATACCCTACAATTGACATTTTAAGATCGATTGATAAAACAAAATCATAGAAACTATTTACTAATGACCATATACATATTTTACTAACAAAATTGTGCTTATAATGAATATAAAATTCATTAATAAAATTACTAACAACAAGTAATCACATTAATAAAATTTATTAATCTTTTAAATAAACATATTAATAAAATCTATTAATAAAAACTATTAATATTAAATAAAATATAATTAAAAACACTTTACCGAAATTAAAGATTTTTATAAAATAAAATATCAACATTAAAAAAAAAATCAAATATGAAAACCTTTAAAGTGGGGGGAACCCCTTGTGGCCCCCACACCACTCGACACCCGCAGGGTCGTGTCATGCACGTCCTGCAAGACCGTGCTTTGCACGACCTATAGAGTCATGCACGACACGCCCTGCAGAGCCGTGCTTTGCGCGGCATGCAGGGGGGTAGGGGTACGGTGGTCCCTGCCCCCTCAACCAATAATTTTTTTTTTTAAATTAAATTTTTTTTTAAAACATACTTTTTTCGAAAACCTCAATGATATCATTCAATGATATTTCAACTTTGTTTTATTATTTGTTTTTTCTTAACAAAAGAAACTAATACATTTTTTTTTTCATTGAGAGGTACAGTATATATAAAAAAAAAATTACAAAAATCAGATTATTTCTGAAAACGGAAAGAACTGGACAGGGGGTATTTTTCCAGAAATGGAAATTTTTACCTTTTTAACTCACACACAAGGAAATTTGTCTTTTTCCTATTTGTTTTCTTACCAATGTTTTTGTTTGCAAAGACATACAAATAACTAATAAATTTTAATAGAAAACTAAAGATTTTTACTGTAATTTTTTTTTTTTTTTTTTTTATTGTCATTTTTAATAGAGAATAATATTTTTTACCCAGGATGAAGAATTTCCACTCAAATTGGGTTTTTGATAACAACCCATTAATTTAATTCAGTCATACTATAGAACTAACTATAGAGAGATTAATTTTTCGTTTGCTAGGTGTTCTAGGATGAATTTTCTCCTGAAATTCGGATAGCATAACCCTACTATGCCAAGTTTGTATAAAAATATAAAATGACAATCCAATGAGTTTTCTAATCCTTAATTTTGAAAGCATAAACAGAAAACTGATCTAAATCTATATACCAAATCAAACATAGAAAATTACTGAAAGTATACAGGCAAAAATACAGGAAAGTTCCTCAAAACCCTACCTCAATTCCAATGCTAGAAAATGATTAAGATTGTTTGTAGAATGCTAAATCTCCTAGTTCTAACAATAGGAAAGCTCAACCTGCAGATTCCTAATCACAGAGCATGCAAATCCCAAATCCAAAAACAAGCAACCTTCACCCAGAATTCAAGCACAATCTCCAAAAGCTCTCTCCAAAAATGCTCCAACAACTTGATTGAATGCAAAATGAATGCAAACTCCCTCTATTTGGAAATCCATTCCACCAATCAAGCAAAACCCTAGATGACTCACCCAAGAACTCCTAATCAAACTCTCCCACTTTTGTTGAGAGAAATTTCTAATTAATAATTAAAAATAAATATAATTGTGCACCACTCAACATAATCTCCTAAAGACAAGTGGTCACCATTTTCAAACAAATCACTTTCAACTCAATAAAGCACATGTTAATATTAAAATCTAATATTAAATAAATTAAATACTTAATGCATCATGAATTCATGCAATTAATCATTTAATCATTTAATAATACTCACAAACATAATAAAATCCAATTCTTAATAAAATACTCAATTAAATCCAAATAATCAATTATTTGATTTTAATTAAATTTCATCATAATAAACTTAGGACATAATCAATATTAATTTCCAATACTAAAATAATTAACTTAATTTAATACCCTCAATTAAATCCTAGAAGCATAATTAAACATTAAATTCAACTATGCACCTAGCATTAATATTCACATAAAATAATCTAAATTAACATAATTCAACTATAATCAATAAATTAATAATCACCCACATAATCATAAATCAACTGAAACCAAACGACATAAAACCAAACAAACAAAGGAGAAGGGATCCTCGAACTCATGCCAACCGGATGAATTTGAATAGGGAAGTCAAATCAACACTTGTCCAATCCTAGGACAATTTGGCTTAGGTTAGGGTTTGGGTCTGTGTATTATCTCCCCTCTTTACCATTGAGATGAATGTTTGTGGGCACACTCACTCCTACCAATTCAGGGAAGATGATGCCATGTACTTGCAAACCTATCACCACAAGATGAAGCATGTACATACAATAATATATAACAGACAATGATAGGGTATGGTCGGTCGTGTGGATCTCAACTATGCGAGTAACTACACCTCCGTCCTCTACCAAACAAACATATCAAAAAGATGCAAACACATGACAACCATACACATGTCAGTATGGGATCAGTACCATGAATCAATATAAAACATGAACATAACATCAAATGATATCATCATCTAATCTAGGCAATAACCTAATACACATTCAATGAACATAAATCCATAATCATCATTCTTAATCATAATATTTGATCACATCAAAAGTGACCCAAAAGAATTCGGTCGAACACTGAAACATAAAGAAACTTAAAAGAGAACGACAGGTGGGGTACTACAGATATCTTGTAACTAACTTTCCTCATCATCATGATCATCGAGCTCATTATAGCTAATCAATAAATATTAATTCTATCCACATTTAATACCTTTTCCTTACTCGGTGTTATTTAATTAGACTTTCGATTACATCGCCCGGTGCCTAAACATTTCTGCTTTACCGAGTAACCAAATTTTTACCTTTACCTTACCAAGTGACAATTACATCTCAATGGCCATAACAACTTTACTTACCAAGTTGTCAAAACTTCATCACCATACTTTACTAACTTAACATACTCATATGTTGGGTGGAAAAAAATAATCTCAACATAATCAAATTATTGTGAAATCTATATCAGTTGCCCATTTAATTTCTACAACTTCTCAACTTCTCATTTCCTCTTATCCTTAACTCATTCTTCTTCTATCATTACTGAATGATATGGAAACATAATATAAATTAGAAATCAATTTCTTGACATAAATGAAAAGATTATAAATGATCTAATTTTTCTACTATCATCATGTATACATTGATATTGGTCGGTCTTCATCATTAGCTCTATGAGATAATCAATCATCAACATTATTATTAGTTATGATAATAGGGAGAAGATGAGAAACAAAATAAAAAATATTCATAGAGGATTAGGAAGAGATGGAAGGAGATGTACACATGAAGGGAGTACTTATTCTATCTCTCATATCCCTTCCGCCTCTCTCTTTCCCCTTCTCTCTTTCCCCTTTTCTCTTTCACTCCCATTCCCTCTTATCCCTCTCTCCCACATCTCTCTTCCCCCTCTTTCTTTCTCTTTACCTTCCCATATATCTCTATCTCCTTCTCTTTCTCTTAATATTTATTGTCTCTCCCTTTTTAGGGTTTATGGTTTAGGGAAAGAGAGAGAGAGAGAGAGAGATGGATAAAAGGAGAAATGATTTAGTTTTTAGGTCTTATGGTTATAAGGTTTAGGTTTTAAACACACAAAGTTTAGGGCTTATGGTCAAAGGATTTAGAGTTTAGGGTTTAGGGACTAGTATAGGGTTTATAGATTATGGTTATAGGATTTTGGGTTTTGGGCTTAGGTTTTAGATTTTATATTTTAGGGTTTAAGGGGGAGAGAGAGAGAGAGGGGGGGGAAGAGGAAGAGTGTAAGAAGAGGGGAGATAGAAGGAAAGAGAGAGGGAATGGAGAGTGAGGGAAAGATAGGCTAATACAAATTTATTGAACTTATCCTTGATACCCTCAAGGGCTATACTCTTAGGTGATAATATTTGACTTCCAAGGCATGCCATCTTTGAAAGGGATGTGTCTAATATTAAAAATATGAGCCACAACTTTCTTCAAGTTGACAATCTCTAGTCCATGACCTACAATGGTAATCTCTTAGTACCATTCAATAATATAGTCTTCTTCTTTAGTGGTGAGGATAGTTGAGGGACCTTTCTTAGAGGTGCTTGCAAGACCACCCAATCATTTATATGTCCATCTATCATTATCTCTCTCTCTCTCTCTCTCTCTCTCTCCCCTCCAAGATCCCTTTCCCCTCTCTCACTCTCTCCCTCTTTGCCACACATCCATATCACTAAAAAACATTAAGTTGAAAATATAGAATGTAACCTAAATATATGTAAATCAAAATGAAATAGATAAGATAAAAATTAAAGTTAAATGATTAAATATAATTCATAATATGTTAGTTAATTTTTTTATATAATAATTAAAATATAATTCTAATGTAAATTATATTTTTGCCACAATTAAGCCCAATATAGATAACCAATCTAAGACATCTTCATCATGGGCTAAAGCTCTTCTAGGGCCAACACATCATTTTATCTCCTTGGATCATCCAACATGTCATGTTTTCTCAGTTTCACAATTTTGCAAGGGAAAAATGACAAAGTTTCACCATTTCCTACTTCCTTCTTTCAGGTCATCAAAAAGGAATATTTGTGAAATCTCTCCATTTTGAAAAGATACATTTTCATCCTTACAAAATTGGGAAAATGTGATGTGTTGGCCCATGAGGGAAGATAACGTGACATGTTGGCCCTGACAGAGTTTTGAAAAAGTTATGTGAATAAAAATATTAATAATTATTATATTTTATATACTAATAATTATATTATTTTATATGATTAATAATTATTTTATTTTATATATTAATAAAATTATTTTTAACTCATTTAAGTGAGATGTTTTTATGCTTAAAGTCATAAATACATATTACAGTAAGTTAAAATTAGAACTAAATTAATTATAGATTATTATAAATTTATAAATTTGTGATTTTAGGGTTACTACATTTTTTAGCACATGAAATAATATTCAATATTTCCTATTTAGGTAGGGTTTCTACTAGTTTCAAATAAATTGACATAAAATTTTCAAAACTCAGTTAGGGGCCAACAAGTCACATTATCTTCCTCAATGGGCCAACATGTCACATTTTCCCAATTTCACAATTTTGCAATTCGCAAGGGTGAAAGGAATTTTTGTGAAATTGCAAAGTTTTCACCATTTCACAATTCCTTCTTCCAGCTTGCTAACGTTAAGTGTGAAATGCCAAAATATGTCATCATTTCACAAAGATGCCTTTTTGCCCTTGCGAAATTGTGAAATTGGAAGAACGCAATGTGTTGGCTTACCAGGGAAGATAACGTGACATGTTGGCCTTGACAGAGTTTTCAAAAATTTATGTCAATAAAAATATTAATAATTATTTTATATGATAATTATTAATAATTTAATATTTTATATATTAATAAAAATATTTTTAACTCATTTAAGTTAAAAAAAAATTACACTTAAAGCTAAAAATACATATTACAGTAAGTTAAAATTAGAACTAAATTAATTATAGATTATTTTAATTTTATAATTATGTGATTTTAGGGTTACTATGTTTATGAGGACATGAAATAATATTAAATATTTCTTATTTAGGTAGGGTTTCTAGTAGTTTCAAATAAATTGACATAAATTTTTCAAAACTTGATTAGGGCCAACATGTCACGTTATCTTCCTCCATGGGCGAACACATCACGTTTTCCCAATTTTGTAATTTCACAAAGGAAAAGGCATCTTTGCAAAATGGTGACATATTTTACCATTTCACACTTAACTTCAGTGAGCTGAAGGAAGAAAGTGTGAAATTGTCAAAACTTTGCCATTTTGCAAAAATATCTCTTTTCCCTAGTAAATTTATGAAATTGGGAAAACATGACATATTGCCCCACTTGAGAAAATAACATGATGTGTTGGCCCTAAAAAAGTTTTAGACACCCATGATGAAGATATCTCAGATCAGTTATCTATGATGGGATAAATAGTGTAAATAATAGCCAATAGTTTCTATGTGTAAATTTTGAGTTGAGAATGAGAAAGGGAAACCCTTGTATTTCCCTCTCATATTCAAAAAAGTGTTTGCAACTAATGTTTTTGAATAATTGAAAAAATAGGTTTTGAGGGGACTCAAAACCCATTACAAAGAGGTCAAAAAAGATATTCCATTAAGGCCCACAAAATGAAACAAAACAAGACCATGATGAGGGTTTTACCAAAAGGCTCCCTCAACCTAAGACCAACACTGCATACAAAACCAACATACAACCAACATTAAAAGAAAATGCTAGAGAGATCTCTAGCCCAACCACTCACGACCAAAAGATAATTAAGATTTTTCCTTTATCCCTCCTTGAGTGGGAACAGAGGTTCATGTCAACAGAGGGTGAAGACATCTTGGATCTTTTACCTTTTACCTTAATCTAGCCCTCTTCCACCTTTGTAGCTGCATCCTACCAAGCTAATTAATCTAGTGTTGGAAATCCAACACCTTGAGAGGGAGAACCAATAGCCCCCTCATAAGATCCAGAGATAGTGTCAACAACATCCTAAAGGACAGGTCCAACAACAACTATTGGGACAACACCAAAAACAACCATAGGGATTGCACTAGCAACACTCACAGTTGGTAGATCACAACCACTAGCCAATGCCCTATCACAATCAACAAAGTAGGAAACACCAACTACCTCATGAATAACTTCATGAGAATCAACTCTATCCTGAGAAGAAGCCTCTAGGAGAGTCTATCTCAACCACATGAGAGAAACTCCTTTGAGTTTCATATTTCTTATCCAATGTATAATGATCAACCATAGCACCATTCCACCATGAAGAAAACATCTTATTCTTCTCTAAACCACATTGGGCAGTAGCATGACCAGTATTAAAGCATCTTCTACACATGAATGGTAACAAATAATATTAACAACACATGTTTGAAACTAATATTAACAATGTGTGATTGCTATTGTTGGCATAACCGATGTAGAGATAAAGTTGAGAGTGTTATGGTATGTGTTTGATGTAGATTTGATGATAGGTTGATCAATTATGATATTGTCATTGATGTCAACTTAGTATTATTTTGGATGATAGTGAGTTTGTTATTCCAATGTATGTTCAAGAGGTTGGATCTAGAGTTGTGTTAAGAATTGGAGTGTGCAATCATAATGGAAGCCTCAGTGATGTCTCTAGATTCTATATCTATGATCATACATGTTTAGCATATGGATGTTGTGAGTTATGGTTGATTGAAGTTTGACATGTCAACAGGAAGAACAAGATGAAGCCAACAAGCATTTATTTTATGATTGTGTCAAATAGGTTTGGACTTAGGTGGTGTGATAGAGGACATGTTATCTTGACTATGTTATGATGTTTTTGTTGTGATCGCACCATTATTGGTGATCAAAAGAAAAAATTTCAATGGATAGAAGATCAGTCATTGAAAAGGAAAAGAATAACTTAGAGAAATCGGTCATATCCTTAACTAGTGATGTTCACCATGTTGTGATAATGGGTTATGTGTTGTATGAATCATAATGACATGGCAGATTGATGACGGATGATGAGTTGGCATTTTCTTGATCATGATGATCGAATTTCTTAGAGTTGTGCAAGAACATTGGAGAGTGTGATGTGGCTCAAATTTTCTTTGTCAAATCATTTATACAATGGATCTAGAGGTTGACATGAACTTGAAATTGTAATTGATAATGCGTAACACATTTTAAGGTTCAAAGATTGAGCAGGACTGAATTGTAATGATGAAATTCAAATGTAATTAGGTCATAGCTGACCTAGTTAGTGAAAATTGTATGATCTTCAAATGGAAGAACTTCCATGATAAGAATGTTTAGCCCTTTGAGTAAGTGGTTTGGGATCATGTCAAGAACCTTGAATAGGTCTTTGCATGGATCCATCTTTTTCCCATTGTTTTGCTTCTCTCCCCACTTATTTCTAGCTTTTCCCTAGCACCTGGTCCTGAGAACTTAAGATCTGAGACCTTAGGGTCAAAGTCAACCTCCTAGGTCAAGGTTAACCTCAACCCTGACCTAGAGTAGAGTTGACCTTGACTCTAACCTAGGGTAGAGCTGACCTCAACCTTAATCCTAGGTCCAATTTTCAAGTTCTGGAGGTTTCAGGATATTAGGCTTTGGAAATTTTTATTTTCCCACTTCCAGGTCAGCTATTTCAGATTTCGGAATGGTAAAATCTTAAATTGAATTTAATCTAGGTCCATTTCTATGGGTTAAGATTAATTGGGATTTAATTCTCCAATGTCATCCTCTCTAGAAGTTTGTGCCCTAAATCTCTATAAAAGAAAGCCTTCCTCTCTCATTTTCACATCCACTTTTCATGATCAAAACATCTAATTCTTAAGTGAAATCAAGAAATCAAGAAGCAAGTAAGAAGGAGAAGGAAAGAAAGAAATAATTCATTCATCCTCAAGCATTCGAGTATTCAAGATCCAATTCATCAAGGAGATCCATTGTTAGCTATTGAAGGATTCAATCTCTTTGGAGCCCTCTTGTTGAAGATTTCTCCATCCACATTCATCCAAGCCTCTTCCTATGATAATATCCATTCAAGATTGGTGTTGTAGATATAATTCCATTGATTTGATATATCCTACATACAATTCTACATTCATTTGGAGCATCCCTAGTTGTGGATTCAAGGATTCAAATCCTCCACAAGGATTTCAACATAAGCAAGGTGAATAATTCTATTTACTTTATTTATATATTGTAATTTCAATTACATTTCAAGGTTGATTCCAAATTGGGGTTTGACCAAGGAAAACCCCCCATCCAAACAACAAAAACCCATTTTCTTGTAGGTACAGGTACAAGACAGCGAATTGAAGTTCAGATTTGGATACCCTTTTCAGAAAACTTTCGAGATCTGTGAACATAATTTTTATCGGAGCTATTTTGGGTTAGGGATGACCTTTAGTGAGGGGTAAGATTATGCCTCAGGGTAATATCTTGCCCTACTATTTGGTTCAAAATTAACCTGACTCTGAAAGACAGAAAGTTTTTTGGGTTTTCTCTGTCTCGGCATTTCTAGTCTACAATAGGTTGCAGAATTCTTTGAAACTACACACAAACATAACAAATTAGTATTTTCTAGATTTACCCTATTTTGAGGTTAGTATTTTTCTTCTATTCATTTAAGATTTCAAGAACATAGTTTCTATAGAAAAGTATAAGATTTTCTCCTTTCTTCATATTCTCCATAGTTTGATTCATTTGTGTATTGATAACTTCTTTGTGATTAATCAATTTGGATCTCTTTTCTTGGGAATTTGGATTAGGGATAGATCTTATATTTCCCCCATTCCTCAAATAGATACAACAATATTTTGTAATAAGGGTAAAATAGACCCCCTACAACTTTATCCACTATTACATTTTGGTGAACCTAACAAGCTTACCCCTTTTCTTTTATGGAATTAGATGCCCTATAGTGTTTGTGGTGTTAAATTTATCTTTATATCTTTTTGGTGTTAGATTTTCCTTTTATGTTAAATCTTGCATGCTCCTTTCTATTTCAAAAATACAAAAAAATTGTAAAAATCTCTTTAAAATACAAAAATATTCATTTGTTCATGCTTTGTGTTTTCCTAGTTTAGTTCATTTGTGTTGCATTGGTATATGAGCTTTACTACCTCTATTCCTACTTATAACATTTTAGATAGAAGAAGTCATAGACTCATGGGTGCCTTTGATCCTAAATCTTCCTCTCCTTTCCTTAGGATCCCCAATGACAGTTTGATTATTCATGATTCCAATCCTATTATAGAGCAAAACTCTTCTTACTCATCTCATGATGAGGATGATACTTTAATAGTTCCTCCTGAACATGTCCAAAAAAATTCAACTGAACTTGATAAAATGGGTAATTGGCTTATTCAAGAAAACCATAATCAAGATTATATTCAAGCTATAGAGGATCTTAAGAAATTTCTTCGTGATAGTGATCAAGGTGTTAATCTCTTGCGTGGTATTACTCATCTCGTGCATTCAAATGTTAAACCTTTAGCTCAAGAAGCTCAAGATTTAGGGTTGATCCCTCCTATTACTAGTATAGAACCTTCTTCTATTCCTTTATCTAGTATTCCTACCTATACTCCTTCTTTGGTGACTATGACAGTTCCATCTATTCCTATGAATGTTCCTCCCATGTCCCTTCCTACATCACGACCTTATTATCATAATGTTCCTTTTACTTATTCTAATCCTCTTCCAAATGTAGTTCCAAGTGTTCCTTTAGTTGTGTCTTCCATTCCTGCAGCTTCATACACTTTACCTAGTGTTTCTAATGTTGCTACTCCTCTTATTTCTTCTAATGATTCAACAATCATCAGTTTGGCTCAAACTGTGTCATCCTTACAAAAACAACTTGCATCCTTGACTCAAAACAAGTTTAACATTCCTACATGTGACATGGGAAGTCCTTTGTCCCAAGACATCATTTGTACTCATGTTCCTCAGCAAGTTGATATGCCTCATCTTGAGAATTACAATGGAAAAAGAGACCCTATTCATGATGTTAAAACATTTCAAATCCTTTGTAGTGATTATGCTCATGACCATAGGATTTTAGCCAAGTTGTTTGCTAGAAATTTTCATGACAAGGCCTTACAATGGCATTGTTCCTTGCCTCCTTATTCTATTGATTCATTTCCACAAATTTCCAATGCTTTTATTCAACAATTTCAAAATAACATTGGTTCGCAAGTGTCTTTGACTAATTTGATGCATTGTAAACAAAGTGCTAAGGAAAAATTGACTAAATTTATTGGTAGATTTAAGCATCATCATCATTATCAATTACAAGTAAAAATTGACTGAATATATTGGTAGATTGACTAAATTTATTGTATATTGACTAAATTTACCTCTTTTCAAACACTTTGTGCAGTGCTTCATCATTATCAATTACAAGTGAGTCAATTTGAGAGCAACACTCCAATGGCTCATGTTCCAGTTGATAAGAGTGATGCTGCTCCTAATCCAAAAAAATTTAAAAAATTCAACAACTATGTCAAGATAAAAAAGCAAGCGAATGCAATTGCTGATCAAGTTGTTGTTGTATCTCATAATGCCACTTCTGCATCCACTACTTTTTGATTAAATTGAACTTTTACTCCTCTCTCTGAAACTTTACATTCTATTATGAATAGGTTGTTAACTGCTAATATGATTACTTTACCTCCTATTCGACCTCTTTTACCTACTACGATTGTATCTAAATCCTTTGATCCTAAAGCTTTTTATCAATATCATCATCAGAATGGTCATGATATTGAGAAATGTTATTCTTTAAAACATAAGGTTCAAGACTTAATTAACTCTAATGCCTTATCTATTGATAATCTTGATGGTAGCGGGAACAAATCTGTCTCTCCTCCTAATCAAAATCTTCAAATCTATACAAATCCTTTACCTACACATGATACTAATACCATTGCTCAGCCATCTTCTATGGATATTGTTTATGATTCAAAGATGGATGATCTTAATCACATTTTTAACCAAGTGGAGCATGTTGTTCAATATGTATCTCCACCTTAGCCTCAACCTCAACTTCAATCTCAAGTTCAATCTCAACCTATACCAAAACCGCAACCTAAATTGAAAATTTAGCCTAAACCTCAAAAACAACCTAAGAATAAAAGACCTCGGGAGCTTTTGATTACCTTTGATGATTCAGAGACTATTAAGGCTCCTGATGGTCCCCTTTATATTTATGCTAGGATTTCTCAAATACCTACTCATGGTTGTCTTGTTGATTCTACATCCTTAGTCAATGTTATTACTGAAGAAAATATTTTTATGAAAAACTTGCAACGTGATTCCTATGATACATTTGATGTTTGGATTCAAACTTGTAAAGGTTTTTTGTATCCATCATTTGGTTCTATTAACTTGTCAGTTGAACTTTGTGGTAAAATTGTGAACACTACATTTTTTGTTGTTCCTTCTTCTGATCAGTTTCAAGTTAAGCTTGGTTTGCCATGGTTAAATGCCATGTATGTTGTTGCTTCACCCATCCATAAGTGCCTTAAATTTGTTCATGATGAAGTAAATATGGTTAATCATAGTTTATATCAACCTTCTAGACCCAGGGATTGTGCTACTCTTGACTTCTTTTGGCCTTCATTACCTAATTCATGTCCTTCTCGACTTGAGAATCATTTCCACTCCTATCAAGCCTATAAGCCTCATAAGATTCTCAAATTAAGCGTACCTCCTATAGATCTTAATCATGATATTTTTACTACACCTTCCATACCTCCTTTATCCATGGCTTCTACATCTATTAATCAAACTCCTCCTATTGCTTGCCAGTCTACTGTGAATCCTATTAATCCTCCTATAGAACCTATGAAGGATCATGTAATTGTTCCTCCTAGCTCTCAACATATTTCAAGTAAATAAAAATGTAATCAATTTTCTAATGAATGTCATAAAAAGCATTGTGCTCAAGCTAAGGCTTGTAATTATGTTCTTCAAAATTCTTTACCTTCTTTTGATTAGCCTATGCATGATGTGTTAGAAGAAGTGGTTGCTAATAATGATGTTAAAATGCAAGATTATGATGATCCTATTCATATCTTAGATCCTATTTTGATTAATCTAGATGAAGAAGATACTCTTGATGATGTTAATGATGAATATGAAACTATTGACATTGACATTGATTTACCTAATATGCTTTCATCACAATTAACACTTACACATAGTATCGAACATTATGATTCTCAAGAGGATCCTTGTTTGGAACTAGCTATCATTCCTAATGTGTTGGATATAGTCCCTCTTGCGAGTTATCCACCTTCCCTAATGATATAGAATGAGATGGGGAGAGTAGGCAGCATGCTTGATTGGCTTTCTCTTCATGGTAGCTTTGTTGTGTGTTTGCCTATTGTATTGTGCTTCTCCTATGATGTGTTTGCTAAATGTTGTTAGATTATTTTATATGGCCCTTGTTACTTTGTTGGTGCAAGGTGATAAAGGAATCAAACATGTTGTAGAACTCCTCTATATGTATCTCTATTCTTCCATATGTTGTTTCATGTTATGTTCTACTTGTGCTATTGTTCATAAATGTTTCCTTATACAGTCTGCTTGGATTCAAGACTTGGTAGCACTGATTATTTTTGGTCTTCAGGTCATGGTCCAAAAAGATTCTTCTTCGTATCTCTTATCTGATCTTTCCTCCATTGTGATTGTAGTTCTACTTTCTTTGGGGAATGATGTCAATTCATTTGCAATAATATCATATATATTATCTTATGATCATACTGACCCCATAATAGGTAGATCCCTTTTGTGTTCTCTGTATGTTTATGTGGTATTTCCCTTGATTTGTCTTTTTCTGGGGGCATCTCGTAGTGGAAACGTAATTAGTGGATTTGTTTATGTTTTCATTAAATCCATTGCTCATGTTAAAGTGTTAGCAATGAATTTAACATGGGGGCATACACTCTGCTCACCTATTGCACACACGCACTTTTTGATATACATATATTATTTTTCAAGATACTTTTCTCCCTTTATGGATTAGTGACTAATCCTTAAAGCATGTATTTTTATTTAGGATCTCTTGATCCCTCCAGTTTCAAATTTTTGATCCCTTAAGGTCAAAGGTGTCCTTAAGATTGGATCTCTTTTTCTTTTGGTTTTACTCTTATGGAATATAATATTCTTAAGGGTGAATCCTTGATGGGTTGACTAGTGAGTAGCCACATTCACTAGGCAATTCAATTCCATCTTTCCAGTTGCGTTGTTTCCTTGTGTGGTTCACAATGGGACATAAGCTCTCATTGGGTGAGATAATCACACCCTCTTCTCTCTCTTTTCTAGAGATGTCTCTCTTATTGTGATCTTGGAGTTGATGAAGACTTGAGTCCCTGGGGGCTTGAGGATTTATTTTTTCCTTTGATTTCAATAAGATTATCTTTTCATTATGATCTCCTTTACCAAGAGTTTGCATCGATTCCATACTCTTGCTAAAGTGGGGGCTTAATGTATTATCTTAAAATGGAAGCACTTCCATGATAAGAATGTTTAGCCCTCCAAATAAGTGGTATGGGGTCATGTCAAGTGCCTTGAATAGGTCTGCGCATGGATCTAGCTTTTTCCCCTATTATGCTTCTCTCCCCACTTATTTCAAACTTTTTCCTAGCACCTGGTCTTGAGAGCTTAAGATCTAAGACCTCAGGGTCAAAGTTGACCTCCTGAGTCAAGGTCAACCTCGACCCTGACCTAGGGCAGAGTCAACCTCCACTCTAACCTAGGGCAGAGTTGACCTCAACCTTGACCCTGGGTCCAATTTTTAAATTCCAGAGGTTTCAAGATATTGGGCTTCGGAAAGTTTTATTTTCCTTCTTCTGAGTCAGCTGTTTCAAATTTTGGAATGGAAAACTCTTAAATTAAATTTAATCTAGGTCCATTTCTAGGGGTCAAGGTTAATTGGGATTTAATTCTCCAATGTTGGCCTCTCTAGAAGTTTGTGCCCTAGATCACTATAAAAGGAAGCCTTCCTCTCTCATTTTCACATCCACATTTCATGATCAAGACATCTAGCTCTCAAGTGAAATCAAGAAATCAAGAAGCAAGTAAGAAGGAGAAGGAAAGAAAGCAAGCATTCATTCATCCTCAAGCATTCAAGCATTCAATATCCAATTCATCAAGGAGATCCATTGTTAGCCATTGAAGGATTCAATCTCTTTGGAGCCCTCTTGTTGAAGATTTCTCCATCCACATTCATCCAAGCCTCTTCCTATGCTAAGATCCATTCAAGATTGGTGTGGAAGATCTAATTCCATTGACTTGATACATCCTACATACAATTCTACATTCATTTGGAGCATCCCTACTTGTGGATTCAAGGATTCGAATCCTCCAAGAGGATTTCAACATAAGCAAGGTGAATAGTTCCATTTACTTTGTTTAGATATTGCAATTTCAATTACATCTCAAGGTTGATTCCAAATTGGGGTTTCACCAAGGAAAACCCCCCATCCAAACAAATAAAAACCCTTTTTCTTGTAGGTACAGGTACATGACAATGAATTAAAGTTTAGATCTTGATACCCTTTTCAGCAAACTTTTGAGATCTGCGAACATAATTTTTGTCAAAGCTATTTTGGGTCAGGGATGACCTTCAATGAGGGGTAAGATTGTGCCTTGGGGTAAGATTGTTCCCCGCTATCTGGGTCAAAGTTGACCTGACTCTGAAAGACATAAAGTTTTTATGGGTTTTCTCTGTCTCGACATTTCCAGTCTGGAGCAGGTTGCAGAATTCCTTGAAACTGTACACATACATCAAAAATTAGTCTTTTCTAGATTTACCCTATTTTGAGGTTAGTATTTTCCTTCTATTCATTTAATATTTAAAGCACAGTATTTGAAATAAATTTAAATACTACCCCTCCTAATGTATTAAACTTATTTAATTAAATAAATTCACTAACTATATTATTTGAAATAAATTTAAATACTACCCCTCCTAATGTATTAAATTAAATTTAATAAATGTTCCTCCATATTCCCCTTTTAAATAAATTTTTAATTTATTTATTCCCCCCACATCATTTATTTCTACTAAACCATGATTAAATTTAATTTAATTTAATTTAATCTTAAATCTAACCTAGATGCTATCCTACACACATCACTTTCTATCTAATAGGTCTACTTACTAATTAACCAAGGTTAATTAGGCTAACGTTTGGATTCCTACATCCATTAGTCCTAATTATTTGCTCACACGTGTGAGAAAATTTCTAAAAATTGAATTTTCAAAAATTGCTTCTTACAATTTTGATGACACTTCTTACACCTTCAAAAATTGTGAAAATAGATTTTTTCTCTTACATATCTCTTACACCTTACACATGTGTACCTGAAGTACGCATTGACCCATCACATCCCAAGTTTCTCACACATGTGTTAGAAAGTCTTGGACTTTGCATGGCTTATGTGTCTCCTTGGTGATGTGAGACCTACCAGACAGTCATATTTATACTACTTTATTTTCCATGCTTTCAGTACTCCTTTCACAGACATACCTGACTATTTGAGACACTTATATATTTAAGGGTCTGTTGAATCCTATGCTATATGTTTGGTACCTGATTATGTAATTAGGTTACACTCAGGCTACTATATGCTTTGATTCAGTTTTAGTTATGATGATGTCACATATGATGTTATATGATGTTTAAAACTATTGCAATGAAAAGTTGGTTTAGGAAATTGAAGTTATGCTTAGTTGATTCATTCACAGACATAGTTTTTAAACCATGCAATATTGATGATGTATTGTGTTTATATCATGTTGATTGAAGCTACTGATGTGTGCAATGAGTGTGCAGGATAAGTTGACCATGGATCTAAATCCAGGGATCCAGTATTGGAACCTATGTTTATACCGTGCATTCTAAGGTCCTCTTTGTATAAAGAAATGTGGACCTCTTTATATAGTCTTTATTCATGAATGTGGTTTGCATGTGTGTATTTAATTTAGCAAATGTATTTATGACTTAACCATGTCTTTTGTTTTAATTAATGTGCTAAATTTGGCAAATTGTAGCATTTATGTGTTGGCATGGTTAGTAATTTGTATTTGATTGGGTCAAGGGCTTGACTAGGTTTTAACCTTAGGGTAGAATCAACTTACCTTGTGTTTGGAAGTTTCTAGAAAGTCAACCAAGACTTGAAATCTATGTGCAAACTTTAGGTGGACCTTAGGAGGGCCATTTGGGCTCCCAATATAGGTTAACTGGGATCAATTTTAGCTACCCAAGTTGGTACCTTAGGGGTTAGGGGTCATTTTCAGCCCATTAAGATCCTTGAAACTCATTTATGACTCCCCTAAAGTCAATATTTCCAAGTTGGTCGAATTTGAAGAGTTGTGAGGTTTTGGTTAACCTCTCTCTTCTTTCCAAACTTGCACTCAACTCCATTTATGGTGAAAGATGGAAAGTGGGAAGAAGGGAATGGAAGTTTCTTCCTCTCTTTTGATTGGCTCCTAGATTTTAAGAGTTTGGCCTATTTAGGAAAATCTTGGAGAAGGGTTTAGTTGTTCACCCACTCTCTAGATTTGAAGACCACTCACTTTGGAAGGAGATTGGGAAAAGGCTAGTTTGGAAGGAGTTTAAAACATTCATATTTTCAACCTTTGCTTGGATAAAGGTAGGCCCTTGTGATATTTTGTTATTTTCTTGCATGTGTTTGAGCTTGGAGCTCCATTAATGGAGTCCATGGATTTTTAAGGTTTTTGTTTTGAAATTTAAGTTTTATAAATTGTTATTTTTCTTTTGTGCATTCAATTTGGGATGGGCTTCTTCAAGGCTGCTCACCCTAATGGTGCAGGACCACCCTTCTCAGGGCCCCCACCATTCAATTTTGTTGTGTGAAGCACTTCTTAAATGAAGCTTGTAATTTCAATAAGAGCTAAGCTCATTTTGTGTGTCTAGGCCTAGGCTAGGCCCTAGAGTTTTAGTTGGTTTTGTCAGACTACTGGCACAGTGGCTCAGGGCCTATTGTTTGTAACAAACCTAAGGATGGTCTTGAAAGTTGGTGTGAACAAAAGTGGCATGACCAAGAAAAGTTGCTAGCAACTTTTCTCAAATAAGGTCTAAACCTTATCAAAGTGGCTCCAAGCCCTAATCAAGCTCCAATCCCAAGGTAAAGACTATAAATGACTTGAAAAACCCTAATTCAAGGGTTGGCAATGCATATGTATGGCTACTATATGGAAAAACCAGTCTGAACATAGTATTGTGTGTAACAGTCATTGTTTTATGGCCTGATTGGATGTGAATAGAGTGAATTTTGGTGAATCTTTGCAGGAAACCTTGTTATGTGTGTTGATTCTTTCATGTGTGTGTGCTAGGTTTAATTCTTTCAGGTTTTAGTGTTTATTTTGTTCATTTCTTTGCTTTAGACAGTTTGCTGCCAGTTTGGAGAGACTTGAAGATGTAGGGCTGTAACTCCAATTCCCATCGTGGCCACACCATGGTTCTTTAGAATTTGGTAGTAAAGTCCCTACCCTATATATATGTCTACAAGGCCCTGGAGTGTGAGTGCAACTAATTGTTTGACCAAGCCCTAGGTGAGCTAAGGCAATGCCCGGCTAGGTAAGGTCAGCATTAAAAGTGCTCTAGGAGATAGGGGAATGAGTTTCAAAGGAAGCCCTTTGGAGGGAGCCAAGGGACATGAGTAAAGACTATATTCTATGGAGGAGAGAGCTTGAATAATCCAAGAAGGGTGCTAAAGAAAGAGAAATAGTTCAATGACTCAGTGAGGCCCAAAAAGCCCTTAAAACCCTCAAACTTGGTGGAGGCATTGTATGGCCTATTGGTGACCTAAAACCCCAAAAATCCTTGAGGGATTTTAAAATGAGTGGGGGTTACCTAAGAACTC
Organism: Chamaecyparis obtusa; assembly: GCA_027943335.1. Classification (NCBI taxonomy): domain Eukaryota; kingdom Viridiplantae; phylum Streptophyta; class Pinopsida; order Cupressales; family Cupressaceae; genus Chamaecyparis; species Chamaecyparis obtusa. The sequence continues at coordinate 1,261,300 of BSBK01002120.1, forward strand.
TAGCCTTGGTACTGTGAAGGGAAGGCGTCAAAAACCCTATAAACCTGGAAGGAGGCCTAATTGGGGCTCTTCCTTGTAGCCTTGATTTGTGAATTATGCAATCAGGTGGTAACCCAACCTCACAAGTAACTTGGAGATGATTAAAATGTCCCAAAAAAACCCTAAAATTCATCAATTTCTCTATCAGAGCTTGGGAAGGTATCTGGACCCTAAAAGACCCTTATAAGCCTATGTAAGGGATGGTGCTAGGAAGAAGTGCTTGGAAAGTTGCAAGAAGCTAAAGCTACACTTGGTGGTTAGGTTAGGCTAGGTTAGGGGATCCTTTTTGTGAAGGGAATCCTATAGACCTTAATAGGTGTTAGGAGAACACTAGGATCCTAGTTGTGGATCAGAGGCATAAACTATCTAGTCTATCCTAACCTCGCCATCAGATTGGTGTCAGAGCCTCTTAAGGCTTGGTAAGTGGATAGTGGATGTTTCAACCTTGAAAAGATTTAGTTGGCTCATCTCACAAGAAAAAAATAGTGACTAATGCAGAGCTTGCTAAGAAGGTGGAAGATTAGGAGGAAGCTAATAGACTCCTGCAAGAAAGATTGATGCAAATGGAACAACTCTTGGATGATGTCCAAGCAAAGGCAGATAAGGTGAAAGATAGGATGGAGGAGCAAGATGCCAAAGAGAAAGAGAATACCATTGATGATGATGTGCCTACACCTAATCCTCCAACCCAAGATGAGCAATTTCTCAAAGCTTTGAAGGCTATCACCAACAAGGCACTTGAAGGTGTCCCATTACTTACCAGCAGGATGGATATAGAGCTTGTGATGCAATGGATTGAAGGCATGGAGAATCACTTCAAATATGAAGAGATCTTAGAGGCACAAAAGGTCAAAGTGGCCAAATCTAGGTTGAGAGGTCAAGCTTTAACCTGGTGGAACTACCTGCAAGATGAAAGAGAGAAAGAGGGAAAGAACCCAATCTCCAATTGGAAAGCAATGGTCAACAAAGTGAGGGAAGCATACCTACCTATAGATTATGAGATCTAGTAGCATAGGAGGAGATTGAACCTTAGATAGAAGGAGATGGATGTAGCCACCTACACTGAAGAGTTTCACAAGTTGAGCTTAAGGTCCAAGATCGAAGAAGGGGAAAGTATCAAAGTGGCAAGGTACCTAAGTGGTTTGAAATGGAGCATAGCAGAGGAGATGAGTTTGTTCACACCCACCACAGTGCTTGGATGTCAGCATATGGAATAAAATATTGATGATAAACAAAGAAGGAAGCAAGAACCCAATTTAAAGAACAAGGGAAGAGGTAGAGACTCTAGAGGGGGTCAAAGAGGAGGTTCTAGTGGTAGAGGTGGTGACTCAAGAAGCCAAGGGGAAAGTAGAATTTTGGAACAAAGTTTAGAAATCAGTATAGGAGGATCTTTTGGTAGAGGAAGAGGTTCTCAAGGAAATAGAGGAAGAACTAGCTCCTACTTTGCCACAATGAAATGTTATCAATGTGGACAGCTTGGGCACCCTACTTATAGGTGTCCTAACAAGCCATCAAACTCAAGTAGTAAAAAGAGGGTAGCCTACACCCAAGAAGATGGTAGTAGCTCATGTACTAATGAGGTCAGCAAACTGGAATTAGAAATGGGTGAAAACTTAATGTTTAGAAGAGTACTCATAAGGCAACCTAACCAAGGGGAACCCAAGCAGAGGAGGGCTCTTTTTAGAGTAAGATACAAGATACAAGGAAAATTTTGCAAAGTTATAGTGGATTCAAGGTCCACTGATAACATCATAGTAGAGAAAGTAGCAAAGAAGCTCAAACTCACAAAGGTTCCCCATGCAAACCCCTACAAGGTGACTTGGTTGAATCAAGAGAAGAGTGTGCTAGTAAATGAGTAGACATGGGTGGATTTTTCAATTGGAGGCTATAAGGACAAAGTGCTTTGTGATGTCCTACCCATCGATGCATGCCATCTTCTATTGGGAAGACCCTGGAAATTTGATAGGAAGGTGATCTATGATGGAGAAGAAAACTCCATTGCTTTCAAGAAGGATGGAAGAACTTATAAGATTCAGTCCATAATAGAGAATGAAGAGGGAACTTCTAAGATACCTAGTGTGTTGCTTAGCAATGGTAAAGAGTTCCTACATGCACTGCATGATGAGGAGATAATAGGATGTGCTATCATGGTGAAGCCAAAGGAGGATGACAAGAAGTTGTAGGAAGAAACACCATTAGAAGTGCAGAAAATGTTAAAAGAATTCAGAGACATTGTGAGTGATGGAACCCCTGCAACACTACCTCCAAGAAGTTCCATAAGTCATCAAATAGACTTTGCACCTGGTGCATCTCTGCCTAATAAAGCAGCCTACAAGCTTACCCCTGACTAGAATAAGGAAGTGGCAAGACAAGTGCAAGAATTATTGGATCAAGGTCTGATCAAGAAGAGCATTAGTCCATGTGCAGTCCCAATGGTCTTGGAATCCAAGAAAGGAGGAAAATGGAGACTTTGCATAGATTCAAGGGCCATCACTAGGATCAATATTAGGTAGAGGTTCCCAATTCCAATAATAGAATATTTGATGGATTTCTTGGGAGGTGCTATGGCTTGTGATGCCATTTGGGCTTACCAATGCCCCAATCATCTTCATGAGGTTGATGAATGAAGTCTTGAAGGACTTCATAGATAGATTTGTAGTGGTGTATCTAGATGATATACTCATCTATAGCAAAACAAAAATAGAGCATCTTGAGCACTTAAGGTTGGTCTTGAAGAGACTACATGAGGAACACTTGGCTATCAACCTAGAGAAGTGTGAGTTCATGCAGTAGGAGCTGGTTTACTTGGGATTTGTGGTGTCCAAGGGTACTTTGAAAATGGACCCAAGAAAGGTGGAGGCAATCTTGAATTGGCTTACCCCTAAAATAGGGACTAAAGTTAGAAGCTTTCATGGGTTAGCCCAATTTTATAGAAAGTTTGTGAGAAACTTCAATGGGATTTGTGCACCAGTGCTACACACCATCAAGGGAGGACTTAAAACCAAGTTCAAATGGACTGAGGTAGCTGAGAAACCATTTCAAACATTAAAGCAAGAGGTAGTTACCAAACCTATCTTTCTCTTACCTACATTTGACAAGTTGTTCACTATTGAATGTGATGCAAGTGGTGTAGTAGTAGGGGGTGTATTGAGTCAAGAAGGAATGCCTATGGAATTCTTTAGTTAGAAACTCAATGAGGCAAAGAAAAAGTATTCATCTTATTACTTAGAATTGTATGCATTAGTACAATCCCTCAAGAAGTGGAGGCATTACCTCTTGCCAAAAGAATTTGTTATCTTTACAGATAATCAGGCCTTGAGCTATATAAATACTCAAGAAAAGCTTAGCAATAGACATTTGAAGTGGATGGAGTATCTCCAATCCTTTACCTTCACAATCAAACACAAGAGGGGGAAGCTCAACAAGGTAGCAGATGCCTTGAGTAGAAAGCTTTTGACTGTTTAAGAAGTTCAGCTACAAAGCATTGGAATAGCAGGTTTCAAAGACTTATATGAGGAAGATGAAGACTTTTCACAAGCCTACAAGGTGTTCCATGTTAGAATAACTGAGAGGGGGGTGAATTAGTTATCTAGTGTCCCAAAAAAAAATGTATAATTCAAAACATCTTCTTCAATTTTTTCTCATCGGTAAATAATAATAACTATCACTTTCTGTGCTTTTACCAATTACCAGTCTAATACTTATAATAGTTTACTGATCAAATCTAACATGTAACATGTAAAGAATGATAACAAACAAATATCACAATCAACACATAACACAAGAGATTTAACATGGAAACCCTATAAAGGGAAAAACCACCTAGGACCGGCAACCCAAAATTGTTCACTCTTCTAAAGTGAGGTCGGTTAAGACCCAACCCTATTAAAGGTTTACAAACACACTATCAGGTGTGACCTTGTTAGAGTATTTTAGACTAGAAGTTATCATCCAACCAGCATTCACTATGGGGTTGATAGGATAACAATGTTCATTCTATGAATGATACATCATAAGACTTTTAGAGTCCACTCGGTTAAGAGATTTTGACTATATACAATGGTTAAATGTGTAACAGTAAATGATCTAACTTAATACAACTTCAATTGTAGATTACATATCAATATTTAGTCCAAAAAAATCCTTCTAATCAATATTTCACTTCAGATTCAATACTATATCAACTTACTATCTGTCGGTAATTTCTCTTTGTAGCTTGGTATTTGCTCTGCAGCTTGATTCTTACTAACCAGTATGATCAGAATGCATGAAAACCTTGGTCATGCGATAATCCTACAACTTCTTCTTCTTCCAATAGTCTACTAAAGAAATTTTGTTCTCTTATATAGATGAGTAAATCATTTTCTTCTCCACCATCATATTTTGCTGCTTCAAACTTTCTCGATACTCATGTCAATAACACATTTCAATCTTCTCTGTTAGATCTTCCCTAAAAAACTTTAACCATTGATTTGTGTAACAAACTTTATCTATTACCTTGATGTTATACTCTTGCCAGCTCATCAATCTTATCAGCTAAACTAATCATTTAATTCATTCTATCCCACTTGGTTAACAAAGAAATGTATCGATGAACACTAATCGGTTAATACTGCAATCGGTATACACTACACTCCATCGGTGTATACTAGAAATGCTTCATTTACTGACAACACTACTTTGTGTCTTTTAGCTCTATACTTCATCATAGATGAATGCAACATAATAAATTCAATATCATCAAGTCATAGACTCATCAACAAGTTACTCAATGTATTCCTTATCCTCACCTGTCATGTACATCTTTCCTTATGTTGATTTCTCTATTCTTCATCTTTTTCACCTTTCTTCAGATGTCTCAGTATAGTAACTTACAAGATAAGTGTTGTCAAACTAGTTGACATCAATGACAACATAATACTGATTTAATCATATTACATATCTAATCAGCAACTCCTCAGTGATCTTTAATCACAAATTCTTCAATCAGATTCCAAATCAGTTGTAGTCCAACATGCCAAGAGTTTGAGAACCATTTCCATGGTGAGTTTGCAGATTATACCCTTCAAAATGGATTTTTGTTCAAAGGCAATCAGCTATGTGTACCTAGAGGACCCATTGGGGAAAATCTAATTCAAGAGAAGCATAATGGCAATCTAAGTGGACATTTTGGCATTAATAAGACATTGGAGTTGGTGCAAAGATACTACTTTTGGCCTAAGCTAGCAAGGGATGTGAGAAGATATGTAGAGCAATGTGGAGTATGTCAAAGATCTAAAGGAGGTTCAAGCAATGCAGGACTCTATCAACCGTTTCCAATTCCAAATAGGCCTTGGGAGTGTGTGAGCATGGACTTTATGGTTGGACTCCCTAAAACCAAATCAGGTATGGATAGCATCTATGTTGTAGTAGATAGGTTCTCTAAAATGAGTCATTTCATTCCATGTAGAACTACTCATGATGCAAGCTATGTAGCACACCTCTTCTTCAAGGAGATAGTTAGGATTCATGGACTCCCTTTGAGTATTGTGTCAGATAGGGATAGGAAGTTCATGGGCCACTTTTGGCAAACCTTATGGAAAAGATTAGGAACTAATCTCTCTTTCAGTTCAGCATACCATCCTCAAACTAATGGTCAAACTAAAGTCATAAACAGGGTGCTTGGCAACTTGCTAAGGTGTTTGACCAAGGAGTATGGGCAAACTTGGGATTTGTCATTTCTCAAGCAGAGTATACTTACAATGATAGTGTGAACAGGACCATAGGAAGGAGTCCATTTGAGATTGTATATGGAAGACACCCTAGAGGAGTATGTGAGTTAAGGGATTTAGGTTCTATGGAGATGAAGAGTGAACAAGCTGAAGATTTCACTCAAACAATCAAAGAGGTCCAAGAGCAAGTGAAGAAGACTATCATGGAATCCACTCATAAACTCAAAGCCAAAATGGATGAAAGGAGGAAAGAAGTACAGTTTCAGATTGGGGACTATGTCATGGTCCATCTTAACAAAGCAAGAATGAAGAAGGGCATGCCCACCAAGCTACAAATGAGAAGAGTAGGACCTTGTCAAATTCTAGCCAAATATGGAGAGAATGCCTACAAGGTGGACTTGCCATCAGACTTAGCCATCTCACTGATGTTTAATGTTGCAGACCTGATCATGTTTAAAGGAGATACCAAAAAATGAGTTATGGATCCACCAAAGGTGTTGCAAGACATAGACACCAATGCAATGCCCAAGAAGAAGCTAGCCAAAGTAGAGAAGATATTAGAATCCAAGGTGAAGAAGACTATAAGATATCAAGTCTACATGGAGCATCTTGTCAAGTGGGTAGATCAGCCTGAATCTGAAGCCACCTGGATTGAGGAAGCACAATTCAAGAAGTTTGGTGTGGACTTGGCTCTTCTTGACCCTAAAGTGCCTTAGTTGGTGCTGAGGGAGAGTATGGTGCAGGAGCACCCTTCTTAGGGCTCCCACCATTCAATTTTGTTGTGTGAAGCACATCTTAAATGAAGCTTGTAATTTCAATAAGAGCTAAGCTCATTTTGTGTGTCTAGGCCTAGGCTAGGTCCTAGAGTTTTAGTTGGTTTTGTTAGTTTGTTGGCACAGTGGCTCAGGGCCTATTGTCATCCTAAGATCACTGCTTGTTTCATGAGGTCATAGTCTTACAATAAGGGTTTGGCAAGTTTTAGCACAAGGGTGCTTTGTAACAGACCTAAGGATGGTCTTGAAAGTTGGTGTGAACAAAAGTGGCATGAGCAAGAAAAGTTGCTAGCAACTTTTCTCAAATAAGGTCTAAACCTTATCAAAGTGGCTCCAAGCCCTCATCAAGCTCCAATCCCAAGGTAAAGACTATAAATGACTTGAAAAACCCTAATTCAAGGGTTGGAAATGCATATGTATGGCTACTGTATGAAAAAACTAGTCTAAACGTAGTATTGTGTGTAACAGTCACTATTTTATGGCCTAGTTGGATGTGAATAGAGTGAAGTTTGGTGAATCTTTGCAGAAAACTTTGTTATGTGTGTTTAGTCTTTCATGTGTGTGTGCTAGGTTTAATTCTTTCAAGTTTTAGTGTTTATTTTGTTCATTTATTTGCTTTAGATAGTCTACTGCCAGTTTGGAGAGACTTGAAGATGTAGGGCTGTAACTCCAATTCCCACCATGGCCACACCATGGTTCTTTGGAATTTTGTAGTATAGTCCCTACCCTATATATATATATGTATGCAAGGCCCTGGAGTGTGAATGCAACTAATTTTTTAACCAAGCCCTAGGCGAGCTAAGGCAATGCCCGGCTAGGTAAGGTCAGCATTAAAAGTGCTCTAGGAGATAGGGGAATGAATTTCAAAGGAAGCCCTTTGGAGGGAGCCAAGGGACATGAGTGAAGACTATATTCTATGGAGGAGAGATCTTGAGAAAACCAAGAAGGGTGCTAAATAAAGAAAAATAGTTTAGTGACTCAGTGAGGCCCAAAAAGCCCTTAAAACCCTCAAACTTGGTGGAGGCATTGTACGGCCTGTTGGTGACCTAAAACCCCAAAAATCCTTGAGAGATTTGCAAATGAGTGGGGGTTGCCTAAGAACTCTAGCCTTGGTATTGTGAAGGGAAGGTGTCAAAAACCCTATAAACCTGGAAGGAGGCCTAATTAAGGCTCTTCCTTGTAGCCCTGATTTGTGAAGGAAGTATGCAATCAGGTGGTAACCCAACCTCACAAGTAACTTGGAGATGATTCAGATGTCCCAAAAACACCCCAAAACTCATTAGTTTCTCTTTCAGAGCTTGGGAAGGTATCTGAACCCTAAAAGACCCTTATAAGCCTATGTAAGGGATGGTGCTAGGAAGAAGTGCTTGGAAAGTTGCAAGAAGCTAAGGCTACACTTGGTGGTCAGGTTAGGCTAGGTCAAGGGATCCTTGTTTTGAAGGGAATCCTATAGACCTTAATAGGTGTCAGGAGAACACTAGCATCCTAGTTGTGGATCAGAGGCATAGACTAGCTAGTCTATCCTAACCTCCCCATCACCTAGGGAGGGTGGAGGAACCTTGAAGGGGGTAGTAGGAAGAAGACCCAGGTTGTACAGAGTCTCCCATGCATGGAGTGATAAACATGGGGTTTCATGATACACATGATGCCAAGTATGGCCTATGGGCACCTGGGGGGCATAAGGAGATTATACCGCATCTTCTTGAAGATAGTCATCCCAAGTCTATGTGTAGCTTGGGAAATTTGTATTTGTATTATGGCTTCTCCACCTAGTAGTCCACCTCTAACCTATTTTAGGAAGGCCTCTTGAAGGTCTTCCTCTTGTTAAACCATGTCGGGAAAATTTGTTGAAGTGTGTTCATGTTTTCTACTTCCTTCATGTATGAGTTATGTTTGTTTCTTGTTCCAATTTGGATCCCCTAGCTCAGGGGTGGCCATGAAATGGCCTAGGTTGGGAGGTGAGCCTCCGTGGTCAACCTCGCACTTACAGGTACCCAGCTGGATGCGAGGCTTGTAGAAATTGTAGACTTAGAGAAAATTTCAATTGAAATTTGTTAAATTGTTCATTGTAAATTTAATTTCAAGTATATGTCAAAATTTGGAATCAAAGGATTCCTTGTAAATCATACATTTGATTTTGTAGAATTATTAAAAAAAATTGTTAATGGAAAGTAGGAGATTTTGGTGAATGGACTCTACTGCGTATAAAATCATATAATCATCCTTTCTCTTTAAAAGTTTGATTTATTTGATAATTCAAGAAATTAAAATTTTGATTACTTAAATTTATGCAATCATAGTATTCATGTTGGTTGTATGATGCACGTAGAAATCCCTTCGGTTTAAATAGAATTTTATCTAATTATGCTTCGAACAATGTTGATGATAATATTCCATTACCATTAAAATTGGTAATTTTTGTCCTAATAAATTTTTTAATTGAATGAATTTTAGAGTAGGAATTAAAGGTATATTATTTTACACTTAGAATATTTCTTTTGAAATATTTTTTTTAAAAATTAAAATTAAAATTTTATTAGCACAAGTCGTTTATGCCGAATTATGAAATCCATTTGTGTATTTTTTTTTTTAAATTCCCATAAATACCCGTTGTTTGGGTATACAGGTTTTTTAAAAACTCCTTCAGTAAATTAAATAATATATAATTTATTTTTAAATTAAGGGATAAATTATATGTTATATATTAGATAAATTTAAATATTAAATCCATATTAAATAGTTCTTTAAGGAAGGGTTTATTATTTTTTTAAATCCCAAAGTTGGGATTGTGCACAGAGCACACATGGAAATTAAATCGAACATGGTATGGGGTGGGCCGAAAACCCTAACCCCCACCCGCTCTCATCCCAACGCCACTTCCCACTGACACCGTCGCCACTGCTGCAAGCACAGTGGAGTGGCGGGGGGTTCGTGCATCCCCATCAAAGTGATGGTCAGACATAGTGGTGTCGTGATGCGGCCACCACAATGGCCCGCGCCACCATTTCCAGCGGCCGCCCAACCTCCGTTCGGCCTGCTCTCAAACGCGCACAGAGACTTGTTCTTTGAGGCAGTAAAAGTTTTTTTTTATTATTTACAAAGTTTTTTTTAATTTATAATATTATTGTTCATTTTGGAAGTGTATTAATTTTCATGTTAAAGGTTAGAGTTTTTTTATATATAAAAGACTTTAATATTAATTGTTATTTTAGAGTTTTATTATGTAATGTTTAGATTAAGTTAGATTTGTAATAAGTTACTTCCTTTATTTAATTAAAATTAAATGTAAATAATTTAGTTAGATATTATAATCTATAAATAATTCTTTCAAAGTAACGTTTTAATAAGTTAAGATTATAGATTTAAAATAGTTATTAATCTTATTTATTATATAGGTTAATAAATTAAAATTAGAATTGTTTATTCTTAAAATAATTTATTTTAGATATGATTATTTAATAAGGTTGTATTTGGATTTAGTTTTTAATTAAGTTGTAAATTTTAGATTCCGCTTGCTTATCTAAATAAACTTAATTTAGAGGTTCATTTTAATAGACTTGTATCATTAAAGTCAAATTAGTTTAATTTTATTAAAGATAGGTTTTGTTATTTTTTTAGTCTTGATGGATAAACTTGCTTATTTAAATAATAATTTATTGAATTAATAATTTATTATTTCCATGGAATGCGTTTTATGGATCAATTTAATTTAGTTTATTTTGAATTAAGCCTATCTTTATTAAATCGTGTTAGCCTTTTTAGCCTACTAGCTATCGACACTGGCATTGGGGGTCTTATCATTCCCCTATGGTCTCGACTTGGGCCTTAAATGTCCTTATTAGACTTGATGACCAAATATCATGCATGGTTGACTTTTAGTCAGCATTAGTCAAACCTTGGACATTACCTCAGTTTGCATGCACAAACCCTACCCTGGCATGTTATAAACTTAGCATAACCTTGTTGGTCATGTTTGGGCATAGTTGACTTTTTGGTCAACTATTGGTCAAACCTTGGTGAAACACCTCAGTTTGCATGCCCAAGTATTCTTGAATGCATTTTGCATCCCTTGGGCTTGGTTGCATGTACTTCGGTGCAAGTTGACTTTTGGTCAACTCTAGTTGACTTTTAGTCAACTACCTTATTTTGTGTGATGGTCAAGGCTAGTAGTTTAGGGAACCTTGTAGCTTGGTTTGTAGTTGTTTGATGAGGTTTTGACTTTTGGTCAAACTAACTTTTCCATGTACAAAAGAGGTCCTCAGACCTTTATTTTAATTACAAGGCTCATTAAGAGCACCACACAACAAAATTGTATGCAATGGTGAGGGCCCTATTCTCGAGGTGCCCCTGCACCATACTCCCCACCAAAGAAACTAAGTCCCTGCTGGAGACAAAAGGTGGAGATCTATGCCCTGAAGGTGAAACTGATTCTCAGGGACCCAAGTTTCTTTTGAATCTAGTTGACCCTGCCACTTGATGAGGTGTTTTTTATAGACTCCATGCCTGGTCTTTGTATGCACCTGGGAGTCCAATATCTTCTCTGCTCTTGGCTTGATTGATGGAGTGCATGGCTGCTACTTGAACTTCCTACTTAGCTTTCTCCACATTCTGATCTACCTCAGTAAGAGGTCCTTTGTACCTAACCAGGTCTGCAACGTTGAAGATGGGAGAGATAGCTAGATCATCTGGTAGACCAAATTTGTAATCATTCTTTCCATACTTGGCCAATATGGGACATGGACCAACTCTCTTCATTTGGAGCTTTGTAGGAACTCATTTTTCCTTTCTTGCTTTGTTTAGGTGGACCATGACTAAGTCACCTACACCAAACTAAACCTCTCTTCTCCTGAGATCAACATTGTCTTTGATCTTCTTGGTGTTGTCAATGAGGGATTGTTTCACTTGGTCATGTACTTCTTTCATGGATTGACTAAAGTCTTTAGCATAGCCAGTATTAGGGACTTGGTTTTCCAAATTTCTTAGTTCACATACACCCCTAGGATGTATCCCATAGACAATCTCAAAGGGACTCTTTCCTATAGTCTTGTTGATGCTATCATTATAGGAAAACTCTACTTGGTGAAGGACTAAATTTCATGTCAAACCAAATTCTTTCGTTAAGCATCTTAACAAATTTCCAAGTGTCCTATTGACCACCTTAGTTTGACCATTAGTTTGAGGATGGTAAGATGAACTAAATGCTAGATTGGTACCTAGTCTTTGCCATAAGGACCTCCAAAAGTGTCCCATGAATTTTCTATCCCTGTTAGATACAATACTACTTGGCAAGCCATGAATTCTTACAACTTGCTTGAAAAAAAAATAAGCAATATGACTTGCATCAAGAGTGACTTTACATGGGATAAAATGACTCATTTTACTGAATCTATCCACTACAACATAGATACTATCAAAGCCACTCTTTGTTCTAGGTAAACCAACCAAAAAATTCATACTTACACATTCCCAAGGTCTGCTTGGTATTGGGAGAGGCTAATAATGTCCTGCATTTGTAGAAGTACCCTTGGCTCTTTGACATATGATGCATTGCTCAACATAGGTCCTAACATCTCTTTGCATTTTAGGCCAATAGTAGTACCTTTGGACCAATTCCAAGGTTTTGTTGAGGCCAAAATGACCACTCAAACTCCCATTGTGTTTTTCTTGAATGAGGTTCTCCCCCATGGATCCTCTTGGAACACACAATTGCCCTCCTTTAAATAAGAGCCCATTCTGCAATGTATACTCTGCAAAATCACCATGGAAGTTATTTAAATGTTCTTGGCACACCTTGTATGTTGCTGCAAAGTCTTCACCAATTTGGTACAGCTCCTTGAAGTTATCCAATCCTATGCTTTTCATTTGGACTTCTTGAATAGTGAGCAGCCTTCTACTCAAGGCATCTACTACTTTGTTGAGCTGCCCCTTCTTGTGCTTGATGCTGAAGGTATAAGATTGTAAATACTCCACCCACTTGACATGTCTATGACTCAACTTTCCTTGGGAGTTGAGAAAGCTCAAAGCATGATTGTCATTGAACACTACAAACTCTTTGGGCAAAAGATAATGCCTCCACTTCCTAAGGGATTGAACAAGTGCATAAAGTTCTAGATCATATGAAGAGTACTTTTTCTTTGCTGCATTTAGCTTCTCACTGAAGAAAGCCATTGGTCTATTGCTTTGACTCAAAACTCCTCCTACTACTATGTTACTAGCATCACATTCAATGACAAAGGGTTCATCAAAGGTTGGCAACCTTAGAATAGGCTTAGTAGCTACCTCTTTCTTTAATGTCTCAAATCCCTTATCTACTGCAAGTGTCCACACAAATTTAGTTTTCAAACCACCCTTGATGGTTTCCATCATTGGAGACATATTCCACTAAAGTTCCTGATGAACTTTCTATAGTACTGAGCTAGGCCATGGAAACTCCTCACTTCACTGGCATTCTTGGGAGTTTGCCAACTTAATATTGCTGCAACTTTAGTGTCATCCATCTTTAGATCTCCTTGAGATAGAACAAAGCCTAAATAGACTAGTTCCTACTTCATAAAGTCACACTTATCTAGATTGATGGTTAGGTGTTCCTCTTTCAATTTAGACAGCACAATCTTGAGATACTTTAAATGTTCCTCTTTACTCATGCTGAAAATTAATATGTCATCTAAATAGACTACCACAAACTTACCTATGAATTCTTTCAACACCTCATTCATGAGCCTCATGAATGTGCTTAGAGCATTGGAGAGGCCAAATGGCATGACTAGCCATTCATAGACTCCTTCAGTGGTTTTGAAAGTTTTCTTCCACTCATCTCCCTCTTTTATTCTTATTTGGTGATAACCACTTTTATGGTCTATCTTTGTGTAATATCTTGCCCCTCCTAGGCAATCCATTAGATCTTCAATCCTAGGTATGGGAAACCTATACCGGATTGTGATCTTTTTAATGGCTCTGGAGTTTGTACACAATCTCCATGTTCCTCCTTTCTTGGGTGCCAAAATGGTAGGAACAACACATGGGCTGATGCTCTTCCTTATTAGGCCTTGATCAATCAATTCTTGTACTTTCTTTGCAACTTCCCTATTTTGTTCAAGAGTTAGCTTGTAAGGTGCCTTGTTTGGCAACGATGCCTCTGGAACCAAATCTATTTGATGGTTGATTTCTCTCTTAGGTGGCAAGGTTGCAGGTGCTCCATCTGATATAATGTCCTTAAACTCCTTCAAAATCTATTGTACTTCATGAGATATGCCCTCTTTCTTGGTCTCTATGTCCTCCTTGGGTTTCACTACAATAGCATAACCCACTCCTTCTTTCTCAAGAGTCTTCATGAACTCTTTCCCCTTCAACATCAGTACATTAGGTCCACTTCCTTGGATGTCTTGTTCAAGTAAAGACTGGATTTTGTAGCTCACACCATCCTTCACAAAAGTGTATGAGTTGAGTTCACCATTGTGCATAGCCTTTCTATCAAACTACCATGGCCTACCTAGTAATAGGTGATAGGCATCCATTGGAAAAACATCACATAAGAGCTTGTCCTTATACCCACCTATGGTGAACTCAATCCATGTCTACTCATTAACCAAGACATGCTGCCCTTTATTCAACCATGTGACCTTATAAGGAGTGCTATGAGGTATTTTAGGAATCTTGAGCTTGGTAATGGCCTCCTCAAAGATTATGTTATTAGTAGACCCTGAGTCTATGATAACTTTGTGGACTTTTCTGATTATCTTGCATCTTACCTTGAAGAGTGACCTTCTTTGTTTGGGCTCCTCCTTGACTGGTTCTCTGATTAGGACCCTCTTTATCATCAAATTTTCACCACTCTCTGAATCCAATTGAATGTTAGGAGACTTCACACTTGAAGTATCTTCATGTACATATGCCACTTTCTTGTCACCTTGTGAAGATGATCCTTTTTTAGGACACCTATAGGTAGGATGCCCCAATTGCTGATAGTGGTAACACTTCATGGTGGAAAAATAAGATGGTCCTCTTCCTCCTGGTGATCTACCTCTTCCTCCAAATCCTCTACCTCTACTAGAACCATCCCTTTGGCTGGTCTCTCCACTTTTTTTAGTCAGCTTAGACTCACCTTGAGGTCTATTGTCATTGCTTCTACCTCCATAGCTTCCCCTATGTCCTCTGCAATCTCTACCCCTTCCTCTATTCTTTGAGGTTTGATCCTGCTTCCTCTTTCCTTTCTCTTCCACCTTTATAGCAATTTGGTAACATTGATGGACTATTTTAGGAGTGACAAGTCTCATATCTTCTTGGATGGACCATTTAAGACCATTCAAGTATCTTTCCAACCTAATGCTTTCATCTTCCACCACCTTGGACCTTAGGCACAGTTTTTGAAATTCTTCAGTATAAGAGTGTACATCCATCTCTTTTTGTCTAAGGTTCTACCTTCTCCTATGAAACTGTATCTCATAATCATTAGGAATATAAGCCTACCTAATTTTAGTCACCACTCCTTTCCAAGTAACTATGGGGCTCTTCCCTTCCTTTTCTCTTTCTGGTTGGACAAATTTCCACCAGGTTAAGGTAGAGCCTCTTAAACTTGACTTTGCTACTTTGACCTTCTGAGCATTAGATACACCATCACATTCAAAATGGTTCTCCATTCCATCAATCCAATCCATGATTAGATCTAGATCCATCTTGCCACTGAACAAGGAAATGCCTTCCAAAGCTTTGCTATTTATTGCCTTTAATGCCTTTAAGAAAGGCTCTTATGGTATAACAAGGTCTGGTGTTGGGGTTTCCTCCTCCAACTCAAGCTCCTTCTCTTTGGCTTCCTACTCTTCTTTTTTCTCCATATTGTCCTTAACTCTATCTGCCTTGTCTTGGACATCACTTAACAACCACTCCAGTTGTGCTAGTCTTTCTCTCAATAACCTGTTATCTTCCTCTTGCTCCTCTGCTTTCTTGGCCAATTCTACATTGGTCACCATCTTTCTAGATCCACTAGATTTAGTAGGTGAAATCATCCACCTTTCTCTACAATTACTTTTCCCACACCTTTATAAGGCTCTGATACCACTTGATAGGGAGAGGGGATGAACTAACCACTAGTTCACGCTTCTTTGTCTATGTTTGAGACTTTAGGTGACTTGAAAGTACACCAAATAGACCTATAGGACCTTATTCAAGCTTAGATCCCTTCATCCTAAACCCCACTCTTCTATCTTGATCAAAAACATTTCCTTACCAATTGCTAGGCTTCCATGCTAAGTGAGGAACACACAAAGCTTTTAAACTTTCCAAAGGTCTTTCTTCACAATCCTTTTCTTACACATTGCACAATCATGGAGATTCTTTTAGACCTCCCAAAATTCTTTTTTCAATGCCTGGATCAATCGTAAGCACTTGGTTTCTCTACCGATTCTTCACTTTTCTACCAAAATAGGGCTACTAGAAGGGAGCCTCAATTATCCCTCTTGCTTCGAGAAATCAGGCTAATACTCCATTTTCCTCTACTGACCATCACAAAATTCCTTAAGAGACTTTCATTCATTTAGCAAACCCTTATATATTTTCAAGGTTTTGGGTCTCAGGAAGGCCGTACTATACCTCTGCATAAAGTGAGGGTTTGGAAGGTTTATAGGCCTTTTCTAGGCCTATCTATTCTTTGGTTTGGTTTGATACTTTGTGGGATTGCCAAAAAATTATCCTCTTCATCAAGGAACCTTAAGTCACTCCCCAAACTATCCCATGTCTTCTTCCTTCATCATCTTCACAACCCTACAAGTTACAAGCACTGCAACAACACTCTTCCCTAATCGAGCTTGCTTAGGCTCACCTAGGGCAAGAGATTAAAAATGTCTCCATAGGTTTTTAAGGGCCCTCCTCCTACAAGCACAAAGGAAATTGAATCTACTCACTATCCCCAAGTGGCTGTACTAAGTCTATGATGGGATAGTGAGTTACATTCCTCACAAGTCCAACTGTCTGGTTCAAGACAGTGGCTGGCTAAAACAGTCTATTTACAAATTTGAAAAAAGAAAACTACAAGAAGCTAATCTAATGAATTGAAATCTACTCTAAAAAATGAAAACAATAATGCCAAGGTATTATAATAACAAATTTAGCACTCCAAAACTTCCATTCATTCACTGAGATTCTTTTCATGCATAGAACAGTCACAACAGTTTACTGTCCGTACTCTGACATACCTGTACTGGAAATATTAGGGTTTCTTTTGTTCATATATGGTCTCTTAGGTCTTTTCCTAGTATTTTTAGGGTTCTCATCACATTAGAAGAGGAATCCACCATTTTAGGACATAATGCTAAAATGTTGTCAAGCAACATTTTCAAAAGTTGCAAAGTTGCACTTTGCAACTTTTGCAACTTTTTGCTCAATAGACCAAATATAAGCCTTCTAAGGCTTGTGACTCCTCTTAGTGGAACTATAAGTGTAGAACCACTAATTCCAATATAAAATAACTCTAAAAATCCCAAAATGGACCACTGACTCCTTCCAATGACCTTACTCTCAGAGGTGTCTATCAACTTCTAAGGCCATCCTAAGAACTCCTAAGACCTTTTAGACTCTAACTAACTTTGCCATGTACAAAAGAGGTCCTCAGACCTTTATTTTAATTACAAGGCTCCTTAAGAGCACCACACAACAAAATTGTATGCAATGGTGAGGGCCCTATTCTCTAGGTGCTAGTGCACTAGTTTGGTAGCTCATTTACATTAGTGGTATTATATTTCTCATAAGTAGATCATAGTGTTCATGTTCTTTTCCTCATTCTCTTTGCATGCTTGAGGCTAGTTCTTCATAACTAGTTTTTGAGCTCATTCAATGCCATTTTTATGGTAGTTGATGTTAGAAATAGGAAATACTGAGACGGGGGGTTGAATCAGTATTTCACAAACTTTTTCTTTTGCCCACTTATGGATATAACAGATTACTTTAGTGCATACAAAGATTATCAAGCTGATTAACAAACATAGCAGTAAATAGAAAGAACTCATAACACATCATATGTTCTCAAGGAAACCCTGGCCAAGGGAAAACCTTGGTGGGGATGGTACCCACAAAGATCACTAATCAAAAGTATCTTGTTAGGGATATTGGACCCTGTTAGGAGTCAATTTACAATATATAGTAGATATGTCCTGGTTAAAGGACTTTAGGCCTTGTTAGAAGCCTTAACCCTGTTAGGTTACAAAACCTGATCACCAGCTGATCTCACTGCCAAAATAGGTAATAAAAAATGTTTTTGACTGTAATATGGTACTACTTACAACTTCGCATCAATAGCCTTTGCTGCTATCACAATAAAAAACTATCGCAAGTTATCTTTTCTTTCTTTTTACATATCACTTCTCTATTTCATTACATTTCAAGTATGCCTAATATATGAGTTATTAAAGCTAATAAATTTACATGGTCGGCTTCCAAAATCTTTATCCAAGAGTAAACATCTAGGATGTCATCCCTTCATAATGTTAAGTCATTATTTTGACAAGCAAAAATAATCCCTTAACTCTTTCGCTAAAACTGTCTCCAAAAACTGTTATGTCTGCAAAAACTATCTTTGGTAAACTTTGAATAACTTTGTCCGTACTGCTCCAAAATTTATGCACATTGAGATGGGGTATCCTCATAATTTATAGAAGCTTCAGTTAACTATGTAAACAAAAATATTGCTCCAGTGGATGTCACCAACTAAATCTTCATCGGGTGCTCTATCAAGATCACTATATCCATACTTAGACAATTTCTTCCTTCAACTTTCCATACTTTCATTCCAAATTCTACACTCTCAATAGAGATCATATGTTGCCATAATGACAACATCTATGCATCCACATTAGCCAAATTTCCAACAGTTGATGGATTATATCTTGCATTAATCATATTGATAGTCGTAGTGGGATTCAATATATTGTGTTGGGAGAGCACACCCACAACACTTTCTAATAGCTAAAATCAAGAAAACCTTGGGTGCATTTTCTTATTTCTCGTTGGAGGTTGTGGAGAAAAATTTCATTTGTTTTTCATGCAAGATTTGTTTAAACATTAAGTTTTTATATTTGACTAACATGTTTCACTAACATTTGAATGTTTTAGCATGCTTGTAACAAGTTAGTTTTCCTTACATACATTTTGGCATGCCCGGTGGGACCCACAATCCCATATTCTAACATTTATTCTTGACCTTGTGAAATTTTCCCGTAAAATTTCTAGATAGGCATCTCCGCTCATCTAGAGGTGTCTCTTCCTGGTAACAGGCATCTATGCTACACAGGTGTCTCTTCCTGCGCACAAGTGTCTCTACCAGAAAAGGGGGTTTTCTTTCACTTTAATTTTCTATAGTCAGTAAAGTTTACTTAAAGGCTAATAATCATTAATGAAACACCTTATTTTATTTTCAAATGCATAAAAGTCCATAAAACTAATAAAATATTTATTTTTGTGCAGATAGGTGTCTCTGCCAAAAAAGGAAGTTTCTTTGTTTTAGCCTTTTAGTTGATTAAAAGAGTTTTTTTTTGGCATAATAAGGTTGTAAATCACTTTTTTTTTTTCATAATAAATATTTTTTACGCATTTGCAACCTGATAGAAGTAAAAATCATTAAAGTATCATAGCTAGTGCATTTGTTTTGTTCAGATAGGCATCTTTGTTTCCAGATAGGCAGCTCTTCTTGTTGACAGGCATCTCTGCTTGACAGACATCTCTACCTGATAACATGCATCTCTTCCTGATAGGTGTCTATGTTTGGTAACAGGAGGCTCTACCAGCAGACATGCATCTATGTCTTATTGCAACTCCTTTTCATAAAAGTTTACAATTTTTATTTTGTTGATCTGGATTTTTTGGAAGATTCTAACATTTTATGACTTCTAACAGTGATTTTGCATAACATTGACCAATATTTAAACATTCTAAGACTACTAACTCTTTTTTTTTGTAGGAATTTGTTAGAAGACCAAACACTAAACTACTCACATTTTTTTTTACAGGTTGCCTAGGAGATACGAATAAACATTGTGTCTTGATAAATTATTTTTCTTAGGCATTTAACAAAGGTTCACTTCTAGTTTTTTGCTAAGTGCTATGGGATTATGCTCTTGTCTCTTTGAGATAATTAAAAACCTATACTTGTTTGGCATTATACTTTAATAGGGACCTTGGAAAAGAACAAGT
The DNA here is from genome assembly GCA_027943335.1 of Chamaecyparis obtusa. Lineage (NCBI taxonomy): Eukaryota > Viridiplantae > Streptophyta > Pinopsida > Cupressales > Cupressaceae > Chamaecyparis > Chamaecyparis obtusa. The sequence continues at coordinate 1,280,999 of BSBK01002120.1, forward strand.
GTGTTTGGTGTGTTTGGGAGAAAACCACATTGGATAGGAGATTATGCTCTTTTCCCCTTGAGGTAAAATTAGAAATCTAGACTCCTTGTGGCCAATCCATGCATTCTCCTTTAATCCTTTAGATGGTCTTGCTAGTGAGGTAAAAAGCTCCTTGGAACGACCCATGTGAGAATGAGATGTTATCCCACTAGTTCAACTCACATTAATAAAATTTTCTTTTTGGGGTTAAAGCCTCAGAAGCAAAACAACATTTGAGCTTATGCATAGCTCTCACCTAACATCTAGTAGGGCCTCATGGTCTTAATCATGTTTACATGACTACTTGTATCAAGGTTCTTTGTGGGGCCATATGTCCTAGTCGCGCTTGCGCGAACACAAAGAGTGTGTTCGAACAGAGACCCTTACTAAAAGCCATTAGTTAGAAGCCATCTAGTTCACCCCCAAAAGATTAATAATATATATGTGAGGAGAATAGTAATCTCTCCAAGAAAATCACCATAACAAGCCCCCTTCAATGTTAACACTTTGATAATATGACATCATGACCAGAGCCATTTTGTGCTTGGTGATGGCTGTATTCTAAGGAGTTGTTGGGTGTGTTCCTAAGTCAGTGAGCACATATTTTCAATCTCACCCAACTTCCTTTTAGGGATAAAGACTATTCTTGTTACTTTCATTGCAAAACAAACACGTACACTTGAATCCTACAAGGTTTCTTTGTCCCTTGTAGGACTATTTTTTACAAATGTGCTTGTAACCCAAATGTTTGATGTATGCATGAAATTAGTTATTTCCACAAACGTTCTTAAATATATTAAGATATTGTCATTAAGCCATGACTGATAGTGTAAAACATAAGAAATAAAAACTCCTAGTTGCACAAGTCCATAGAGAGAAGAAACTCACTAATCAGAAGACTAAATCCAACCAATCTTATTTTAAATCCATTAAAAAACCTTTCTAGGGGCTATTGAGAATAAGATAAAATCATCTACAACAATCAGGTCACTAATTTCATTGCCAAGAATAAAGTAAACATGGCTTTTGTCACATGGGAATCTTATGATTAAGTATGATCAACCTTCACTCTTCTTCAAGGTAGTCATCCCTTTCTCATCTTTTAACACATCTTTCTTCATCCACATGCTAAAATATTAGGATCATTAATCAAAATCTTGGACTTTAAATCAGAATCAGATCAATCCATCTTTCACACCTTCATCAAGAAATAGGGTGAAAGAATCATTTTGATAGTGTCTCATAGACCTTAAATCAAAGTAAACATTAATCTTTGGCTACCTTGAGAACTAATTCTTTCTCTAGTAGTCCTAATCCAATCCTATTTTGTTTAGGGATCATCAATCTATCACCCAAATAAAAGAAGACATTAAATCATAACCAATCCTATGTTTTCATAATCACAAGGTCTTGTTTCACCTAGGTTTGTTCCAAACCTTTAAATCAAACCAATCCTTGAGGCTTAGTTCCTCTTCAATCCAATCTCATCAATCAATCTAATTCTCAATCAAATAAATTAATCCAATCAATCATCAAGACTTAATCATTAGTCCAAGTTGCTCCTAGTTCACCAAATCCTTCTCTTTTCATACCTCATCAACCATTCACCCTTCTTCAATTCAACCATCCAAAGGTCACTCATGCATAATACTTACCTGGTGACAAGAAAAACTAAGACAAGAATCTCTCACCATGGATAATGATCAGGAAAATGTCTATCAAGAAGACTTTAATGATGAAGAAGAATCCCACATGGAATCTAACACAGTCATACTCAAAAATGACAGTGTCAATCCATGAGCTAAAGAATTCTTTGAGGATCCTAACAATTTAAGCTTAGTGGAAGACCTAATCCAATATAATTGTTCCAACATCTTCATGAATCTTATCCAAAGGGGTGTTACCTTCCCTGACAATGTCGATGAAAGTTTTCTTGAGAACAACTCGATTCAAACCAACAAAAGAAAATTAGCACCCATAATGCCATCGACATCTGATAATAAAAACCAACATCCCCTTGATACACTTGAATTAATTGGACAACTCTTAAACAAGCCTAACTCAAGCAATGGGGTGAGTAATAATGAGGCGGGTTGCGAACATGAGAAACAACCAGAGTCCTCAGTATGATGCTCTGCTTCCATTTTCTCAAAGCCTAGTGGAGTCCTAAAAAAGAAAACCTCTACACAAATAAACAACACCAATCCTCCCCCTCTGGGAGGACATAATGCATCATCAGAAGGAGGAACACATCAAGTTCACATGATCACTACTAGTAATCCTCCTAAATTAGTCCAACAAATTAATGAGCTCAAAGGCATGATGATGGCTATGCAGAAAGGTAGGAAGAAGGAATTATCTTTTTTAGAGATGTGTCCTTATCCCTTTGACAAATCAATCACTCTCCAACCATTCCCCGCCAACTTTGAAATTCCAAAATTTGATAAATATAAGGGAGACACATGCCCTGTGCAACATATTATAGAATTTTATGTAGTGACACAAGAGGTTTCCCATAATGATCACCTTCTCCTAAGACCCTTGAATAGGAGTCTTGGAAGACCAGCCTTAGAGTGGCTATTAAACCTCCCTCCTAGTTCCATCTCCACCTTTCATGACCTCACTAAAAATTTCATTACAGAATATTCTTATAACATGGAACATTAAGCATCACTCAGTGATTTGTGTAACATGAAACAAAGGAACACAGAAACCTTTACAAAATTTCTTCAAAGATGGTGACATCTCACCAATTGCATGCCTTGGAAAATCCTAGATTCACATCTAGTTGATATATTTACTAAGAACTTGGATACAAAAATTTCATTTCAGATGAAGATGGCTGCCCTAGATTCCTTCGAGGCAATCATTAAAAAGGGTAAGTCTATTGAAGATGAACTTTTGATGAATGGAGAAATTAAACACTATACCCCTAACTCATCTAACAACACTAATGATAAACCTAAGTTCTGGTCCAAAAACAAAGGTGTTGTTAATGATAGAGTGATAGATGCTAAACACATTCAAAATGTTCAAGCACCAAACAACAACAACCAAGGCAATCACAACAATGACTAGAACAATCATAATCAGAACAATCAAAGTAATCAAAAGAATTAGAATAATTCAAATAACCAGAATTAGAATCAAGGATTTGGTTATCATGGCTCTCTATTTTCACAATATAATGGAAACAACAACAACAATAATGACAATTTACACAGTTGGCATATTCTCTTGATGTGATCTTTCGACATCTACTCAATCAAGGGGTGATGGTTTACCCTAACACCAGGCCTTTTATTGAAAATCAACTGAAACCCAATTGGTATAAGGATAATGAATACTATGATCATCGCATAAAAGGGTGTGAGATTAAAAAATGCATGAAAGTTTTTCATTTTGTGCAAGATTTGATCGATGATGATAAAATTGAAGTAGAAGGACAAAGTGCCTCTACCTCTAATGCCCAGCTAAAAATGTATTCTAAACCTTTTCTAGAACATAATCAAAACAATGCATCCATGTCCAAGGGATTTTCTTATGATTATTCAACGAGCAAAATCTCAAGTGATGAACGCACTTGTAGAAAATTAGCTGAAAATGATGTCTATGGATTAGACTCACTATGTGGCCATATTGAACAATATGAAACTCATGTAAGTACATTGACTTTAAAGGTTGTTGATTGTAATGTTACTACCCGCCACCCTCGCATGATTGTACAAGTTGCTACCAATCCACCTGTTGTAGATCCACCTGCTGCACCATCTACCTTGACATGACCTATGTCACATTATAACTTGCTTTCCTAGTTGAAGAAGACCCCTACACAAATATCCATACTAGAGCTTTTGTACACATCCCCCATTCATAAAGAGGTCCTTGAGAATTCCCTAACTGAGTCTTGCATCCCAAAAAATATCAATGCCTCTCAATTCCAAGCAATGATCAGAAATTTAGCTTACCAACAACACCTAGCATTCACTAAAAAAGATTTCCAAGGTCCTAACCCCCATCATAATAAACCCCTACACACCAAAATCACCATCCATAACACCCTGATTAAAAGAGTCCTTGTAGATAATGGATCTGGTCTGAATCTTAGTACATTGAGCATGATCCATAATAATGGTCTTTCTAAGGACCTCATTGATGTAAATAAAATAATAACAATAAAATCATATGATGACAGAGAAAGGGTGAGAAAATATCTCATTGCACTCCCCTTACAAGTGGGCCTAGCCCCTATTGAAATTGTCTATCAAGTGCTTGATTTAGATCTACCCTACAATATCCTTTTGGGTAGGCTGTGGATACACGCTATCTTAGGTGTCTTGTACACATTTCACCAGTGTTTAAAATTCTTGCACCACTGAGATGAAATAACCATTCTAGGAGATCACAAACACTTTCAATATTGCAAGAGGCTAGAAGGAAAACAATCAAACTATTGCCCATTAAATGAATATGTTTGTCTAGTTTAACAAGAGACTCCCATGCATCACACTTCTTCTAAAGAAAAGTTGTCTAAACAAGCCAAGGGAAAAGAAAAGGTTACTCAAGAAAATAATATTGAGCTTGAAAAGAAAGTTAGGTTCACAGATCAAGGGCCAGGGAATACAAATTCCAAAATGCCATGTGCATTGGTCAACTCCCCCTCTCCCCTAGGTCTTATGGAAAACCTTCACAACTCTTCCCTAAGGAGAGTAAAGAAACCATAAAGTGTAAACAAAACACATTTGAACACTGGGAATCTCTTTTAAATGAACATATGTAGCATAATGTTCTTTCCTGGCTGTTTTATGAAGAAGAAGACAAACCTGTAGACATTCATAAAGGGAAGTATATAAAGGCCACAACCACTATTAAAATAATGGGATGTCATGGCACTAGCCTCAGAGAAAATGAAACTGGAAGAAAAAATCTCATTAAAGCAACTGGATACCCCTGAGGAAGAGGGTCGGGTTCCATAGAAACCAAGAAAACCTTTGCCTAAGACTATTGTTTGATTGAATCTAATTCAGACACCGAGGAAGAGTTCTTCAAAGTCCCTTTCCATTATATTGAAGATGATCTTGATACCTGTGTCCTCCATATCACCCAATCTAACCGTTCCTTTCCTAAACTTCCACTTACCAATCCTGAACTAATCGATTGCAACCAACAAGATTCACCACCTACCTTAGACATTTGTAATTTAGACAAGGAAGTTCTATCACTTTTCAAACTAAGAAATCTCTAAGAAAATGAACATCAAATTCACCATAGCGATAAATCCTAGTTCGGTGACCAAGTCAACTCCCTTAGTTGCAAAAATGAAGAAAAAGAAAATTAAAAAAATGATAAAACATCCTTGGGTGAAAACCTTTCTGAGGCACCTTTGGATGGAGAAAAAGATAAAATAAAGGATGTGTCCTCTAGTGAAAACCTCTCTGAGGTGCTAGAGGAGGGGGAAGTTGACTTTCCTTCCATGTCATTACTATCAGAAAAATATTCTATCCTCATAGATGAAATAGTTACAATTAATCTAGGTATAGAAGATCCTAAGATCACCTACATTGCAGCCTCTCTAGATGAGATAGAAAAAGAATCCAGGACTACATTCCTAAAGAAATCCCACCTTAATTTTTCATGGACATATAAGGATATCCTTGGGCTTGATACTAACTTGGTTTTACATCATCTCCCTATGGATCCTATAATAAAACCTGTCAAGAAAAAATTATGCAAGATGCATCCCCAAGTGGCACTCCTGGTTAAAGCTGAATTGCAAAACATGCTAGAAGAAGAATTCATCAAGCCCATAGATTATCCTAAATGGGCCTCCAACATTGTACCAATAGGTAAACCCTCTAAGGGAATCTAAATTTATACTGATTTTAGAGATCTTAATCTCACCTGTTCTAAGGATGATTTTTCATTTCCAAACATTGACATCAAAGTGGATTTGACTATTAGGCACAAGATGGTGTCCCTCATGGATGGCTTTTCTGAATATAATCAGATTCACATAGCAGTAGAAGACCAACATAAAACTACATTAGCCACACCATGGGGTACATTCTATTACCAGGTCATGCCCTTTGGTCTCAAGAATGCAAGCGCCACCTACCAGAGAGCCATGACGACCATCTTTCATGACCTCCATGTGATGATGAAAGATTATGTGGATGATATCTTAGAAAAATCCAAGACACAAGAATCACACATTGTTATTCTCACTACAATCTTTGACAGATTATAGAAGTATAAGGTTCGATTGAATCCTAATAAATGTGTCTTTGGTGTGCAATCATGCAAGCTCTTAGGCTACATTGTCTCTCATTGAGGAATAGAAGTGGATCCTACGAAGGTGAAATCCATTTTGGGGATTCCACCTCCCAAAACTTTGAAACAACTAAGGATCTTGCAAGGAAGACTTCAATCCATCTGAAGGTTTGTATCACAACTAATAGAAAAGGTGCATCCTTTCTCTTGCCTGCTAAGAAAGGATATCAAATTTATTTGGGACTGCTTGCATCAAAAGGCTTTTGAACAACTCAAGGTATATCTAGATAATCCACCAGTGTTGGTCCTGCCTATTCTAGGAAGACCTTTGATTCTCTACATCTCAGCAACTACCATAGCACTAGGTCCTAGCACAACTAGATGACAATGGGAAAAAGTGGGCCATAAACTATCCTAGCAGGACTTTAGTGGGTTATGAAGTCAATTATACAGCTATTGAGAGAACTTGCCTATCTGTAGTCTTTTGTACATAGAAGCTGCGTCATTACATGCTTAATCATAAAGTGCAGTTGATAAAAAATATTTAACCACTTAAGTATTTGTTATCTAAAGTCTCTCTGACAAGTCTCACAACAAAATGTGTCATGATCCTTAGCGAATTTGATATCATGTACACAGAACACAAATCCATCAAAGGAAAAGCAATAGTAGATCAACTTGTGGAGGCTCCTATTCCTAGAGATCATCCTATTGTCACAGACTTTCTTGATGAAACTATCATGACTATAACTCCCAGCATTCAGTGGAAACTTTATTTTGATGGATCTTTCACCCAGAAAGGCTTAGGGGAAAGGATTTTGTTTGTGACACCTCAAGGGGATTGTATCCCTAAATATTATTTAAATTGACATTTTCTTGCACAAACAACATCGCTGAATATGAGGCTTTAGTCACAGGACTTCACCAAGCTGTCAGATGGAAGATCACAAGTTTTCTTATTTTTGGTGACTCTCAATTAGTTATCAAACAAGTAAATGATAAATTTCACACAAAGGATGATAAGTTTCTCCCTTATGGACACATGGTCGAAGATCTCAAGTAGAATTTTGCAAGCATCATTTTCCAACAAATCCCAAGAGAAAATAATAAAGTAGCTGACACCATGGCTACCATCACCCTGATATCTATGCTAGAGACAAGTACACAATGTGAATTTCTTATCGAGAGTCTTATGGTCCCTACCTATGACCAATTGGATTCTGAGATGGTGTGTGAAATTATTGGTCCTGAATCACCTTGGTATTAGGAAATCCTTGCCTATCTTCATAAAAAAACCAGTCCCCTTACCCTTACACCTAACCAACAAAAAACTTTCATCTGTCATACTTCTCATTACACAATCCTTGGAGATACCTTATTTCACAAACACTTTGATGGAACTCTTCTTTGATGTCTAAATTTGGAGGAAGCACATACAACCTTGGAAGAGGTGCATCAAGGAATCTATGGGGCTCATTTTGGTGGCCTCACTTTAGCAAAGAAGTTTCTACGCACTGGATACTACTAGCTGACAATGGAGTGGGATGCTTATCACTATGTGAAAAAATGTGTTCCTTGTCAACAACATGGAAATTTGATACATGGTCCAACTCAATCCCTCCAACCCACCATTACACCTTGGCCCTTTTCCCACTGGGGATTTGACCTTGTGGGCTAGATATTCCCAAACTCTATTAGTGGCCATAAGTATAGCCTAGCCCCTACTTAATACTTTACTAAGTAGGTGGAAGTCGTCCCCCTCACCTACACAACCGGTCAACAAATTTCTAAATTCATCTCAAATTACATTATCTTTCACTATGGAATCCCAAAATATCTCCATACTGATAACAGAACACCCTTCAAAAATAAAGATGTCTCTGACCTCTGCAAGAAATTTGGCATTACCCAGCATTTCTCTTCTAAATATTTCTCGCAAGGCAACGGTCAAGCTAAGGCTGTGAATAAAATTATCCTAAAAATCCTCAAGAAGATTGTTGAGGATGTTGGACAAGATTGGCACCTGCAACTCAATCCTGCCCTTTGGGCCTACCACACCTCCATTCGTACTCCCACTAGTGCCACTCCATTTTCCCTTGTCTATGGTTCCAAGGCTATCTTATCCATTGAAATTGAGCTCCCTTCCCTCGCGATTTCTCTTAAGAACCTGATGTCCAAAGAAGAATATAGGGTTTCTCACTTGCAAGAGTTGCAAATCCTCGATGAGAGATTCCTCAATGCCCTCAACCACCTCTGCATGTATCAAAATCACCTACATTTACAATTTCACAAGAAGCTCAAACCTCATGAGTTTGATGTTGGTGATTTGGTCCTACAACATAACATGAAGAATCTCTAAAGCTGAGAAAAGAAAGGGAAGTTTGACCCCAATTGGTTGGGTCCATTTGTTATTACTGCTAAATTCAATTCTAGGACATACCAAATTGCCACTCTTGAGGGAGATCTGCTCTCTCATCCTATAAATATTGTACATCTAAAGTGCTTTTATGTGCGAAAAATATGAAAAAGTCCTGAAAAAACCCCTAAAAAGAAGAAAAGATCCTGAAGAAATCCTAAACATCAAAAAAGCCAAAAATCCTAAAAAGAAGAAAATGTTCCTAAAAAAATCTATATTTTGGTGAAAATCTAGTAACTAGGCACCTTACAACAACAACAAAAAAGAAATGAATTCATCCAATAGTGAAACCTTGGAAAATAAGCACTCTATGCAAGTATCATGATGATAACCTGTTACAGGCACCATGGTAGCAGATTTGGATGCATTTTCCTTCCCCTCCCACTGTACATATTGATCCTCATTCTAGTCTTAATTTTTCATCATCGACACTTCTTGCAGTTCCATAAAGGTCCAAGTGCAATTCCTAGCAAGTTGAACTTAACCCCATCACATTGAGTTTTTCCTAGACACAGTGATCACAAAATTGCTTACCAAAATAAACATCAAAATCGAATCTCTGAGTTATTGTTCCTTTCACAACCATTGCCAGAAAATATCCATCTCAATCAATCAATCTTTTCCTTGTAGAATGTGTCCTTCCTTAGTCGGCTCAAATCAAATTCATTAATCCTGCCCTTTTCATGGAAAGAACTATGGACCAAATGACTACTTGGTCAGGAGGTCTTCTTTGTTGATTTTATATTTTTGTGTCAACGGATCCTACTCATTATTGCCTAGATCTTTCATATCTTGGTACATTGTGAATGGTAAAATTTGATACATGTTTCAATTACGGTATGATTTTTTTGTGGATACTTTAGGAGCATTTTTTTTGGTTTCTCGGTTATGATTATGTGTATCTTAATGTAGGCAATGGTTTTGCATACTTACATAGCTTAACAAGCAGAAGTGTGCTTAGACCTCTCCACTAAGTCTATGTCATAGGTTCCATCATAATCAAGAAATCTACATCTCTGTTTCTAAATTTATCTAAGAGTCTAGTCCATGCAATGGAACAATGTCATGTGTGCTTTTATAACACATGATACATACCTCTTATTACAATATCAAACTAGGGTGTTCTCTCCAACATAAACACAAGTGATCCCCTGTTGCTTGGCAGGTCAAGTCACCTGTCTAGACAGGTGGCTCAACCCAAGTCATAGGGTGGGAAAAGTGTTAGGAATGAATGAAAAGTGTTTTGGTAGTCATTCTATAGCAGTTGTTGTTGCATTCATGACTTGGATTGTCATTGATGTCAACACAGTGATATTCTGGATATTAGCAGGAAACCAGGTACAGTTTTGTTTTGCACACATGTTTTATTGTAGATTGGCTTTTGCATAGTTGATGGTATGTTCTTTGGTGTGTTATTAACCTATGGTTAATAGCGCAAAAATAAATTCATTCATTTGTACGAGTTATGAGCATTTTGGTGAAAGCAGTGTTTAGATAGTGTTTCTGTGTAGCGATGTTTGGAAATCAGAGGATATCTCTTAGCTAGGATGGAATCTGATTTTGCACAGTTAAAGGGATGTTGGAGACTCATTAATGATGATGTGGTTCATAGTACAAACTTTGAGGATATGTTTGGAGAAAGTTACAGTAACTGGAAGCCGACAGTTTTATGTAAATTCTGTGTCTAGCGTGTAGAATTTATTATTTTGTAATTGAGGATCGAATCATTTGTAATTATTTGAGTTTGGTATATAAGAAGGAATTTTTTCCTTATTGTAATGTGTACTATGAAGATTGTGATGCGAATATATGCATGAAGTGAAGAAAAGAGCTAATTCAGTGATGAAGGAAGACTTGTGAGTATAGAGATCTGGAATTATGATCTTGTGTAGCAGAGAGTGAAATTTTGGCACAATGTGAAGGAGGTAATATATTTCATATTATTCTATTGAATAATTCTAAGATCTTTTGGACAGTGGTTTCAGAGATCTTGCCTTGAAGCTGTTTGGGCAGTGAGTCCTTTTGTCTTCCATAAACTCTTAACCGGGTTAGAATCTTTTAACAGGGATTCAAAATATCCTAACAGGGATTTATATGTACTGAATGTATTTCATAAGACTCCTAACAGGGTCCATCCTCTAACAAGGAACTTTCATATTAGTGCATCATTTTGTGGGCATCATTCCTACCGGGGTTTACTCTTTTCAAGAGGTTCCCTAGTTAACATATCTTGTGTTATTGTGCAATTGTGTATGATTATCTTTCTATGGTTGATTAGTACATTGATTATATTGTTTAAAGTTGTTGAATGGATAAATTATCAAATAACTGATTCACCCTCCCCCCTCTTAGTTATCTTGGGTATCTTTACTTTCTAACAATTGGTATCAGAGCAGCAGGTCCTTGAAAGAAAAGTTTAACAACTTAAGGAGATCCATGGTGAATTTCAGAAAATAAAGCCCTAAGTTTGATAGAGTAAATTTTGGTAGCTAGAAAGAAAAGATGAAGACACATCTATTGTGTTTAGGACCAAGTTATTGGTTGATTACAAAGAATGAGAAGACTATCATTGAGGAAGACAATCTAGAGGCAAGAACTAAAGATGAACTAGATCTATTCATGTGTAACATACTTGCAAGAGAAGCACTTTTATCAGCACTATCGGAGAATGAATATAGTCAGGTAAGATGTTTGAAAACATCTCATGCAATTTGGAAAGCTTTACATTCTACTTTTGAAGGTGATGAAAATGCAAAGAAGGCTAGATTACATAACTGGATTTGTGCATTTGAAGATATCAGAATGATGGAAGATGAATCTATTAGAAGTTATATTGGTAGGATGTCTAAGATTGTGACAGGAATAAAGTCTTGTGGAGGTGATAAGACAAAGAATGAAGTGATATGAAAAATTTTGAGAACTTTGACACTAGTATTCAAGCAGACAACACAGATGATTGAACAAGTGATACCTTGTACATCAAACTTTTCAAGAGAGACTCTTCTTGGAAGATTAGAAATAGTAGAGATGAACTTGAGATTATCGGGAGAGCTACCTAGAATGGAAACAGCATTCAGTGCTCTTAGCATTAGACCTACAAGAAGTACTAGTGTGAATGGAGATTATGCCAGCAGTAGTAGATCTAAGGAAGATAAGAAGATTGAAGAAGGTATTGCATTACTTGTAAAAAGAGAACCAGATGGTAAGAAAATCTTTAAATGTTGGACTTGTCAAGAATATGGTCATTTTGCATCTAAATGTCCTAAAAGAGTTAAGAAGTATAGAAGCAACTTTAAACCTAGGAGATCTAAAGAATGTTATTATGCAAATGATGAAATTTTGAAGTAGGAATTGAAAAACATTTAAGTGACAGTGATAATGATAACTTTGAGGAAATAGGATTTGTAGCAATTAAAGAAGAAAGTTCTGAATCTAATAAAAGGGAAGAAAAAGCATTAGTTTCACAAGTTGAAAAGAAATCTGATTGGATTATAGACAATGGTTGTTCACATCATATGACTGGAGATAAAAGAAATTTTGTTAAGTTAGATAATTATGATGGAGGAATTGTTAGGGTTGGTAACAATGCACCTTGTTTGATTAAGGGCATAGGATCTATTACTCTTGATGGAAAGACTAACACTGATGATGTTTACTTTGTTGATGGACTAAGACATAATCTACTAAGTGTTGGACAATTAGCTGATAACGGTTATCAAGTTTGGTTTTCTGAGAAAACTTGTGTGATAAAAGATAAAGATGGAAATCTTATTGGAAAGGATCTAGAACCAGAGGTAATGTATTTCAGTTGAATCCTACTGAGATGACATGTTTGATAAGTAGGATTGATGACAGTTGGTTATGGCATAAAAGGTTTTGTCATATAAACTTTGATAATATTGTCAAGGTGAGCACTACACATGCGGTAAGAGATTTACCTAGAATTATGAAACCTACTAACATGATTTGCAAAGAATGTATGATGGCAAAGCAGAAAAGGAGTTCATTTCCCAACAAGAAGTTCACATCGGCAGAGAAGTTGGAGATTGTTCATACAGACTTGAGTGGTCCTACTAGGACTAGAGGATTCTATGGTGAAAGGTATTTTATGATTTTTGTTGATGATTTTACAAGAATGATGTGGATTGCATTTTTGAAAGAAAAATCTGAAGCATTTGATAAATTTAAGATCATGAAAAGCAAAATTGAGAATGAATCTGGAATGAAGATTAAGTGTCTAAGATATAATAGAGGTAGTGAATTTACATCTAGAGAGTTTAACACTTTTTGTGAAATGAATGGCATTAAAAGACAACTTTCAGCCCCTAGAACACCAAAACAAAATGGTATTGTAGAAAGAAGAAATAGGTCAATAACTGAAGCAGCAAGAGCTATGTTGTTTGAAAATGATTTGGCTAAAACTTTTTGGAGAGAAGCAGTGAACATAGTAGTATACACTATGAACAAAGTACAAATCAGAGTAGATACAAACAAGACACCTTATGAATTATGGTTTGGACATACACCCTCAGTTAAGTATTTTAGAATTTTTGGAAGTAAATGTTATATAAAGAGAGATGATGATATAGGAAAGTTTGATCCTAGAAGTGATGAAGGAATATTTCTTGGATATTCTTTAAAAAGAAAAGCATATAGATGTTATAACAAAAGAAATAAGACTATTGTTGAAAGTGCAAATGTAAAAGTTGATGAGAAGTTTAAAATTCAGGAAAGAATGCTTGATTATGAATCTGATGGAGAAGCACAACCTCAGCCTAACATTGAAAATGCAGAATTATTTTTTGAAACTAACAGTGATTTACTGAATGAAAGTCATATTGAAGAAGACAGAGAAGAAAATAGAGAAGAAAATAGAGAAGAAAATAGAGAAGAAAGAAGAGAAGAATCTACAGTCGGAACAAGATCAGTAACTATGACACCTAACAGGTATACTTCAAGACATCACCCTGTTGAGCAAGTTATTGGAAGTTTAGATAGAGTTTTGACTCAAAATAAGGTACATTTATGTTTGATTTCTCAAATTGAACCTAAGACTACTAATGAAGCTTGTGAAGATGAACATTGGATCAATGCTATGAAAGAAGAACTAGAGCAGATTGAAAAAAACAAGACATGGGAATTGGTCCCTAGACCTGAAGACAAGAATGTGATTGGAACAAAGTGGGTATTCAGAAACAAGATGAATGAACAAGGAGAAGTGATAAGAAACAAAGCAAGATTGGTATGTAAAGGATATTCACAACAAGAAGGAATTGACTATGAAGAAACTTTTGCACCTATGGCCAGACTTGAAGCAGTGAGAATGTTTCTAGCATATGCAACTTACAAGAAATTCAGAGTGTATCAGATGGATGTGAAGTTAGCATTTTTGAATGGTGAATTGGAAGAAGAAGTCTACATTGAGTAGCCTGAAGGTTTTCCTTTGACACAAGAAGGAGATATGGTATGTAAGTTAAAGAAATCTTTATATGGATTAAAACAAGCACCTAGAACCTAGTATGCAAGATTGGATAAGTATTTATTGAAATTGGGATTTATAAAAGGAACAACAGATAGTAAATTATACACAAAAGAAATTGAGAATGGTTTGTTGGTTATAGTTATATTTTTTGATGATATTATCTTTGGAGGAGAAGATGAAGCTAGTGACAAATTTGCAGATGAAATGAAGACTAAATTTGAGATGAGCATGATTGGAGAAATGAAATATTTTTTGGGATTACAGATAACACAAAGCAAGGAAGGTATATTTGTAAGTCAGACTAAGTATTTAAATGAATTATTGAAAATATTTGGAATGGAAGATTCTAAACCTATTGGAACACCTATGGTAACCGGACATAAGTTATCTAGCAAAGATGAGACACCAGTAGTTGAGCAGAAAAAGTACAGATCTATGATTGGAGGATTACAGTACTTGACACATACAAGACCTAATATAGAACATTTAGTGGGGATTGTAGCAAGATTTCAAGTAGAACCTAGAGAATCACATTATGCAGCAGTAAAGAGGATACTGAGATATCTAAAAGGAACAATGGATTATGGATTATGGTATGAGAATTCTGATGATTTTACCTTATGTGCCTATACTGATGCAGATTGGGGAGGTAGTGTTGATGAAAAGAAAAGCACCAGTGGTGGAGCCTTTTTTCTTGGAGGTAAATTGGTCTCTTGGCTAAGTAAGAAGTAGAATTGTACTTCACAAAGCACAGCAGAAGCAGAATATGTTGCAGTAGCAAATAATTGTAATCAGATTATTTGGATGAAGTAGATGTTGAAGGATATTGGAATAAAGTTTGATGAGCCTGTTGTTATACATTTTGATAACACCAGTATGGTGAGTATGTCAAAAAATCCTATTTTACATTCTAAGACTAAACATATTGAGATCAAGTATCATGTTGTAAGAGAGAAAGTTGCAGAAAAAGAAGTAAGATTGGAGTACATAAGTACAAAGGAGTAGATAGAAGATATATTTACAAAGCCTTTACCTAAGGATACATTTGTGTATTTGAGAGGTATGCTTGGGGTTATGCCCCAACCTATTTTTGAGAATTGATGCAGATGATTGCATCCATCCAGTGGTATATGAGCCCTATCTTTCTTCTGGATTGGATGTTGGAACTTCCTCTATGGGGGAGTTTATGAGCTGAGTCATGAGGACTCTTGTTATTGTATTCTTCTGAAAAGTTTATTTTGACATTAAGTTGTTGTTGACTTAGTGATATAATTTCTATCATTGATGTCAATGGGGGAGAGATATACATGAAAAACATTGTGGATTGTATGAGAGAGCTGAATAGGAAAATGAAGCAAGATTTGATTTGATATTTTGCAGTGACGTTGCAGTATTGGATTTTTTGAACATTGGATGTTTTTCATCTATGTTGCCATCAATGCCAATGGGGGAGATTGTTAGGAATGAATGCAAAGTGTTTTGGTAGTCATTCTGTAGCAGTTGTTGTTGCATTCATGACTTGGATTGTCATTGATGTCAACACAATGATATTCTGGATATTAGCAGGAAAGTAGGTACAGTTTTGTTTTCCGCACATGTTGTATTGTAGATTGGATTTTGCATAGTTGATGGTATGTTCTTTGGTGTGTTATTAACCTATAATTAATAGCACAAAAATAAATTCATTCATTTGTAAGAGTTATGAGCATTTTGGTGAAAGCAGTGTTTAGACAGTGTTTTTGTGTAGCGATGTTTGGAAATCGGAGGATATCTCTTAGCTGGGATGGAATCTGATTTTTTGCAAGTAAAGGGATGTTGGAGACTCATTAATGATGATGTGGTTCATAGCAAAAACTTTGAGGATATGTTTGGAGAAAGTTACAGTAACTGGAAGCTGACAGTTTTATGTGAATTCTGTGTGTAGCGTGTAGAATTTATTATTTTGTAATTGAGGACCAACTCATTTGTAATTATTTGAGTTTGGTATATAAGAAGGAATTTTTTCCTTATTGTAATGTGTACTATGAAGATTGTGATGCGAATATATGCATGAAGTGAAGAAAAGAGCTAATTCAATGATGAAGGAAGACTTATGAGTACAGAGATCTGGAATTATGATCTTGTGTAGTAGAGAGTGCAATTTTGGCGCAGTGTGAAGGAGGTAATATATTTCATATTATTCTGTTGAATAATTCTAAGATCTTTTGGACAGTTGGTTCAGAGATCTTGCCTTGAAGCTGTTTGGGCAGTGGGTCCTTCTGTCTTCCATAAACTCTTAACCGGGTTAGAATCTTTTAACAGGGATTCAAAATCTCCTAACAGGGATTTATATGTACTGAATGTATTTCATAAGACTCCTAACAGGGTCCATCCTCTAACAAGGAACTTTCATATTAGTGCATCATTTTGTGGGCATCATTCCCACCGAGGTTTACTCTTTTCAAGAAGTTCCCTAGTTAACATATCTTGTGTTATTGTGCAATTGTGTATGATTATCTTTCTATGGTTGATCAGTACATTGATTATATTTTTTAAAGCTATTGAATGGATAAATTATCAAATAACTGATTCACCCCCCCCCCCCTCTTAGTTATCTTGGGGATCTTTACTTTCTAACAAAAATCATAGCCACATGTCAGCGGATGGGCAGCTCCACCTTCCCATAGGTAGGGTGTAGCCACCCGCCCAACAGCTGGGGCTGGTCGGCCCGCCTGCCCATGGGGGGACTAAGCCACTTGTCCCAAGGCGGGTGGCTGTGCTACACCCTTCCTATGGGTAGGCAGAGTCACCCGTCCACCGACATGCAGTTGCACTCTTCCTGTAGCTGGCTGGAGCCGCTTGTCCGTCAATGGGCGGCTCGACAGTTGGAGCCACCATCTCTCGACAGATGACTCCATGTTGTCTATCCCCTGACGAGGTCATCTCACGATGGCTCTGCCTCTCCTTTTTAGAGACATCAACTGACATCCCCGCTCGACCCTTTTCCCCCAAATTTTTGAATGCTCACTAAATTTCAAAAATTCAAAATAAACAATCATAACATGCTAAAAACATGAGGAAGAGATTGTGTACTCACTGGATCCCCCCTATCTGTTACCCATCAGTAAACTTGTACCTGCTCACCCAGTTGCAACCTATCTTGTCACCTACCATCCTTTTCTCCTCTCCTCTCTCTTTTTTTCTCCTCTTTTGGGGTAAAAATGTATCCTTTTTCCCCTTTTCCCCTTTTATAAGGGTTTTTTTTTCCTTTTTTCTCAAAAAGGCCGGTTCTTTTTCTTTTTTCTTTTAGTATTTTCTTATTGCTCTTTTTCCCAATAAGTCATGCAAAGTCTTTTTTCCCTTCTTTTTGTGAAAATTGGCCAAATTTTTTATTTTGGCCTATTTTCCTTAGGGGACACATCCTCCTACTGAGTTTTCTTCTATACACCTTTTAGGTCTCATTTTTCCTCTGGGGCATCTATGTCTTCTTTTCTTTGACGTGATGTCATTTTTGACACCGCATCAAAGAGGGGAAAAATGTAGACACCTAAATTCATCCATTTAACACTAATTTAATTTAATTTAATTAATGACCTCAAATAAAATTATAGTTAATTTTTAATTAATTAATTATATTTTTAAATTTATCCATTTATTTAATTAAATAAATTCACTAAGTATAGTATTTTAATTAAATTTAAATACTACCCCTCCTAATGTATTAAATTTAATTTAATACATGTTCCTCCATATTCCCCTTTTAAATAAATTTTTAATTTATTTAGCCCCCCCACATGCTTTATTTCTACTAAACCATGATTAAATTAAATTTAATTTAATTTAATCCTAAATCTAACCTAGATGTTATCCTACACACATCACTTTCTATCTAATAGGTCTACTTACTAATTAAATAAGGTTAATTAGGCTAATTTTTGGATTCCTACATCCATTAGTCCTAATTATTTTCTCACACGTGTGAGAAAATTTCTAAAAATTGTCTTTTCAAAAATTGCTAAAATTTGCATAAATAAGGCTTCTTACAATTTTGATGACACTTCTTACACCTTCCAAAATTGTGAAAATGGACTTTTTTTCTTACAAATCTCTTACACCTTCTTACACATGTGTACACATTGACCCATCACATCCCAAGTTTCTCACACATGTGTGAGAAAGTCTTGGACTTTGCATGGCTTATGTGTCTCCTTGGTGGCACCTATGTGGATTCCACATAGATGCCACCTCACCCAAGCCCTCCAAAATCCCATAAATAGGAGTCTTGCCAAGAGTAATGCATCTATTATTTTGCATTAGAGTTATCATGCTGGCATAGTTTTAGATTTCTTGCATTTATGTTATCTAACTTGTTTGGTAGCTCATTTACATTAATAGTAGTATAGTTCTCATAAGTAGATCATAGTGTTCATGTTCTTTTCCTCATTCTCTTTGCATGCTTGAGGCTAGTTCTTCATAACTATTCCTTGAGCTCATTCAATGCCATTTTATGGTAGTTGATGGATTATATATTGCATTGGGAGAGCACACCCACAACACTCTCTAAGAGCTGAAATCAAGCAAAATTGGGGTGTGTTTGCTTATTTCTCATCGGAAGTTGTGGAGAAAACTTTCATTTTTTTTTCATGCAAGCTTTGTTCAAACATTAAGTTTTTATATTTGACTAACATGTTTCACTAATATTTGAATGCTTGATCTTGCTTGTAACAGGTTAGTTTTCCTCACATATAAGAGATAAAGATCATGAATGCAAATGTGTGATTCTAGGGTTTGGATGTTCTACATGTGAAGTAGAGATTGAACTTGAACTAGATCTTTACTAGCAAAGGAGGAGTTCTATTTTCTCTTATCATTGTACTTGTTGATTTCTAACAGTTTCTAAAAGAAAACCCCTTGACCGGGTAGACTCTAACAGGTATGATTTGTAAATCCTTTAACTAGGTGACTCTTTAACTAGGGCTTGAAATCCCTTAACAAGTTAAAGCTCCTAACAAGGCTAGAGGTAAATCCCTTAACTAGACCTTGTCTCTTAATAGGGTCTATCTCTTAACTGGAAATTTGTAAGCTCTTAACAGGGCTAAGCTCTTAATTGAGTGTACTTTAGAAGAGTGCAAAATTATTTGTGGGTGTCGTCCCACACATGGTTTTTCCCAGTTGGATTTCCAGAAGTAAAAAATATTGGTGTTATTGTGTTGCATGGTTGTGGATGTTTATCTTTATTAGTTTGTTTATTAATGCAATGGATGATTAATTGATGCTATTTTTTGAATGGTGTATAAAAATTTTAAGTTTTAGATTGTTGATTTTCCCCTCCCCCCTCTCAGTAATCTTGGACCTGATAATACCAACAATTGGTATAAGATCTTTCATCCTCTTTGTGGTAATCCTAACAACTTGAGGAAAACATCACAATGATGAGGAAGGAACCTCCCAAGTTCACTAAAGATAACTACCTAGTATGGAGTAATAGAATGAAGTTATATATAAAAGATATGGGATCACAATACTAAATGCATGTCACACACAAGTATACCACTCCTCCTAGAACTATCAATGCCAATCAACTAAAGGAACAGTAGGAGAATACTCAAGCACAAGATGTTATTGTAAGTTCCTTATCTGATATTGAATATAGTGATGTCCATGGACTTGATACTGCCTATGATATTTGGAAATAGTTGAAGCTAATATATGGTGGATATATTCATGTGCAAAAAGATAAGGATGACAGTTTTAGAGGTAAGTATGATGACACGAAGATGGTAGAAGGAGAGAACATTGCACAATATGGTCAAAGAATAAAAGAAGTTGTTGGTGCTATCAGAGGTGATGGTGGAACTATTGAAGAAGATGATGTGATAAGTAAAATTTTGAGAACTTTAATACATTCTTATGCCATTAGAGTATCTTCTATAAATGAATTGAGAAATTTTGACAATGTTACTATAGATGGATTGATCAGTAATCTTACTACATTTGAGTTAAATAATTGTAATAATAGTATTCCAAAGTTGAGGTATATTTCAAGGCATCAGTGTCTAATATACTGGTAAGGAAAGGTAAAGAATTAATTCATGATTTTGATTACATGTCAAGTTACACCAAGGAACTTGAAGCTATCTTGGATGATGAGAGGAGACAAGGAGAGCTAGAAGAACTACTAACAAAGATATTTCTTAGAGGGATTGGTAAGTACAAAGGAAAGCTACCACTTAAATGTTTTTCATGTAATAAGATTGGACATATTGTAGCTAGATTTCCTAATGGTGAACAAAATGATAAGTTCAAAAAGTTTAAAGAAAAAGGGAAGAAATAATCCTATGTTGCAGTTAATGAAGGAGTTTTCAATGAAGAATTAGAAGATAATGAGGAAGAGGAGATTGTATTTGTCGTAGTCAAAGAAGATCCAACTAAAATTTAAAAGGCACTAGTTTCTCACATGGGACACAATTATTAATAGATTGTAGACAATGGGTTCTCACATCACATGACCGGTGACAAGAGCAAGTTCATTAAGTTTGAAAATTTTGATGGTGGTGTGGTAAGGTTTTGCAATAATACACCTTGTTTGGTTAAAGGAAAAGGCACTATTACTTTGAATGGAAAGAGTAATATAGATGTTGTTTATCTTGTAGATGGTCTAACATATAATTTGTTGAGTGTCGGTTAGCAAAATGACAAAGTTTTAAAATTGGAATTCATAGGAGGTATGTCTAGGGTACTTGGAAGATCGAGTGATGAGATTTCTACCAATAGGAAAACCAGAGGTAATTTATTCCATCTAAATAATATTTTGAAAAATTGTTTGGTTGCAAAGGTTGAAGATAGTTGGATATGTCATAGAAGGTTTTGTCATGTAAACTTTGACAGTTTGATCAAAGTGAGTAAGACAAATGCAGTTAGGGGATTGCTATAATTAGTCAAGAAAGAAAACATGATGTGTAAATAATTTCAATTGGGTAAGTTAACTGGTTCTACTTTCGAAAGAAAATATTTTTTATCTAAGGGCATACTTGATTTGGTGTATATTGATCTTTATGGGCCTATGAGGTAGAGAAGTTATCAAAGTGATAGATATTTCATACTATTTACCAATGACTATTCTAGAATGATGTGGGTAACTTTCTTGAAGGGGAAATTTGATGCATTCCAAATATTCAAATCATTCAAGGCACAAGTTGAGAAAGAATCAGGAAAACATTTGAAGTGTTTAAGGTCTGATATAGGAGGTGAGTTTACTTCTACAGAATTTTTTAGTATTGTGAAGATAATGGAATCAAGAGACAAATGTTTGCCCGAAGGACTCCACAACAAAATGGTGTTGTTGAAAGAAAGAGTAGAACTATAGTGGATGCTACAAGGACAATGTTGATTCAAGGTGATGTACTAAAATTGTATTGGAAAGAAGAAATTAGTAATGTTGTTTACACACTCAACTGGGTGCAAGTAAAGAAAGGAATTGATAAGATGTGATGACCCTCAATTAAATTTTTTTACTAATGTATATAAATTGTATCCAAAACTAAACTTTAAATAAATGTTTTCATTTTCCCTTAAGAAAATATATATAGTAACATGTCAATAACATTTGAGATTAATTTATACATATATATTTAAATATTTAAAGATTAATATTTAAAATAATCAATTTATGTATATATTTAAAGATTATAAATTCATATTAAAATAAGATTTAAGTATTAATGATTGATATAATATACATATTATAATGTATGTAAATAAATAATGCTCTATTTTTTATTATTATTAAAATATTATAATATATGTCGACCATATATGTTACAGGTTGCATTAAGAAGGTAACAGTTGCACCTTAGAGGTGTGACTAGATCGCAGCCTTGTGCTGCAACTCGTCGCATCCCTAAGGGTGACGACTAGTGTGGGGAGGGACGTGACTCCCCTCTCCCACACATAATTAAATACAATCGGGAGTAAGATAAACAAAATAAGTTAGGGAGAAAAGTTAAGAGGAAGAAACAAAAACAAAGAACTAAAAAGGAAAATTGCATTGGGTTCTACTTTTTAAGTAATAAAATTTTGAACAAAACTTCATAAACTATTATATATATATATATATATATATATATATATATATATATATATATATATATATATATATATATATATATATATATATATATTCAAAGGGGTTTATTTATTTTATACATACAAATTTCTATAAATATATTGATGCATATTAAATATATATTTATACGGGTGCAATTAAGATCTATGAAATTATGTTATAGGTATTTTATGTTTTTTTGGATTTCTTTTATAAATTTGAATATATGAACATGAAATTTATATTAATTCTTGGTACATTTATATGTCCACCCAAATTGATGATATGGAGACCATAGAGAGAATGAATCTTATATTCATTAAGAGATGGATCCCATATCTGGAGGGGACTAGATGAAATTATTATAGTTTCCCTAGTCTCGAGATTGTTATAATCTCACATAGGTAGTATATATACTGATTTCTAGTCATATGCATATGCATAGGCTTGGATAGAATTTATTTCTTCCAAGAGATTCTTATGGGCAATGCTCTATGGGATGACATGTCGATAGCCTGGTTGCTTAGAGTGGATCTTATATCCCTCAAGCCAAGAATTGGGAATTCTATGAAGCCTGACCTAGAGGCATCCTTAAGAATCAAATCCCCCCCTTACTAACTTAGAATAGAGTATGAATCATGTAAATGTTGTATAATATTTTATACTAACATCATTTTTGGGGGAATTTATAAAGGAGAATAAGAAGGGACATTACATAAGACACCCTATGAGCTATGGTATGGTCACTCACCTAATGTTAAATATCTCAAATTCTTTAGCAGTAGATGTTACATTAAGAGGGATGATTACACAATAAATTTTGATCCAGAAAGTGATGAAGGTATTTTCTTAGGTTATTCCACTAAAAGTAAAGCATATAAATGTTTCAATAAGAGAACTAACAAGATGATTAAGAGTGCTAATGTAAAGGTGGATGCATACCCTGAGAAATGTGATTATTCAAGTAAGCAAGTGACTGAGGATGATCGGGAGATTGTGTATATTGAACCAAACTCAGATGAACCAACAAAACAAAACAAAGTGGAAATAGTGATTCAACTGGTAGAAGAAGAATCTCCTAGACTAGAACCAGTGATACCTAGGTATGGGAAATTAAATCACTCTATTGATCAGATTATACGATGCAGGTGTTATAACTAGAAGAAAGCTCATAGAAAGTACTTTTTTGATTTCCAAGTATGAGACTAAGAAAGTGAAGGAAGAAATCAAGGATGAAGATTGGGTAAAAGCTATGGAGGAAGAACTAGATCAAATTGAGAAAAATGATACATGGACACTTTTTCCCATACTTGCAAATAAAAATGTTATTGGTACAAAATGATTTTTTTAGAAAAAAACTAAATGAAGATGGAGGTGTGATCATAAATAAGGAAAGGATTGTATGTAAGGGTTATGCACAAGAAGAAGGACTAGACTATGGAGAGGCTTTTTCTCCAGTTGAAAGATTACAAGGGGTAAGAATTATAATTTCTTATGTTTCTTATAAAAGATTCAAAGTTTTTCAAATGGATGTAAAGTTAGATTTCTGAAATGGAATTTTTGAAGAAAAAGTATACATAGAACAACTTGATAGTTTTGCATTGACAAAGGACAAGGAATGGTATGAAAGATACAAAAGAAACTATATGGAATAAAACAAGCACCAAGGGCATGGTATGAAAGGTTACAAGGAGATAAGTTATTGATAACTGAAGTATTTGTTGATGATATAAACTTTGGAGGAAATGTTGAGATGAGTTTGAAATTTGTTGAAAAAATGAAGCATTAGTTTGAAATGTCAATGATTAGGGAGATCAAATTCTTTATTGAATTGCAAGTTTCACAACTAAAGAATTGTGTATGTGTGTGTGTGTGTGTGTGTGTGTGTGTCAATTCAAATATGTGAAAGATGTACTCAAGACTTTTGGTATGGATGAATCCAAAACCGGTTGGAACCCCCATGGTAACATGATGTAAATTGTCTAAGGATGATTAATTTGATGTAGCAGATGCTACCTTGTATAGGTCTATGATCAATAAGTTGCACTATGTTATTCATAGCGGACCAAATATTTCTCAAGAAGATGGAATAGTGGAAATATTTCAAGAAAATCTCAAAGAATATCATATGGTTGTAGTCAAAAGGATATTTGAATATTAAAGGTTGTAGTCAAAAGGATATTTAGATATTTGAAAGAGAACTAACTATGGTTTGTGGTATGCTCATGATGGAGATTTCTCTTTGAGTGTGTTTACTGATGTAGATTGGTAGGAAATATTGATGATAGAAAGAGTACAAGTGGTGGTGCATTATTCCTAGGTAAAAGGCTTGTATCTTGGACAAGAAAGAAGTAGAACTATATCTCACAATCTACAACAAAAGAAGAGTATGTAGTAGTGGATATAAATTGTACACAAATTGCATGGACGAAGTAGATTCTTGAAGGTATCAAAGAAAAGGTGAATAAACCAGTAACTTTTTTTGTGTGACAATACAAGTGCAATAAATATTTCTAAGAATCTTGTAATAAATTCCAAGACTAAGAACATTACAATTAAGTATCACTTTATGAGAGAGAGTATAGGAGAAGGATGTGAAGTTAGAAAATGTACCAACAAAGGAGAAGATATCAAATATATTTACAAAGCCACTACCTAAGGATACTTTTGAGTACCTTATAACTCATCTAGGGGTTGTTCCCCCTACCTAAGAAGAACTAAGATGTTGTTGATGCATCAATTTTGTGGGGTTATTTCCATATCTTTTACTACGGATTGATGTCCATGGTACTACTCGTTAGGGGGAGTAGTCAGAAAGAGATGAAGATAGTTGTAGTGGATGAAGAATTAGGCATGTTGTACCTATTGCATTATTGTAAAAGGAGGAGAAGACTTGGTAAAGGAATGCAGAATTAGTAAGGAGGATAAGAATAGGAACAAAGAACTAAAATTATGTATCATCTAAGACAGGGTATTTGTTTCCTTGGAATTGTTTGTGTTGCCGTCAATGCCAAAGAGGGAGATTGTTGGTATAACTAATGTAGAGATAAGTTGAGAATGTTATGGTATGTGTTTGATGCAAATATAATGGTAGGTTGATCAGTTATGATGTTTTAATTGATGTCAACTTAGTGTTTTGTTGGATGACAATGAATTTTTTTATGCTAATGTATGTTCAAGAGGTTGGATCTAGAGTTGTGTTAATAGATGGAGTGTTTTATCATAATGGAAGCCTCGGTGATGTCTCTAGATACTATATCTATGACCACATAAGTTTATCATATGTATGTTGTGACTTATGGTCAATTGAAGGTTGATAGGTCAACAAGAAGAACATGATGAAGCCAATTAGGAATGATTTAATTAGTGTCAAATAAGGTTGGACTCAGGCATTATGATTCAGGATATGTTACCTTGACTATGTTATGAGGTTGTTGTTGGAACCAAAACATGATTGGTGACCGGAAGACAATTTTTTAATGGACAAAAGATCACTCAATGAAAAGGAAAAGAAGTTCTTAGAACAATTAGTCATATCCTTAATCAGTGGTGTTGCACCATGTTGCAATAAGTGGTTATGTGTTGTAAGGATCATCTTGATGTGGTAGATCAATGAGGAATGATGAGTTGGAATTTTCTTGATTGTGATGATCAGATAAATTGGAGTTGTGCAAGAACATTGGAGAGTCTGATGTGGTTTGACTTTTCTTTGTCAAATCATTTATGTTATGGATTTGGAGGTTGATATGGACTTGAAATTGTAATTGATAATGGGTAACACATTTTAGGGTTCAAATATTGAGTGGGAATGAAGTCTAATGATGAAATTCAAATGTAATTAAGTCATCATTGACCTCGTTAGTGAAAACATATATCTTTTTCATGTATTATGAAGTGAGTGTGGGAAAGAAAGATCTCAAATGCAAAAGTGTGATTATAGGGTTTGGATGTTCTACATATGAAGCAGAGATTGAACTTGAATTAGATTTGTGCTAGCAAAGGAGGAGTTCTATTTTCTAAGATTATTGTACTTGTTGATTCCTAATCATTTCTAAAAGAAAATCCCTTAAGAGGGTAGACTCTAATAGGTTTGATTTGTAAATCCTTTAACCATGTGACTCTTTAGCTAGGGTTTGAAATCTCTTAACAAGGTTACTCCTAAGAGGGTAAAGCTCCTAATAGGGCTAGAGGTAAATCCCTTAACTGGGTGGATCCTAATAGGGTCTTTCTCTTAACTGGGCATCTAAAAGATTTTAATAGGGCTAAGCTCTCAACTGGGCATACTTCAGTAGAGTGTAAAATTATTTTTGGGTGATATCCCACCTCTGGTTTTTCCCAGTTGGGTTGCTTAGCTCCACAAAAGGTACTAATAACTAGGTCCATGACTCATCTTGGGAACTAAATATTCTATCCAAGTAGCTACTTTATTATCATGGAGACATATTTAAATATCGATTGAGGGATGTTTACTTGAAATGGTGAAGCACGGTATGTGCACTAAGTGCCTACTAAAGCCATTCTAACATGAAGTTGTAGGAAGTAAATGCTTGAAGTAACTCTATTTTGTGGTTGTGGGAAATGAAATTATAGGAACTAATTAAATTGAATGCTCTTTAAAATAAAGTACTAATTTAAACTCTCACACTTAAGAAAATAAAAGCTCATTTTGCATCAAACAAGGACTACTCTTCATGTCATGGCTACATGAACAATCACATGGAATGGATTCCAATGGCTGGAGGAATAGTCCAACACCAAGATTTAAAATTACAGGATGTTGAAAATAAAAATACTCTAACTAGAAATTACTCATTAACTGGGCCCCTCAACAAGTATCTATAATTTAGTTACTCAAGATAGATTCTCAAAACTTCATCATTTTATTCATCAAAACCAATTTCATTACATGCATAGCTTAATTGAACTTCAAGAAAACTATTACAATTTTAACTTAATCTCTATTATGGCTACTGTTGCACAGAGGAGTATCTCTTTATTTATAATATGAAGATAAACTATCAACTAAGTAATCACACCACATGAAAATGGGTGAATCATAATTACATCCTGGAAAGAAGGAACATAACTACTATAATAATGAACAAGAAACTCATTCAGCATCATAAGGAATAAATATAGCATCAATAAATTCCTAGATTTTATCATCATTAAGATTTCATCCTTTTGACTCTATCAAACTAGGCTCATTGCATCATTCTATTGTGAACTACTCCAAGTAATGGCTTATGCTTCAAGACAATGTCTTGCAACCACTTAACCTCTTTGTTGCATGATCGAGCTTACAACTACTTTATCTGCTCCTCTTTTCCTGCATCATAAATGGTTACAGGAACAAAGAAAACACATCCACGAGATATGCAACACATATTTATTTATCACATACCAAATTATCCATTAAACATAATTATAAAGCACTACATTATAGGCATATTGCATAAAAGGTTTATAAGGTCTAAGTCATGAAATTCAAGGCTTATAAGGTTGTGGGAAACCTTCCCAGCCAAATCAAAGTTAAAGACTTAAAACATGGAAACAAAGACATAACAGGAGTAAAAAGTAAGGACTAAGACACAACACTAGATAAGATATGAGAAAACTTTTATGCTAATCAATTTCCATGAGAAAAAATATTGGTGTTATTGTGTTGCATGGTTGTGGATGTTTATCTTTATTGGTTTGTTTATTCATGCAATGGATGATTAATTGATGTTATTTTTTGAATGCTGTATGAAAATTTTAATTGTTATATTACTAATTCACCCCCCCTCTTAGTAATCTTGGACCTGATAATAATTAATAACAATGATATACCCATGACAAATGTTGGAAATTGTTGGCTATTTTTGCCACCATTAAGCCCAACATAGATAACCAATCTGAGACATCTTCATCATGAGCTAAAAATCTCCCATGACCAACATGTCATGTTATCTTCCTTGGTTGAGCCAACACGTCACATTTTCCCAATTTTGTAATTTCACAAGGGCAAAAAGACATTTTTGCAAAATGGTGAGGTTTTTTCCATTTCACACTTCCTTATTTCAACTCACCAAAGTTAAGTGTGAAATAAAAAAATATTTTTCCATTTCGCAAATATACGTTTTCACCCTTGAAAATTTATGAAATTGGGAAAACATGATGTGTTGGTCCACTTGGGAAGATAACATTTAGTACCCCACCCATAGTTTGCTTTATGTTTTAGTTGTTTGACCGAATTCTTTTAGGTCACTTTTGGTGTGATTAGTTAGTATTTTAATAAATGAAGATTATGGATTATTGTTCATTTTATGTATATCATGTGATTGCATAGATTAGATGTTGATATCTTTATGATGTTATGTTTATGTTTTATATTGATTTATGGTACTAACCCCATACTAGCATGTGTATGGTTATCATGTGAGTGTAT
Organism: Chamaecyparis obtusa; assembly: GCA_027943335.1. Classification (NCBI taxonomy): domain Eukaryota; kingdom Viridiplantae; phylum Streptophyta; class Pinopsida; order Cupressales; family Cupressaceae; genus Chamaecyparis; species Chamaecyparis obtusa. Next base: position 1,309,698 of record BSBK01002120.1, read on the forward strand.
TTGTTTGGCATGCTTGTGTGGTAGAGGACGGAGGCGTAGTTACTTTCATAGTCAAAATCCACACGACTGACCATACCCTATCATTGTCTGCTATATATTATTGTATGTACATGCTTTGTCTGGTGATGACAAGATTGCAGGTACATGGCATCGTCTTCCCTGAATTGGCAGGAGTGAGCGTGCCCACAAACATTCATCACAGTGGTAAAGAGGGGAGATAATACACAAACCCAAAACCCTGTCCTAAGCCTATTTATCCTAAGTGTTGGATAAGTATCTGTTGACTACCCTATCCAAATTTTTCAGGTTGACAAAGTTCGTGGATCCCTTCTTTGAGCTTGTATGTTTTATTTGATGACATTGATTTATTGCTTTTTGAGTATGTGATTTTCTATAGTTATGGTAATTAATATTATAGTTGGAAAATAATATTAAAATTATTTCCTATGTTTTATATGATTATTAATTAATTAAAAATTAAATATTAGGATATTTGGTTTTAATTAATTAATTATGTGAAAATAGGATTAATATTATCCATTAGAAATTATTAAATTGCCTGATTTAATGGTTTTGGAATATTAAATTATTTAATAAGGGAATATAATAATAACATGTGCTTTATTTAGTTTGAATATGTCATCTTTCAAAAAGAAGACAACTTGTCTTTAGGAGACTAAGTTGAGTTGTGCACAATTAAATATATATTTAATTATTAATTAGCAATTTCTTTCAACTTAAGAGGGTGAGTTTGATTAGGAGTTGTATTGTGAGTCATCTAGGGTTTGCATGAATGGTGGAGTTGAATCACTAATAGGGGGAATCAACATTCATTTTGGAGGAATCAACTTGTTGGAGTTTTGGTGGAGAGAGCTTTTGGAGAATTTTATACTTTTTGTGATTCTTGAGCTTTGAGTTGGTGCTCTAGTTTTTGGTGAAGATTGCTTTGAATTTGGAATTGGCTTGGCTTGCATTGTTGATTCAAATTTGCAGGGCTGAGTTTTCATCTGACAGAATTGGGAGTTTCAACATTCTACAGGCATTCTATTTCAGTTTCTAGCATTGGAATTGAGGTAGGGTTTGATAAAAATTCTATTCAATTCTATTTGTGTAAATTTTAATAATTTTATTTTGGTTGGATTATTTCATTGGATTTATTGTATCTATTTTTCTTTGTTAGTAATTCTGGGTGCTATTTCATGATTTTATACAGACTTGGCATAGTAGGGTTATGCTGTCAAAATTTTGAGAGACAACTCATCCTAAATCACTTAGAAAATGAAAAATTAAACTAGCTATAGTTCAAACTATTGTATAGAGGAAATAAATAAATGGGTTGTGGAGAAAAATCAATTTTGGTTTGAGAAAATGCAATCTGGGTAAAAAACTCAATCTTTATAAAAAAAAATAACAATTAAAAAAAATACCACAGTAAAAAAAAAAATTGCTTGCAAATACAATAGTATTACCATAGCAAATGGAAATTGCAAATGAAACAATAGAAAAAAATACAAAATAGGGAAAAAGACAAATTCCCATGTGTGTGTGCAAAAGTTGTAAATTTCCATTTCTAGAAATGTATTTCAAGGCCTGTACATTTCCGTTTTCAGAAAATAGTGCCTTTTAAAAAAAACATAACTAATACTCTTAATAATGTTTAAAATATATATTTTTTCCTTTTAAAAAAATACCAAATTCATTTCCATGTATTGTTTTAAATAAAAATGCTTGTTAAAAATTGAAATGGAAAAAAATTATAATTAAAAAATATAATAATAAATTTTGGAAAAGTTAAAAAATATTATTAAAAAAAGAAACTTTTGCAAATTTTGGGAGGTACACATGTACCTACGAAGTGTAGGTACCTACACATGTAGTACCTACCATTCGCAAGTGGTACTTGCGCATGTGGGGAGGCGGTGGGGACCGCCACATCCCCCACCACTTGTGTGTGGCTTTGTTTTATTAATTTTGTTTAAAAATTACTTTGTTTTGTTAAATTAGGTTTAGGTTGTATTTTATGTAATTTATAAATTATTTAGTTTATATTATATTTAATATATAAATTATTTAATTTATATTATATTTAATATATAAGTGTTTTAATTTATATTATATTTATTTATAATTTATTTAATGGTAGTTTATTTAATTTATATTTTTAGTTATTATGTAATTTAATTTGTTTTGTAATCTAATCTAATTTGTATTTTAAATTAGATAATTTGTGGTATCTTCTAAATTAGATAATTGTTTATCTGTTTAGATTGAGTTCATAGAGTTAATCAAGATTAGATTAAAAAAAAAATTATCATTGATTTAATTAGTTGGTGTTTTGATTTCTAAACAAATATGTGAATTGGATATCTTAATGATAGGTAAATTTTTGTGGGAAATTTCATAAAGGGTCAAGGAATGAATATGCTTAACCTATTGTACATTAATTCTATCAGTAGATTAAGCTTTTCCCATACTTGTTTACTTTACCTAATCAATTATTGAGATTGTACGTTGTACAGTGAAATTGGGCTTTTATTCTGCTAAATCTATAGATCATCATGTCTAGGGAATTTTTCCTATTTATGACATTGTTGTAATGATTGTTTTCAAATTCTCTTTTATGCTTGGTTTAATTATGCTCTATTTGTAATGTAAATGCTTATAGTTCAATTACAGTTCTTTATGGCGTGAGTGTTGTATTCTTTGTTCCTGTAGAGTTATCATTTGCATTATGTGATATCGGGTACTAGAAAACCTAGGACGATACAGAGGCTGGGGTATGTGTCAAGTGTTTCTTTTTTAGCTATGTTTGGTGTGAGTGTACATTATCTAATTATCACTCTTGTTTGACCATTGTTCTCATGATGTTTTATATTCTATCAATGGTATCTCTGTAATCATTTCCTAGTTCTTTTGTGTGAACTGGATTTAGGATTACCTAGTTGTATACCTGATTAGATCTAGGAGAGATCTGTGAGCCTAGGGTAGTTTACCTAGATATGTGTTAGGAGGTGGCTTGCAATAAGCGTTGGGGCCCACAAGTGGCTGCCAGGATCACTTATTGTAAGTATCAATAATCAAGTGATAACGTAATATAATTAAGGGGTATTTAAATGAACCTAATAAGATATGAGTCCTCACCCATAATTGATTGCTAGTACAAACTAAGATGGTGTTGAGAAGATGACTAGCCCCCTTTTAACGGATGAGTTGGCATAGTTGATGACTTCATCTGTAGGCGAAGTCATTGATACCATGTATGGTCACTTGGGTGCTGGGATCCAGAGAGATTACCAAGACAAAACTCAAGGGTTAGACGTACATGATGACACATTCCTATGCATAGTTTGGTTATTCTACATGTGTCGGTTGCCTTTAGATTAGTGAGTTGTACCTATTACTTTATTCTTGTACACCTTGAGTTAGAATGCTTTCAAGATCCTTCTGCTTAGGGTTTTATCCTTGCTTTTGTATTGGTTATCCGATTGGGGTTTGTGGTTATCTCCTCAGCATGGTGGGGTAGGCCTTTGTGGTTCTACACAGATGGGTGGTAGTGATTCTTTACCATTTGAGATTTGACATCCTGGTGTTGGTACTTGATGGTGATTCTGCGGTTGGATTCCTGATGCTTCTTTCTTATCTTTATTATTTGTAATCCTGTATTAGAGTATCATATTTAATACCTAATCTGGACTTTGTAATATTTCTAGTTAGATTGATTACTACATACCCTGCAACTTGTGCAGTGGATGTCAGTTTATTTATATGTCATGGATGTCCATGAGAATTGTATTTATTGTTGTATCATGTAATTGTAATTTATATATTATGAAATCTTTTGTTGTCATTCTTTAATTGTGTTTTGATCTTAAGTAATTCTACGTCATGGGACCCTAGAGATTTGTAATCTGTGTTGGATGTTGTTTTAATGTGAGTAAATGGTAATTGCTTCTACACTGTTGTTTATCTTATATGTTAACTTTTAAAAAAAATTATTCACCAAACTTAGTAGTATGTTTTAGGTTAAATTCTCTTAGGTTCCCTGGCAAGGCGTTACATCTGGTATCAGAGCCAGGTTTCTACACTAGGAACTCTGGGTATGTACGCCTATTAGGTTTTTTTTAGTCTAAAATTGAAACTAAACATAGATATATAACATTTTGTTTTCAGACCATTTCTTTATGATTATATTTTCTTTTGTTTCATTTCGAGCTTTGTTAAGAGTTGTTTTTCGATCTCTATATGTTGTAGGAATTATGGTAGTGACTAGATCTACTAGAGGTCATGGTAGTGTCATGCTGGTAACCATGGAAGGGGTAGATAGCCTAGCCCTTCTACAAGTGTCAGTCAGGAGAGTAACCACCAGCAGTCTAGGGGTGAGAAGAGAGGATCGTCAGGATGATCTTGATATGAGATAGCTCTTGCACATGATTCTTAATCATCTTGGTCCTAAGTAGAATAGGGTAGGAAAGGATGTTTTCCATCATTCATAGAGGGATGAGAGAGAGAGGGAGAGATCCAGGAGCCCTCTAAGGAGGAACTTCACTGTGGACCCTATAGTTGTGGCAGTGAACCATATGAGGGACCTTATGAGGGGGTGACCCATTCCCTTTGATGGGAAAGGCACTGGATTAGAGGTAGAGACTTGGCTAATAGCTCTAGAGCATATTTTTGTGATGCATCCCTTTAGTAGTAATACTAAAGCCAGGTATGTGATTATGCAGCTCACAGATTTTGTAGCTATATGGTGGAAGATAGAGGAGGAGAAGATAGGGTTTCAGATAGATACTGTCACTTGGGAGTTATTTCTGGAACACTTCCAAGAGCACTTCCTATTATATTAGTGGAGGTGACAAAGAGAAGATGAGTTCCACAATCTAAGACAGTTGATCCTGTCAGTGGGAGAGTACAAGCGCTAGTTTTTTTGAGCTCAAATAGTATGTTGGCTTCATATAGGATATAGTTCTCCTAGTTCAACACTTTGTGAGGGGGCTTATTGCATGCATAATTAGGGATGTCCTTCTCTTTGAGCCTAACACCCTCCAGGAAATGGTCATTAAGGCTACCCTTACATAGGTGAATCTAGCATTGGGTTATAGTAGTCAGAGAGGTGTTTAGCCTAGTGGTTCCAAGGGGAATCGGTCTCAAAGGAATGGGAATTTTCATAATCCTTCTACCTTTTTGAAAGGTAATCAAAATTAGTAGGATAAGAAATTATTCAATGGTAATGGTGGTGGTTCTCGATCAGAGAACTATCACAATTGGCAGCATAGTGTGTGCAATCAGGATGTTCAGCCCACTCAGAGTTCACACCAAGATCTTGGTGGAGGTAGTTATCAACAAGCCAGTACTCCTATAGCAAGGAGAGTTTTCATGGGAGATTGTTTCACTTGTGGCCAACCCGGTCATAAATCATACGATTGCCCCCAGTTTTCAGTTCAACATTTAGGACAGAGGTTTTTAGTGTCTGAGATTACTGTCGGTGATGTAGGTAGATCTCATAGGGCCTTTGCAATAGGGAATGATCCTCAATGTTTGAACCCTAAGGTAGGAAAGGGTCTGATGGGACCTACTCAGTGATCCTTGGTCTAGTTTCCTTTTCAGTGCAGTCAGGTTTATGGGACTTATATCCCTACTTGTTCTAGGCTTCCAGGAGTAAGCCTAATCCTAGGGGGGTGGATGTAGTACCCCACCCATAGTTTTCTTTATGTTTCAGTTGTTTGACTGAATTCTTTTAGGTCACTTTTGGTGTGATCAGTTAGTATTTTAATAAATGAAGATTATAAATTATTGTTCATTTTATGTATATCATGTGATTGCATAGATTAGACGTTGATATCTTTATGATGTTATGTTTATGTTTTATATTGATTTATGGTACTGACCCCATACTAGCATGTGTATGGTTATCATGTGAGTGTATTTGTTTGGTGTGTTTGTGTGGTAGAGGATGAAGGCGTAATTACTTGCATAGTCCAGATCCACATCACCAACCATACCCTATCATTGTCTGCTATATATTATTGTATGTACATGCTTTGTCTGGTGATGACAAGATTGTAGGTACAGGGCATCATCTTCCCTGAATTGGCAGGAGTGAGCGTGCCCACAAACATTCATCACAATGGTAAAGAGGGGAGAATACACAGACCCAAAACCCTATCCTGAGCCTATTTATCCTAAGTGTTGGATAAGTATCTGTTGACTACCCTATCTGAATTTGTCAGGTTGACAAAGTTCGTGGATCCCTTCTTTGAGCTTGTATGTTTTATTTGATGATCTTGATTTATTATTTTTTGATTATGTGATTTTCTATAGTCATGATAATTAATATTATAGTTGGAAAATAATATTAAAATTATTTCCTATGTTTTGTATGATTATTAATTAATTAAAAATCAAATATTAGGGTATTTGGTTTTAATTAATTAATTATGTGAAAATAGGATTAATATTGTCCATTAGATATTAAATTATTAAATTGCCTGATTTAATGATGTTTGGAATATTAAATTATTTAATAAGGGAATATAATAATAACATGTGCTTTATTTAGTTTGAATATGTCATGTTTAAAAAGGAGACAACTTGTCTTTAGGAGACTAAGTTGAGTTGTGCACAATTAAATATATATTTAATTATTAATTAGCAATTTCTTTCAACTTAAGAGGGTGAGTTTGATTAGGAGTTGTATTGTGAGTCATCTAGGGTTTGCATGAATGGTGGAGTTGAATCACTAATAGGGGGAATCGACATTCATTTTGGAGGAATCAGGTTGTTAAAGTTTTGGTGGAGAGAGCTTTTGGAGAAAAATATTTTTTTTGTGATTCTTGAGCTTTGAGTTGGTGCTTGAGTTTTTGGTGAAGATTGCTTTGGATTTGGAATTGGCTTGGCTTGCATTGTTGATTCAGATTTGCAAGGATGAGTTTTCATCTGACAGAATTGGGAGTTTCAACATTCTACAGACATTCTATTTCAGTTTCTAGCATTGGAATTGAGGTAGGGTTCGAGAAAAATTCTATTCAATTCTGTTTGTGTAAATTTTAATAATTTTATTGTGCTTGGATTATTTGATTGGGTTTATTGTATCTTTTTTTCTTTGTTAGTAATTCTAGGTGTTAGAGAACCCATAGATTTGTTATTTCATGATTTTATACAGACTTGGCATAGTAGGGTTATGCTGTCAAAATTTCAAGATAAAACTCATTCTAGATCACTTAGAAAACAAAAAATTAAACTGGCTATAGTTCAAACTATTGTATAGAGGAAATAAATAAATGGGTTGTGGAGAAAAATCAATTTTGGTTTGAGAAAATGCAATCTAGGTAAAAAACCCAATCTCTGTAAAAAAAATGACATTTAAAAAAAATACCACAATAAAAAAAAAAAATTGCTTGCAAATATAATAGTATTACCATAGCAAATGGAAATTGCAAATGAAACAATAGAAAAAAATACAAAATAGGGAAAAAGACAAATTCTCATGTGTGTGTGCAAAAGTTGTAAATTTCCATTTCTGAAAATGTATTTCAAGGCTTGTACATTTCCATTTTCAGAAAATAGTGCCTTTTAAAAAAAACATAACTAATACTCTTAATAATGTTAAAAATATATATATTTTCCTTTTTACAAAAAATACCAAGTTCATTTCCATGTATTGTTTTAAATAAAAATGCTTGTTAAAAAATGAAATGGAAAAAAAATATAATTAAAAAATATAATAATAAAATTTGGAAAAGTTAAAAAATATTATTAAAAAAAAAAAACTTTTGCAAATTTTGGGAGGTATGCATGTACCTGCGCATGCAGTACCTATCATGCACAGGTACTGCACACGTGGTACTTGCGCATGTGGGGGGGCGGTGGGGACCGCCACGTCCCCCACCACTTGTGTGTGGCTTTGTTTTATTAATTTTGCTTAAAAATTACTTTGTTTTGTTAAATTAGATTTAGGTTGTATTTTATGTAATTTATAAATTATTTAGTTTATATTATATTTAATATATAAATTATTTAATTTATATTATATTTAATATATAAGTGTTTGAATTTATATTATATTTATTTATAATATATTTAATGGTAGTTTATTTAATTTATATTTTTAGTTATTATGTAATTTAATTTGTTTTGTAATCTAATCTAATTTGTATTTTAAATTAGATAATTTGTGGTATCTTCTAAATTAGATAATTGTTTATCTGTTTAGATTGAGTTCATAGAGTTAATCAAGATTAGATTAAAAAAAAATTTATCATTGATTTAATTAGTTGGTGTTTTGATTTCTAAACAAATATGCGAATTGGATATCTTAATGATAGGTAAATTTTTGTGGGAAATTTCATAAAGGGTCAAGGAATGAATATGCTTAACCTATTGTACATTAATTCTATCAATAGATTAAGCTTTTCCCATACTTTTTTACTTTAACTAATCAATTATTGAGATTGTACACCGTACAAAGAAATTGGGCTTTTATTCTGCTAAATCTATAGATCATCATGTCTAGGGAATTTTTCCTATTTATGACATTGTTGTAATGATTGTTTTCAAATTCTCTTTTATGCTTGGTTTAATTATGCTCTATTTGTAATGTAAATGCTTATAGTTCAATTACAGTTCTTTATGGCGTGAGTGTTGTATTCTTTGTTCCTGTAGCATTATCATTTGCATTATGTGATATCGGGTACTAGAAGACCTAGGAGGATACAAAGGCTGGGGTATGTGTCAGGTGTTTCTTTTTCAACTATGTTTGGTGTGACTGTACTTTATCTGATTATCACTCTTGTTTGACCATTGGGCTCATGATGTTTTATATTCTGTTAATGGTATCTCTGTAATCATTTCCTAGTTCTTTTGTGTGAAATAGATTTAGGATTACCTATTTGTATACCTGATTAGATCTAGGAGAGATCTGTGAGCCTAGGGTAGTTTACCTAGATATGTTTTAGGAGGTGGCTTGCAATAAGTGTCGAGGGCCACAAGTGGCTGCATCACTTATTTTAAGTATCAATAATCAAGTGATAATGTAATATAATTAAGGGGTAGTTAAATGAACCTAATAAGATATGAGTCCTCGCCCATGCTTGAGTGCTAGTGTAGACTAAGATGGTGTTGAGAAGATGACTAGCCCCCTTTTAAGGGATGATTTGGTATAGTTGATGACTTCATTTGTACGAGAAGTCATTGATACCGTGTATGGTCACTTGGGTGTCAGGATCCAGAGAGATTACCATAACAAAACTCAAGGGTTAGACATACATGACGACACCTTCCTATGCATAGTTTGGTTATTGTACATGTGTCAGTTTTCTCTGGATTAGTGAGTTGTACCTATTACTTTATTCTTGTACACCTTGAGTTAGAATTCTTTCAGGATCCTTCTGCTTAGGGTTTTATCCTTCCTTTTGTATTGGTTATCCGATTGGGTTTTGTGGTTATCTCCTCAGCACGGTGGGGTAGGCCTTTGTGGTTCTACACTGACGGGTGGTAGTGATTCTTTACCATTTGAGATTTGACATCCTAGTGCCGGTGCTTGATTGTGATTCTGGGGTTGGATTCCTGATGCTTCTTTCTTATCTTTATTATTTGTAATCCTGTATTAGATTATCGTACGTAATACCTAATCTGGACTTTGTAATATTTTTAGTTAGATTGATTACTACATACCCTGTGACTTGTGCAGTGGATGTCAGTTTATTTATATGTCATGGATGTCCATGAGAATTGTATTTATTGTTGTATCATGTAATTGTAATTTATATATTATGAAATCCTTTGTTGTCATTCTTTAGTTGTGTTTTGATCTTAAGTAATTATACGTCATGGGACCCTTGAGATTTGTAATCTGTGTTGGATGTTGTTTTAATGTGAGTAAATGGTAATTGCTTCCGTACTATTGTTTATCTTGTATGTTAACTTTTTTAAAAAATTATTCACCAAACTTAGTAGTATGTTTTAGGTTAAATTATCTTGGGTTCCCTGGCAGGGCATTACATAACATGTCATGTCGGCCTTGGCAGAGTTTTGAAAAAGTTGTCAATTTCTTTGAAATTGGTAGAAACCCTACCTAGAGTAACCTGTAGATCCTTATAAGAAAAGAATGTTACATGATAAAAAAATGTCCCTATACTAAGAAAGTAGATCCTTATAAAGAAAAAGGAAGATGAGCACACAAAACCTTGCCCCACAAGTATGGAGGCAAGGGAAAATGTAATACATTATTCACCCTAAGTGATAGTTCTCTAATAATAGACATGCACCTTCAAGAAAAAATAAGTTGTAAACAAGGATGCAAATCTCCTAAAATAGAGAAGGTCCTAATGTAAAACAAACACATTTATTCTATAAGTGATATCGTACTATAAGAGAAACAAGTCAACAAGGGGAAAGATGAATGACTCACAAAAGAAGCCATAATCAACCTCTAAATGGAGGATTGTATTATGATACACATACCATTTGAGGCATGAAAAATAGTGTTAAGCCAGGATGTAACTATCTTGTGTGAAACAAAGAATCTCATACCAAAAAGGATGTACCACCATGAAATAATACAAAGCCATAAAGAGTAAGTGAAGAGAGAAACGAGAATACCACATTATTCAAACTTAGTAGATAAATCAATTATATAAGACATACTTCCAAACAAGGAAGAGATTTACATAGAAGGATAGAAACCCCATTAGAGAGAAAGATATATCACTTATCTCTCCCTTCCCCTTCTCTTTCTATCTCATTATATCTCTATATCTCTATCACTCTAGATATCTTACCATTTATATATCTCTATGTCTCTCCCTCACCCTTTCTCTCCTTTATCTTTCCCTCTATTTATTTCTCTTTATATCTCCCTCTCTCTATTACCAACACTTTATTCATGTTTCCCATTATCTTCATCTCTCCCTCTACCTCTCTCTATCAATTTTAAATTTTAAAAAAAAAATTACATTGATAGAGGGCTAGGAGCTGATATTGATAGTGATTCTCATTGATGGTGGAGTGGATATGAAGAGGTGGAAATTCTTAGCTAGTTATCTCATGTTGATCTATGAGTTGACTAAATTGATTGATTCATATTCTTTAAAGTTGTCATATTTCCACAACCCATACTAAATTTTCTTGATAATCTACTAGATTAGATTTTGTAAGGATTTTTAGCATTAACAATTTGAATCACACTCTTTGACTCATCATCAAGATGAAAAGTGTTGGAAATGTTCAAAGGAGTGTGATTCAAAATGTTGATGTTAAAAATTCCTACACAACCTAATCCATAGATTATCAAGAAAATTCATCTTCTTTACCTACTACACCTTTCAGACATTTTTTTGAAATGATGAGATAGAATTACTCCATGATGTAAGAGATGCAAGTGCATAAAGAAATTCTAAAGATGAAGCTCTAGGTTGAACTACACATTATGTTTTCAACCCACACAAACTTACTTCATGGTTGGAAAAGTGTACATTTTTTTTCTCGTTTGATTTTATTTCAAATTAAAGGTTGGATATCATAACCTTCCTCTTTAGGTACAAGAGGTATGTGCACCTAAACATGATTTCATTGTATATACAAAGTTCTAAGTTTCTCTACAGAATGTATTTTTTCCATGCAAAAAAACTTTGTTATTGTTTGGAAAGACGTATTGTTTCTTCTTATTTGATGTTATCTCAAATTAAAAGTTGGGTTTCACAACCTCCTCTTTATGTAAAAGTGTTATGTGTAGTGTGGGAAAATACAACAGAAGAAAACACAGCTTGTAGGAAAGTGAAACATAGAGTAGAGTGCATTAAAAGTTGTGTTACAATCAGTAGGGGACAAAAAAGACATAGCACTACAATCAGTGGGGGATGGAAAATATGTCATGTTAAAATCAGAATTAGGTGTGTATAAAATTGATACATTGGAAAATTCATGTTGTTTACTTCTATTTATATAGTTCACTTTTTTTAGTAAATGTGGAAAAAGTTGATATTGTATTGGTTTATTCTTTTGTCTTGGTTTCAAAAAATAATATTTTGCAAAACACTCTATCTTTCAAAACACAACATATTTTGAAACTTGTGGTTTCAAACACAATGTGTTTCAAAACATGATGCATTTCAAAATATTATTCAGAATTGACACATTTTTCTATGCTTTCTAATATAAAATCAATAAAATTTCCATTTTGTTGTGAAAATAGGAATCAAGAAGAGTCATTGACCCACATGTATTAAGATTCAATAGAGATTGAGAATGATGTCCCTAAATTTAAAGATAAGACTGCTAGACAAGATGGAATAAGAAAAAGGATATGTTGATGTTTAAGGAGAAGTGGATCTTGAAGAATAACTATTTGTACCCTAAATGAAATGACCATACTTGAGAAGATAAGTTTGAAGAAACATTTATACTTTTTGAAGTTGAATAAGAGGATTGAGCCTAAGGAAGAATTATGAAAAAGTGTTGAAAAATAATAGAAGATGATTATTAGCTTGAATATTCAACTATAAGAGGTAATGTGAGAACTTGGTCAACAATAAAGGAAGAGGACTATGAAAAATTTGAATCTAAAATTATCTCAAATTTCATAAAAGATCAGATTTCCAAGGCCACCATTAGGATTTTATAACCTTTTTCATGGAATTGTATAGTTCATAATGTTCATTCATAGGATAATATCTAGAGTTCCAATAAATTAGGGACATATGTCATACAAAATCTTTACCAAAATTGGAGCTTAGTATCATTGTTTTATTGATTTAAGACTAAGCATCTATTTAGTAACATAATCTATTTGTAACTCATTAATACTATGATTAACTAATTCGTTATTATATTTCCACTACTTCTCAAGTAACAAATTAAACGAAAAGTAAACCTCCTAAAGAAGTGTAATAACCCTCTCATAGTTTGATTGTGTATAAGTTATGATGTCATTTATATTTATGGATTTACCGACCCCATACTTGCATGTGTATGGTTGGCGTGTATGTTTTACTTTTCTATTTGATATGATTGATGTGGTTGAGGGATGAAGTCATAATTACTTTCTTGGGAGATCCACATGATCAGTCGATCCTTGCCATTGTCATATGTTTGTACATGCTCATCTTTTATGCAGGATTTCAAGTATTGGGCATCGACTTACCTGAATTGTCAGGATGAGTGTGCCCTATCGCATTATCTCAATGGTAAGAGAGGGGAGATAGCATCTAGGTCTAAATCCCAACCTAAGCCATTTATTGTCCTCAAATAGTGGACAAGTATCTTTTCTGCTACCTCCTAAATTCGTCAAGGTGATGTCATTAGTAAACCCTTTCTTTGAGCTTGATTATTACTTTATGGGTTTGGTTAGTTTTTTCCTTGTGGTTGTTTGTCAAGTGTCTTGATGTGTATTTTGTGTTATTAATACATTAAAGATTTAATCAAGATTAATTATGAGATTAAAATAATTATATCTTATGAATATGAAAAATTAAATATATAGATATTTAATTAATGAAAAATTAATTAAATATCATTGATGATTTAAAAGACTTAATTAAAAGTCTACTTATGAAAATAAAGGTTTAATTAAATATTAAATCTAAATTTAATTTTTAAATAATATTAATTATCAAATTGCTTCTTAAGAGGTGCTAAAGATATTAATTATAATTAAATTTAATCATGTGATTATATGCACACTAGTTTAAAGGGATTGATTTATCAGTTCTAAATTAGAAGGTTGAGTTAAGAAACTTAACTAAAGGATTAGTTATAATTATTTTTAATAAATTAATGAATTGATATTTAATTATCAATTTTCATATTATTAATATGCTAAAAATATTAATTCTTAATTAAATACTATTATGCAATTAAAGTTGCACATTCAATATTGGTAAAATTAAAATATAAATTTAAGTTAAAATGTATTATTTGAAAAGTGCATGTAATTTTATTAAATTAAAATTAAATCATGCAAAAAGTGGTGATGAAAACAAAGTTAGAAGTTGAGTTCTAATTTCTGATTGTGAGTTTCATGTTTGAGTTCAGTTGTGAGTTTTCTACATTAGAGTCCTTTGTAGCTATTATTCAACACAAGTTTTAGGGAGACGGGTCTTGGCTTTGGATTGGAATTGAAGGAATTTATTGAATGCTAAAATTTTGGATTGTGTTCTTTTCTTATCAGATTGTTCTTCGATTTAAGGTAGGGTTTTGGGACCCTTTTTCCATTTTCCATTCGAAAAAAGCATGTCTTCTTTGTGCATGTTGATATGTGTGACTATTGCTTGTCTCCCATGAATTTGAGATTTTATTTATCAGGTCTTTTGTTTGAGTAAGTTTATGGAAAGATTCAATTAGGCTTTCATTTATGAAATCTTGTTATTGCATGTGCAATTTCTAGGTATCTTCTTCATTTGCAATTTTGATAATTAGGGTTTTGAAAGCTTTTTTATACCTTAAGGTTTTCTAAATTTGGCATCCAATTGAATTATGAATTATTTCATTTGAAAATTATACATATATAATCAAATTATGTTGGCAAGTGATCCATTTAGGGTTTTCATTTATGGCAACACTAAAGTTATGTATGATCGCCTGGAGTAAAACACAGTTTTGGTGATAAGGTGTTAAAAAATGACTAAGTCCATAAAGCAGTTTACTGGGTATAGGAGTACAGTTTTGGGCAGCGAGCACTGCATATGGTAAACTAAGTCTTGTGAACTTAGAGAAAGGTATTTTAGGATGTGGTAGACCTTCAGTTAAGATCGCTTGTGTTTTGAAGCTCAGCGATGAGAATTACAACTAGTTGAAGTCATATGATGACCGTGAAGCAAAGATACAAAATAGCTGAATGGTTGACGTTGCTGGTCAAAAGTCTCCCTTATAAAAAATTTCTAAGTGGCATGCTTTTTTTCAAGTGCATATTGAATTTGGAATTTTGAACTTCACAGTTCAAAGTTCAAAATTCACTTTGCACTCCCTCGATGTTGTTATGCGTGTGTTTTCTTTCAAGCATCAAAAGCTTTAACAAGTAATGTGTTTTTGTCTTCACAATATTGAATCTTGAACCTTGAACCATCTTTTGATGGTTCAAAGTTCAATTTTAAAAATACACTTGACTCCCCATGTTACCGTGTTTTCATTTTCTCTGACGTCATTGGCTTTTATCATCTTGAATATTGAACTCCTAGTTTTTGGTTCATAACTAAATAGTCTTCACGTGTCATGCATTATTCCTATCTCGGCCATGTTTTTTTCAAGTAATGAAAGTATTTTGAGTTATGAACCTTGAACTTCACTCCAAATAGTTCAAGGTTCAGAATTTGAAATGCAATAATGACCAAATATTTGAGACTCGTGCCAAATCTCACTTTCATTACAAGATGAGATTGAAATGATGTGGAAGTGAAGTCTACCTTAGAAAAAGGTACAGGTTATGTGGAAATGAAATAAATTTGATTGGACGTGCTCAGCAAATAATGACATGAATCATTAATTTGTGGCAGGCTGTCATGATTACTGAAAAGGCAACTTAAGCGTATTTGTTAAATTCTCTCCTTTCTTGTCATTTATGTTTGTAAGCAACCATTGGAAACATAACCAAAAGTGAAGCACAATGAAGGTAATCACACAAGGACAAGGGCAGAGCATCGGTGAGTTTCAAGAAATCTCCTTCTTTTTTATTTCTAGTTCTAGATTTATCTATTGTAAGAAAGGAAATCTAGACCTTCCCTGTTGCATTTTCTTGAGATCATTTGTTAAGTATTGCAATGTCCAATCTTAACATGTCATCCTCAAAGGTCAAGTTTGTAAAAGAAAACAAATTTTCTCCTATAAGTAGTTGTCTCCTTGAAATGAGAGACATGACCCTTATGGACGAAGATATAGACAAAATTGTTCATAGGTTAAAAAGTGTGGACAATGGAACCTTAGCTGCCAAAATTATAGAGAGTGGGTTATTAGAAGTTGTCTATTTTCCTGAAGTGACTCTGTTCCCTAAATTGGTGATAGAGTGCAGAAATAGATATGATAGGAGTAATAGGTGCATTTGTGTTCCTTCTGGAGGAATATTGATTTCTATCAATAGACAAATAATCATGGTGGCTCTGAGGATTCCTCCAATGGAAACCTATGGCGATTGGAGTTTTTAGAAGGTCCAATAGGAATTTACCTAGAACAACAAACATTATAGAAATAACATTGCTAGGGACTAGTTGTTAAAGCCTAAAAAGGGAGGTTCTAGGTCCTAAACCATTGAAAAAGGATCACTTGATCAGAGAAGTTTGTGACATAGTTTTCATGCTAAGAAGACTAAAAGGTAAACCTAATGATATCATCTGGGAGGATTGGATGTACATTTTTATCCAAGCTATTCTAGGTGAAGGACAATATGTTGATTGGGCAAAGATAATAGCAAAAAAGCTTCATGAAGAATTATCTCAGTCTGCAGAAGCTTCAAGTTTCTATTTGTCTTCATACTTATTTTATGCCCTTTCCATTTGCAGAATTTGGGATGGTTGGCTGCATGAGTCATGGAAAGATGATATAAAAATTTATGAATACTACCCTTTGCTTCAACAAAAGAAGAATTCAGATGGTTTTCGAAGAGTTCAGGACACATTCTTGGCTAAGCTCATTTTCAAGCTAAGAGGAAAAATCAACTGCAGAATGTCTGAAGAATCTATGGAGTTAATCAAAGTTTATGGCAGCTTTTATTTTCAATTCCCAAATTTCAGCTATTTAAGAGTGGGAGGTTTCAGCCGTGAACCCTTGAAGCTTTCAAGGTACTATCTGGATAAGTTCATCTTATTAGAAGTATGTAGACAACTACTCCAAGTAGAGGTGAAATTTAAGATCAAGAGAGGTATGGGCTCTCTTTTCCCTATTGACTTAGGTCATTACCATTTTAGGTTAATTCATGCTATATCATCCATGGATGCAAAATTAAAAACAATGAGCATCCCCTCTTTCTAGAAAAGGAGTTACTTTGACAATAAGCAGTTCGTAGCAAATCAATTCAAGATTGATGCTACTTTCCTTTCCCAACCAGATTTGGAAGATTATTGGGCCGACTGTATTGATGAGATTGAATTTGAAAGAAGACTTCATTCCAGGTTTACCTTGAGACAAATTGTGTTACTTTGTCTACCTTTCAAAATCAAAGGGTTCGAAGTTGAAGATGATGAAAATGTGCTAGAATTTAGATATGTAGAACTGAATAATGATGCAGTGGCTAGGAAAATAGACTGGAAGAGAAAAGAAGAAGAAGATGTAAACATCTTGTCTTGGGGTGTGTTCAAAAGAACAAATAAATGGTTAAAATGAATGAGTAGAAAGAAGAAGCAAGAGACCTATGGCCCAATGACCAGAAAGAGTTCCATGATTTCAAAACTCATAGCTTCTCCTGTACATATTGACAAAATTGAAAAATTGCTTCCTACAAGTGAATTAAAATCTGGAGCCGAAACACATCCACAAGAGAAAAATCCAATCATTGAACAACCTGTGAGAGTCACAAGAACCAGGAGCAGGAGGATCGAAAAGATAGATAAGGTTCCTTGCATTGTGCTAGATCCAGATACAGACAAAGGTGACTCACAACCTCAAGGACAATTCAAGATGGATAACACCCCAGTTAACTCATTAGGAGCTAAGCTAGCAGGGGAAGGTCAGGAAGACCTAGCAGTATTAAATACTTTTGTAACACAAACTCCTGCAAGTGTAAAGGCAAACCAAAAAGAAAATATTGTATATATTTTTGAAGACCATTTAACCATTGTATAATAAGCATTTCTCTTAATATAAAGGAAATACGTACTTAAATATGACCATAATGTTCCTCCAAAGGATAATACTAATATAGTAATTATAAGACTTATACTTTGATCCACATGTTGAAGGTCATTTTAGGGCAAGGGAGTGTGAGGATGGTTTTCATACTTTGTGGTAGTCATTTGATTTTAGAAGTGGGAAAGGTATGTTACCTTTAAATGATAAGAAGAGTTGTGGCAAAAAAAAAAGATCACTTGTGGGTTTTTCCTTCCATTGGTACATGTGATGATTGGAAATTACTTTAGATTTTAATTGGACTTATTTGGATTGGAGCATCTGTTTGCCCTCATTTTTCATGGAAAGTTGGACAAAAAGAGTGCAAATTATACATTGAAGGAGTGACACTAAGAAAGGAGAAGTCAGATAAATGTTTCAATATCCAAAGTTTCTTTTGAGGCCAAGAGGTTATACTTGTAGGAGGTAAGGAACAAGAGGCTCAAAAGATTCCGTCAAGTACTTGTGAAAGTTGATTTCCTTTCAAGTTTGTTTCCCCTAATATTTTTAATGGAACAATTATGGGATAGATTGGTGTCCATAATTTTTTCATATATACCTATAGAATACTTTTGGTTTGAAGTGCCAAAGCTGGAAAACTAGAGCAAGACACAAAAGCTAGTATTAGTTCCATAACCCATTTGAGCAAGAGCCAAAGCTAGGATAGAACTATTACAAAGGTGATGAAACATCAAGAGAGTACTATGTCTATCTGCAAATCACTCATTTCAAAGTTTACATACTAAGTCAGTTGAATTAATGCAAGAAAATTCACTATAGTAGCTAGGTTATTACATGGTGCCACTAACTATTAGACAAGACTCTGAAAAGATGTGTAGATTGAGAGTTTTCAATTACATTTAATTATTTCCTAAGTCCTTTTGGGACCAAAATACCCCTAGTTAGGAAGGTGTTATCCAAAAACTTGTTTGAGAAGTTTGGATCTAGCAGGATGATGTAGAGCCACAAGGTTCCAACAAGTAAACCCACCCACAAGGCCTTCTTGGAATAATATCCCTTTGGTAATCTCAAGGATCAACACATAATGAGATTACATTCATATTCACAAGGCTTGATCATAGACTCAAAAATAAACATCATTCTTGACCACTTAGGATATTAGGGAACAAAGGATCAATGATTGGATCAGCAACCAAGGGTATTCACATGACAATGCTGATATATGGCATAACAAACATCAAATACTTGGACTTGGATTTCCTTCCTTTTCATGGAGACTCAATGAAAAATAGTGACCTTCAACATTCAAATGGGTTTGGAATACTTCTTTACCATCACACCTCTATTTTGTAACAACACCTTGAAGAAGTTTGGGATTTTCTGTCACATAAAATCAGTCTTACAAAATTTTCATGCATTGTCCTTGTGCCCCCTTCAACATGGATTACATTAGGATTCAAAAGAACCTTCATAAATTTCAATACCTATTTACAAAAACTTCATTACATGGCCTCTTTACAAAAATTAGTGGTCTTTCCTTTGAGAAGAATCAAATCCAAAAAGTCATTGTCAAAACATAAAACTTTCTTGATACATTATGAGGACTGGCCTTCAAGGCTTTACAAGTTCATCTTCATTGACTTTCAACATGCCTTAGGACATTGATTCATACACAAAGTATCGATTTAATATATACCTTAAAGATGTTACAAGATGAAAGACAACTTCAAACAATGAAGAAAGTCATCCAATTGTGATTGTCACTGAACATTTTCATTACTAATTTTCACTATTAAGTATAGCGAAACAATCATAAATAACTTTTACAAATGGAAATATTTAGTCAATCTCTTTAATGAACCTTTAGATAATCTTAATATAAACCTTCATTCATATTTATAGAAAGGTTCAATAGTTCAATCCAAACTTATGGCAGTTTTTCTAAAAATGGTAATGAACTTACATGACTTTTGATGTCAGGGCATCAATTTTCTCACCGAGGACTCACCCAATCAATCTAAAACCAACTGCAATAGAAAGAGAATTCAAGGTGATAAAGATCCCCAAATTTTGAGACTTTTCCAATGGTTGAAATGAGTGCTATGTAACATTTAATCATTTAAACCTTACAAATGAGGGTTTCAAGCCTAATTTGAACACAATGGCTCTTGTTTTCTCCAAAGACCACAATAGAACTTCAAACCTGATTTAAAAGAAAGGATACTCAATATATTTTAACTTTAAATAAGTGATGAGTCTTGACAATGATAGTAAGAAGTTATGAAAGACATAGAGTAAGGAAGAAAATCAATCAAAGGATTCTAAAGTTTAAGTTTGAATCAATCAATCATGAGACCTGATTAAGTAGAAAACATCATGAAGCAAGGGATGGTCATTTGCAATGTCAAAACCATCACATGCTTGTAAGGATAGTGTATACTATAAACACAAAAGAGAAACAGTGACAAATTTGTAAAGGTCAAAGGTAGCGGTGATGAGGGATCATTGAAGTTGTATTTTGAATATGAGAATGATGCCAAATTCATGAGCTTTTGGTGCTAGAAGCATGTTGCAAGTCAAGTGAATGCTTCTAGCATCCAAGAAACTATTGTGTGATTTACCATTGTAGGAAAGCTTTTCTTGGGAATAAATTGGTAAACCAAAAGATAAATATTATTTTAATCAATCAAGAAAAAATAGGGAACCCAAAAAGGAAGAAAAATATAGATAAAATGAGAAATATATTCTTATTTGTTAATGTCTAAAGGTAATGTAATTGCTCGAAGGAAATTGAAATTTACATAATAGGTTTTGGACTATGAATTTTTAAAACTAATTATCATATTGATGTTTACATTGCACACTACATGGTACATTTCTTAGTTATACTTTGAAGTTTGACCCTAAAAATCAATTGCAATCTACTTTGTACAAATTCAACCTAAAAAGTATAAAGTAACAAAATTTGGAGGGATTCCATTACTCTTGCTACTATTTAGTGCAATACACTAGGGAGCTACATATTGGGAGGATGAAGATCTAGGTTCAATGTCTAACATAGTTTGATTTCTTATCCCTCAAGATAGAAAATCATCATCTTGAAATGTGCTTCTTGAATAATAACTTTTTCCCTCTTGTAGTTTTAGATTTTTTGTGTAAATGGATAACTTTTTCTATGTGTAAAAACATTTTTTTATATGTGTAAAGAATAGATACATCAATGTTTTGAAGAGAAAAGGAAATATAGAATGAATCATGATGATAAAGAATGCAGGTCAATAAAAGAATGAATCCAGGCACTATTATATGGCCATGATTAATGGTGATAGCAGGCACTCTATGACAAAGAATGAAGGAGATATCATTAGCACATAAGAAAAATCATCCAAGGATCGTCAACATTGAGGAAAAAGTTGGTTTTTTTTTGGGAAGAATCATGCTATGCCATTAATCTATAGTGCACATTGAGATATTTATAGCCAATTTATATGGTCATATATGCATTGTTAGGTTGGCTTCGGTGGTATTCAAGGAATGAATACTGTATATGTATAGGAGCTATTTGTTAATTGATTATCATAATATTCAAAATTATATTCCCATTCAAGAATTTTGGACGTTGAACCCTCAAAGATCTTAATAAAATTATATTTTAACTAATGGTGTTCTCAAATTCTTTACAATTCATGAAGGATGTTGCGATGAATCTTTGAAATTGAATTAGTTAAAATTTTGAAAGTAATTTTAAAAGTTTTTTCTGATGTTGACATTGCTTCTTTTGCAAACAATACAATTAGATTGAATACAAAATTAAAATTGGCACATTTGATCTTTGTCTCATATTGAAAAAAAAGTAAAGAGAACTCACTAGTTGATCTATAGTTCCATATGAAACCTTATGTGAAACATGTAGGTACTTGAAATTTTTAAGGCGGAACTCAAATGAAGTCACTCCTTTGGTAGCAACTTTATTGACTGAGAAAACATATCTTCCTCAAAACATTAAATGAAATCATAAGCTTTAAGTAAAGAACAGGTTAATGCAACAATCAACATAGAAATAAATAAAAAAATATTTTAAAAATTGATATTTTGTACCCTCATACAAATCCATACTTTTGAAAAAATATTCACATGCTCAATTCAATAATATCTCCAGAAGATTGCATCGTAATTATTTTTTCTCCATGCTCTATACCAATATCCTTATTTTATATAGTCATTGTAGAGGACCAATTAGGTACTACAATGTTTTCAAGTATTTTAAATTGAACCTAAATATGTGAAGATAATGAACATGGAAAATGTGTCTGGTATTCAATAAGTAGTCACCATCTTGAAGATAATGTGAAAAGTCATCAAATTTCTTGCTGAAAATTACTACTACATTACCAATTGGTTGTAATAACCTACTCCTTTTTTACTTAATTTTTTTCTCTTTCGACCTTGGATTATTTTTTCAAATGGTATGCTTGCATCTACAAAGTGGTTTTTGTAATGTTATTTGTATTGCAAGGTCTGATCATTTTATATAGATTTGTGCTTCAATATATTGCAGACTAAGAAATGCCAAGATTTTGACAATCAATGTGCCAAAATGATTCAATACCATGCATTCAATGTGCCAAAATGATTCATTACCATGCATTCAATGTGCCAAAATGATTCAAATTGAACTTAACTAGAATACTAAAATTGAATTAGAATAAATCTCAAATCAAAGATGAATTTTATTTTAATATGTAACATTTCACTCACACAGTTCTGAGAGTACTCATAGCAGCAAACAGAAAATTGCATGGTAGTAGCACAAATTATAACTAGACTATTAGTATCACCATAGCCTTGTCTTCAAAATCACTATAGCAATCTTCAATCTCCTGCAATTAATTTTGATCTAGAAGTACTTGAGCATTTTACAATATTTGACAATGCAATGATTATATCCAATTTAAAGAATTATAAATGAACTATAGTGAGAACAAAAATAAGCCACACTTAGTAGGGAAGTGAACTCCAAGTTTGAAAATTGTTCAAGCTTTCCAACTTGTACAAGCGATTGTCCAAAATCCTTATACCATCAATTCAAATTATTCCCATATTGAAAATGAAAAATGGTGACTAGATGAAGGGAAACCCACACCAAATCAAAAAAATCTTTGGTATCTTAGTTTTTATCACCACACACAGGACAAATCTTCACTCTTAAAATTAAATTGTACCAAAGTGAAGTAAAAGATATGCATATGACCTGATCTTCTCTTCAGCAATTCACCTTGTTGGCTTTCACACTAAAACAACCCTTTGGTTTCCCTTTGACTTGATACATTCTTTAACATATAAATTTTGTTGTATTCCTTCTAAAAAATGGTAATATTATTAATAATATATCTTTTTTTAACATTTTTCAAAACATGCAATAACAATAGCCTCTTTACTAGGCCTCTTTTCTATGGTTTATATAGAACTTGGACACTATGTTTCAAATGGTGTAATAATTTCTTTATGAATAGGAAGCTAATCTAGGCATACAACAAAAAATATTTCCTTCTCTATTACTTCGTGAACCCAATGCCTTCAAAGGAAACTTTAGAACCCTTTTTTTTTAGTGAAAGACACACTAGACTTATATATTCTCAAACAATGCATCTTCTACAAAATAGGGTTTATTAAGAAACAAAACCATACCTCTTCTTCATAAAAATCTTTTTTATCTCCTTATCAACATTGTTGTTCTCGAAAAGAGGATTGTTGTTCTACCCATTAGAAACTGAAGATGGCATGAAATTTGCTCCTCTTTCATGGATGTTGACAAAGGTTGTGGAATTTGGCTTTATACCTACCAACTACATTTGCTTGAAATTTTCTAAAGCCTAATCAACAAAATCATTTTTTACATATCATGTAATCGTCGCAATTCATGAGAACATGTCTATTTGAGGCATTCTAGCAAACAATTTGTGTGCCTTGTCTACCCTTCCACATTTTGCATACATGTCTACAAGGGCACTTGCAACTATAACATCTAACAAAATTCCTCCATCCTTTATGTCCATACTGGCCAAATGTGAATGTATTAGGTTTATACGATACATCTAATTATGCATCTTTCATCATATTTTGCAATCAAATGAGTTAGTGGATGCTTAGAAACTCAACTAAAATCTTTGTAGTGAATAGTGACACTGACCCTTCTAGGGGCCCATGTAGCACATATATACTCTGAAATGGGTCAAAAAATGTATTTTTTATGGTCTATCTAGCTCTAAATTCCTTCTTGTTTTTCACCACTAGCTAGGGGAAAAAACACGGGGGGCATATATATCCCTACGACTGATTTTTCTCTTTTGACTTAAACTAATGTCTCTTAAGCATTCTTCTTGTTGGGGTAGCTTCTTCCATTTTTTCTACTAACAATTTTATATTTTGCATATCATACTGAAACAATTTCACATTGAACACTAGGGCATTACTTACATCCATCTAGTTGAGTCACTAATCAACATAGGCAATTTTTGCAAGTTACTAAATGCACTTAATATGCTCCATGTATCTAATAGCATTTTATCTTTTGAGAAACTTTAGTGCACCTGATCCCTCACAATGATTGGCTCACTAAAGTGGGGGGAAATGTAGTGTCCTAAAAGTTCACCCTTGCATTTATGTCACTTACGCATCGAACCCATGTATTTACAACAAAAGATCATGATCAAATGCTCCATTTTGACATCATAGCCCTCTTGAGTACAACGTCCATGATCTCTCATCCAAATTTGAGCCTCATACTTTTGGACGTGAGTGCGCACAATGCACACTCATCCCCATAAAATTCAAAGTTTAAAAGTTCAATACTACTTCTAACGCATGTCCCTTCTATCGAACACATACACAATTGCTACTACCACCCATTTACAGTCATAAAATGCTAGATTTTCTCATTTTCTGTCTCTCGAAACCAAGAAACCAACTCTGATCTCTTATATGCATTCTTAAGTGAAGCTCTACCAAAATTTCTTATGCATCTCAACTCTTTCTTCTATCTAGGATTTGAAGCAATTAAAGCTTACTCGCAACTTTTTTATTTTTCGATAAATAGGACTACAAACAACACATAGATGTTCCTGTGACACGCTGGCGTCTGAGGAAGAGAGCTCCAAACTTTCCAAGTTATTATCCTAAGATCTATATTTTCCTCTTCTATGATCAAAATAGTTATAGCTACTAAAATCCATCAAATATTGGCACTTTTATATCCTTGTTTAGCCAATAGACTATTTGTGGGAGCTTTTCTCCCTGAAAATAAAAAATTCTACCAGACTCTTGGCAGTCTTCTTTTTTTTCGACCATTAAAATTTCATTTATTTTTTATCTACATTTATTTCAACTATTTTTTTGCCCTTTTTCCTTTTTCTAATTGTTTTGCCTATTTTAAAATTTATTTTATTTAGAATTTTAATATTTTTAAATTAATATAGAAGATATTTTTATTTTTTATTTCAAAATTTTGAATATATTATCATTTTATTTATAATTTGTGTATTTTTTTAATTAATATAAAAGATTTTTTTTAAAAAAAAATTTGAAGATATTATTTTTTATTTACTATTTTGAAAATTTGAAGATATTTAATCATTTTATTTATAATTTTTTATTTCTTAATTAATGTAAAAGCTTTGTATTTATTATTTTATAAATTTGAGAATATTATCATTGTTAATTTTATTTTTTGTATTTTTTAATTAATAAAAAAGATGAATTTTTATTTATTATTTTAAAATTTTGAAGATATTATAATTTTATTCATAATTTTTTATTTTTTAAATCAATAAAAAAGAAGATTATTTATTTATTATTTTAGAAATTTTAAGATATGATATTGTTAATTTTAACTTTTATACCTTTTTAATCAATACAAAAGATGAATTTTTAGTTATTATTTTAATAAATTGAAGATAGTATCATTGTTAGTTATTGTTTAAATTAAAAGAGGTTTTTACAATATTTTATTTTAAATATATTAATATTCGTTTAAAGCTAATAGTATTGTTTGCAAAAATATTTTATATTTTAAATTTTTTAAATTTAATATTTTTTATTGTATAGAATAATTGATATCAAGTTTATCAATTTTTCTCAGTTTATATAATAGATTTAATTCTTTTTTAGATTAAATTGTGTAGAAGTTTTTGCATCGATGTTTTAGGTCACACTCGTACTGTGTAGAACTTTTCACATCAACATTTTGGGTCACACCTCATGAACCATCGTCATAATGAGATAGAGCAACTGAAGGAGAAAATGATGGTTCACAGAGTGTGACCCAAAACATCAATGCTAAAACTTCTACATAGTTTAATTAAAAAAACCAATTAAAACTAATGATTGACATATTAAATTTGGTGTTCACATTATGAATAAAGATTGATACCCATTTCCCACCATCGTTGCCGATTTCACTTGCTTTTCCAAAATTATCCCAAAAAGCGAAATTGAGGGTTTCATGTTCATTTGTGCATGGGAAAAATTTGTGTTTTTGGAAGTCAAATCTTATATGCCATCAACATTTTCCTATGTTGAAACAAGTGATTCATCAACACCATTTGAATTATCATGTAACTACCTCTTATTTCATCCTCCATATCATTTTTTATCGATTCAAAATGAAGTTGTTGGTAATATTGAGAAATAAATTTATAGGTATGTATTGCAAGGGTTTCTCATGCAGCTTTCCTCGACACAATTCATTCTCCATGTCATTTCCCATGCACCTTGCCTCATCAAAATTTTCTCTTCATGAGGCATGAAGTTTTAATGTAAGCATTTTAATATAATTTATTTGTATATATAATTATTATATTAAATAGTTTTAATGGTAGTAGTGAACAAAAATTTATGAATAGAGGTGTTTTTTTGGGGAAAATATTATCTCCTATGGTTCACCACTGTATGCACGAAAGTGTGGGACTACTAGTGTGTGTGTGAGTTTTACACCTTCATGAAATTAAGATCTAATAGCATCAATTTAAACTAAATACAATGCAAATCTACTTTAAAATGAAACTACAATCTATATTATCCCATGGTTCTCTAGAAAGAAGTGGTAAATGAAGCTCTCAGCTTAAATCCTCACTAGTGACACTTCTAAAATGAGAAATTATGCTGCTATTATGCTTTTACAATGCTTCTATGATGATTCCATGCTTAATCTAGCTCAAATTGACAAACTACAATGATAATTGCTCTAAATGCTCAAATTGCTCTTAGAATGCTATTCAAATGCCTATAATAACAATGCTTTGCAAATGAAATTCCAAGATGGAAATACTCTCCAAAATGCTCCATATTTATAGTAAATGTCCAAGGGTAGGGGGTGGAGTGAAGTAATCATGATTAACCCTTGGTTGAGTCAAAAACTTTGCTTTGTTCATAAATGGGGGGACAAATGAGGGGACAACCCTTTAAATGGTTTCAAAGCTTTGGACAATTTAAATGTTTGAGTGATTTATGTCTTTTTGTCCTCAATTCTTATTGGTTCATCACTTTGTTGAAAGAAATTAGGAATATATAATTTAATTAATTAATTAAATTTAGCCATGTAAGGGTAATAGGTTCGTTTTGATTTTTGATTAAAACAACTATACAATTAATTGATTAAAACCAATTATATAGTGTTTTTGGCCCTTTTAAGCTTCGATTTAATCATTTAACATCATTTTTTAATAATTCCTTTATTTTAATTGATTTTTCTCAACTTTATTTAATTATGTCCATTTTATTGATTTTTGATCCATTTTGATGATTTAGTGCATTTTATTGATTTTTGAGCCATTTATTGATTTATTGCATTTTGAAAAGCACTTATCCAATTTTGCGTGTCTACAAATGCCCCTCTTTGAATTGATGTATGAAGAACATTAATTCAAAGATTCTTATGAGTCCTGATCGCTTTTTCACTGATACGCCTCTGATATTGATTGATTGCTACCTCTGATATGATGTGATATGATTGCTGTCTCCGATAATGAACCAAAAAATTTTGATGCCCCACTGATTCCCTGATATTTGATTGCTACTTCAATTTAATACCCTGATGCCCCCTCAGAAATAAAAACATATTAATTTCTTGATTTCAAAAAGATTTTATGATGATTGATTTAGAATATGTTTTCATTTTTGAATATTTGATTATATGCCATGATTTTAAGAATATGCCCCAGTTTGTTTTGATTACTCAATATAGGTTCACCTCCATTTTCACCTCCAAAATTAGGTCAAAATACCTTAAATAGGTTGATAAACCTTGTTTTACTAGTCATTTTTACTTTTCATCTTTGGTAATGTTGCTCTGATCCTCTGGTGAATTTTGAGATGGTCGTGCCTATTCAGGAGCATAGATTTGAGAGGTGCCAGAGATATGCGAGGCCACCTAAGTATGGACCTCCGATAAGTCATTCCCAACTTTGTCTTTACATTTATGGTGCATTTATTAGCATTTATGGCAATTTCCTTGTTTCATCATTGTGTTGAATATGCAAAATCTCACCTAGGAGTGTTGTAATGCCGCGTAGACTAGTTTAATGTCGGCTCTGTGCTTTCCTCTGTCGTGTCCATGTATTTTACTACTGCCTAGGAAATTTTCAATCTCACCTATCAGCAAAATACTCATGCCTAAGGCTATGTTAAAATGCCCCTTTCCAGTTAGGTTATCACATATACGAACCCTAACAAATTTTATGTCGCCTAGGCCAAGTTATGTTATCGCATTACATGATTCACTACCGCGTAGCAAGTAAACTGTCGCCTAACACCATAATAATGTCGCTTAACCTATTTTGGTTATCGCCTAAGATATATTATCTCCTGGCATGATGAAAATCATGCCTGGTGAATTTTGAAAAATTTGCACGTATACCTGATTGCTTTTGATGCCAAATTTGATAACTTTTGAGGACCGATTGGAATGATTAGATTAGGTTTGTTGCTTTTTAAAAAAATAATTGGTTTAGGATATTAGAAAAGTAATATCATGAAATATGATTGGTCAATCCAGATAGGATAGTTACTGATAGGATAAATCAATCAGTGTGAAAACTGATATGACTTTGATACTACTTAGTTCATTCTCAGGATACAGAGACACGAACAAATGGTTCTAGGTGTGATTACTTTGATACTTTTGACAAGATTGACTTGAGATAATTCCTCAATATGACATACTAATATGATTCCCTTTTGTTTTTCCAACAGGCTCACTTTCCTACTTTATACATCCTTTCAGTTGCATCTTGGGTTATTGACTTAGGTCAGTCACTCACAGCTGCTGAGTTTCAAGTTATTGAGCGATGCGGTTTGATTTTTCTACTTGATCTCCCATGGTTTCAGTTGAACCATGGGTTACTGACTGTAGTGGTGGAGTGATGGCACTCCAACTAGAACACCTTTCATTTACCATATGGAGAGATGATGATCACGTCGGAGGACGTGTATCAATTGTTACGAATTCCTTGCAGAGGAGAGTTGGTATACTATGACTCTATTTATGATTCTACTGTCTGCCGACGAGTGTTCGGGGACAACACTATAGGGGATGGTGATACTATTACATGGCCATAGTTTGCTTCTTTTCCCAGATTGCCAACCATTCTTGGTGCCTTGATTGGTGGTTTTCTCCTTCCGGATCGATGAGGTCACAGTTTTTTTGTTGGTTGGGGCAGGATTTTGGAGGACTTGCTTGCACATCCTCAATGGTTCGATTGGGGTTCTTGCATCTTAGCCCAGCTATATCATGATCTACATGATGTGGTTTATCGAGTGAGTGCATCATTGTCAGCCGGTGCTATTGTTCTTTAGTTATGGATATGGGAGCATCTTCCCATTACTAGGCCCATTTCTGATAGGAGACGGCCCTGGGGTTATCCTTATGCTTTTCTATATACAGGCATGGTTACTCAACATCATTTGGGTCATCTGGACTACTAGCACCGACAAATAGATGATATTGATCAGGTGATATGGCATCCCTATCTTGGTTGTGATCGATGGAGAGAGGGTGAGGATGATTTATCTTATATGTTTTCCCCTCGTTGGATGATTGGCCACACTACCACTACTATTGAGCACTTCTGCTTTGGCAGAGTTTTGAGATAGTATGGTAGGATACAGGTTATGCCTCAGGGAAATGCACTATACGCCCGAGTACAGCTAGAGATATCTATGTGGGGTCCTTGCATTGACTACCAGTTCACCTTAGATCAAATTGTGGGCATGACTGTGTGCAGATGGGAGATGTTGACGGGTATTGCAGATGTAAAGATGTCACATGAGTATGTAGATTGGTGGGCTTGGAACATGTTTCCTTGATTTATCGATCTAGCAGAGCCTATTCTTGGATGATGTGATGGTGGTGGTGCCATTGGTGGTGGTGGTAGACATAGGAGAGGATGAGGATGTAGAGATCCTCATGGTGATAGACATGGTCGGGGTGATGTCAGAGATATACAGGTTGATGCAATCCTGACGGTTCATCCTAGAGCAGCAGTTAGGTAGGATAGAGCTCATAGACAACAGAGAGCTCGGAGATAGGCTCATGTTGATGTTGCTAGACAGATTCCTGGAGGTTTAGATCCTTTAGTGCAGTTGCAGTGAGTAGCTTTGGCATAGTAGGATGATGATCAGTAGGATGACGGTGCCCCTCAAGATCAGGTACAGTAGGATCAGGCTCCACAGATGCCTCCACCAGCTCCTCAGCCACAGGATCATGGACAGGGTGGACAGGATGGTCGCATTGATTCATTATCTTGAGATATGTAGATATTGAGGATAGATATGTCCACTATTGTAGGGTGATTGGATTAGGTTGCTTCCTTATTATAGTAGTTTGTATCAGTCGTGGTAGTGCCGAGACAAGATGGATTGAGTACTTCTCAGGCTCCTCCTCCTCCACCAGATGGTAGAGATCCAGGCACCATAGGATTGTGATTGTCTATTGACAAATTCATCCATCATTGATGTCCTTTGTTCCATATTTCATGTTATTTGATTGATCGAAACATTTGATGTACCCCTTTTGATGATATTGTACCTTGATACTTGATGTACTGATTTGATGGATCATTGATGAACACTTTTTTTTGATGATATATGATGATATACTCCTTGGATCATCTTGATGAGTTGATTTATGAGATTATCTTTTATGAAACTATATGATGTGTTATGCATTTAATGTGATTTATGCTATGGATGCAGTATCTTACTTTATGATATAGATAAATGAATACATTGATGTATGGATTTTTAATGAGATACTTCTCTATGTTTGTCAATGTATGGATGCACATGTATGTTCCTATGTTTTTGATGTTTTGAGTATTAGGATGTATGCAATTCTAATTCTTACTTTATATGTATGCATGATGTATGGAAATGATTTGTTTCTTTTCTTTTTTAGATATATGAGTAATGAATAATGATTAATGCTATGCATGAATGCAAAAGATAATCTCACTTTCATTGTTTGAAATCAAGGATTATGATGGATGTTTGAATTTAAATCCTCCCCCATTTCTTGTTGATGTTTGAACAACTCAAGTTTTATTGATGTGCCCCCCCTTTGTCCTTGGAAATTAACCATAAATAAATGCAATTAACTTACCATGATAATGCAATTAATCTAACATGATAATGCAATGCAATTAAACATGATAATACAACCTAAGTGTCACCAGTTTTAGCAAAACAAATGTCGTGAGAATAAATTTGCATCATTGAGCATTTTGGGACTGGAAAGCTAGTACAATCATCACTGACCACATCATGATGATATGAATACTGCTTTTTATCACTTTCTGGTAACCTAATTTTGAACTTGGTACAACCCTCACTAGTCGGATGACCAAACTATGGGAGTCTGAATATCGGTGTCAACGAATTCAATGTTGCAAATGGATTTTTGGTATTAAGATATAGAAGATCTAAATAGCCAAGGGATCCATTTGCGTAAACAAGAAAAGGTCAATCCTTCCTCTTATGAGATAGTCCTCGATGGTTTTTTGATGACCATGTCATTAGACAAACTCTCATAAGTTGATGAATCTTCCTCAAAACAATCACTCAAAGGCAAGAAAATATCACGTCTCTATCATGGCCCTTCTAGTCAAAACATCATCGATTAACTAAGAGATGTGATAAAAATTCAATGTCCCGTAAATTTATCGAAAGAAAGGTTTAAGTGTTTTTCCATGTTTCATGATTTTCAAAAAGTATTTCCAAGCATTCTAATCTTTAAGGTGTTTTGTCAATTTTTAATCCTGAATAATAAAGTCAATGAAGGCTCATGGATCAAGTTGTAGGATCAAATACTTAGGCTTGTGAACAATGATATCCATCCAAGGTTCATGAAAATCACTCTCTCTGAAACTCTGATAAATCTCTCTCTGACGTGACTCATTGTAGCACTTATTGAATCCATTTGGTACCAAAATTCCAATCCTTTCCTACCCCCAAGTGATAAATGCAATCATGTGACAAACTTAGGGCTAGAGGTAATGCAACAATGTGACTGAAAACTTTATTATGACTATGTACAAATGATAGATGCAATGAAAGTTTACAAATGGGATGTGGGAAATGCAATATGTACACATGTGACCAAGAAAGACAAACTTAAGGGAACAAAAGGCACTTGTTTACCAAGTTTTCACCCTTTGGATAGATCAAGCTCTTTTTTCTATTTTTAAAGCTTTTCTCTTTTTTTGCTACCAAGGTGCCTATTTGCTAGGTTTTCACCAAGGCACTTTTTCTTTTTTTCCTTTTTTTTTTTATCATCAAGGCGCCTATTTGCTAGGTTTTCACCAAGACAACATCTTATTTGAATGTTTTTTATCTTTTGTTTTTTTCCATGTTTTTTGGAATTTTCAAGATCTCTTTTAAACTATGTACAATAAATATGATGCTCTCTCATCTGATACTCGTTATACTCTTTTGTTTGACTCATGTGTAGAACCTTTTGAGATGAATACTGTTGATGGGTTCTTGGAGTTCCTCTCCTTCACAATCTAATAACTTATAGGTTCATGTGCCAAATGAAGATACTATGATGAATGGGCCAAGCCAATTAGCTTCCCATTTTCCTTTCTTCTCTTTTTCAACCTGATTCTTTGGGTTCTCTCACAGCACTAAGTCTCCTACCTGAAAGACTCTCAATTTGATATGTTTATTATAGTTTCTCGAGATTCTATTTTGATACACTTTTAGGTGCTCATAAGCTTGTGTTTGATGTTCTTCAAGTAACTCCAATTGTTGAAGTCTAGCGACTCTATAGTCTTCATTTGTGATCAATCCTTGTAATGACACTCATAGAGATGGTATTTCAACCTCTAACGGTAGAACTGCTTTGGCCCCATAGACTAATGAGAATGGCGTGGCTCCTGTAGGTGTTCTTATGCTAGTTCTATAGGCCCATAATGCTGGATTAATTTGCACATGCCAATCCCTTCCTGATTTATTGACCAACCTCTTCAAGATTTTCAAGATATTCTTATTCGTGGCTTCAGCTTTCCCATTACCTTGAGGGTAATAAATCGATGAGGAATGGTGCGTGATATGAAATGTCGCACAAAGTTCATCAATATCCTTGTTTTTGAATAATTTTCCATTATATGTTATTATGGCATGAGGGATACCGTATCGGCAAATGATGTGATTGAAGATAAACATGGAAATTTGTTTACCCATAGTCGTTATCAAAGGAACCACTTCTACCCACTTAGTGAAATATTCTGTTGTGGTTGTGATGTATTTGTGCCCATTTGAAGAAGATGGGTAGATCACCCCAATCAGGTCAAATCCCCATTGGTAGAAAGGCCATGGTGTGACAAATGGGTGTAATTCTTGTGCCGATGCATGTATCATGTCACCATGATATTAACATTTGTTGCATATCTTCACAAAATGGCAAGCATCCTTTTCTAATGTCTTCCAGAAATACCCTAAGTGAAGGATTTTCTTAGCTAGATTTAGACCTCTTGAGTGTGACCCACAAATGCCGTCGTGAACCTTGTGTAAAGCTAACTTAGACTCTTCTTCCTCTAGACATCTAAGTAATGTCCCATCAAGACCCTTATGATACAATGTTTCTGAAAGGATTAGGTAATGGGTGACTTGGCGTATGAAATTGCATTTTTGAGCTCGGATTTGGTCTAAGGGTAGCACTTGGTCTTTGAGGTATGTGTATATAGGTCTGTACCAAGGGGAGTCATGTCCATGTAATAGGGAAAAAATTTTGGTTTCAAGAAGGTTGAATGCCGATTTCACCAACTCTTCCACCAAGAACTCATACTTCTCATTTTGATTTGGTTTTTGTAACAAGGAAGCCAAGGTGGCCATGGCATCAGCTACTCTATTTTTCTCTCTAGGAATCTGCTCAAAAGTGATCAAGGAAAAGTATTTCTTCCATCCATCAATCATAATCTTATATGGCATCAACTTTTCATCTTTGGTGTTATATTCATTGTTGACTTGATTGATGATGAGTTGAGAATCTCCATAAATTTGTAGCTCCGTGATGTTCCACTCTAAAGCCATTTTGATGCCTATGACTAGTGCCTCATATTCCGCTATATTATTTGTGCATGGAAACATAAGCTTGTAGGACTTAGGAATAGTGTAACCTTGAGGAGTGACCAATAGTATGCCAGCCCTGGAACCTCCTTGAGTATAAGAGCCATCAAAGTATAACTTCCATGTTTTTGCTTCTATGTTTACAATGGCAGAATCCAAAAATTCCACTTGAATAGTTTGTGTAGAAGTCATGGGATTCTTAGCTAAATGATCCACTATCACTTGCCCTTTTATTTCCTTTCTATCAACATACTCAATGTCGAATTCACTCAATAGTAGAACCCACTTGGCTATCCTACCCATTAAGGCAGTTTTGCTTAACAAATACTTGAGAGGATCAATTTTGGCAATTAGCTTGACTTTATGCATCAACATATAATGTCTCAACTTTTGGGATGCAAACACCATTGCTAGGCAAGCTTATTCCATGAATGTGTAATTAAGTTCATATTTTATCAAAGTCCTACTCAAATAGTAGATAGCTCTTTCCTTTCCTTGTTCATCCTCTTTTGCCAAAAGTACTCCTAGTGATCTTTTGGTAGTGGATATGTATAGAAGCAATGCTTTTCCCTTAATTGGTGGCATGAGAATAGGTGGATTTATCAAATAGGTCTTCAATAATGTGAAGGCTTGATTGCATTCCCCATCCCACATGACTATAGTATCCTTATGTAGCAACCTAGTGAAAGAATGACATTTTTTGGCCAATTGAGAAATAAACCTTCTTATGGATTGGATTTTGCCTTGTAAAGATCTCATTTGGTTGATGTTCTTAGGTATCTCCATGTCTATGATGGCTTGTACTTTTTCTGGGTCCACTTCAATTCCTTTAGCAGAAACTATATAGCCTAATAGCTTGCCGGATTGGACACCAAAGGCACATTTCTTTGGGTTTAATCTAACTTTGAATTGTTCCAACGGAATGAATATCTTCTTTAGAATTTGTAAGTGTTCTTCTCTTTTGTGGGACTTTGCTAGTATGTCGTCCACATAATCCTCTAAAAAGGTGTGCATCATGTCATGGAATATAGTTTACATGGCCCTTTGATATGTGGCTCTGGCATTTTTAAGGCCGAAAGGCATGACATTCCAACAAAAGGTGCCCCAAGGGCAAGTAAAAGCTATCTTTTCTTGGTCTTCAGGTGCAATTTTGATCTGGTTGTAACCACTCAAACCATCCATTAATGAGTACATGGAGTGACCTGCTATCAAATCCACTATGGCATCTATGCTAGGGAGTGGGAAATCATCCTTAGGGCATGCAAGATTCAAGTCTCTAAAATCTGTACACACCCGAATAGATTTATCATGTTTTGTGACTGGTACAATGTTAGAGATCCATTTAGCATATGCTATTGCCCTTATAAATCCAACCTTTAACAATTTTTTCAATGCTGCCTTCACTAGGAGAGCCACATGTGGGTGCATTTTTTGTAACTTTTTCTTTACGGGTTTAACCCCGGGTCTAACATTCAAATGATGCATTATGAAATCAGGATCCAATCCAAGCATGTTAGCATATGACCATGCAAAGTTCACTTGTTGTTCTCAAAAAAACTTAATGAAATCCTCTCTTTCTAGAGGTGTAAGTGATGTTGCCAAGTGTATAAACTTTGGATCCAATTTTGTCCCAATGTTGACCTTTTATGTTGGTTCTATAAGAATAGGTAACCTTTCTTCCTCATGTTTGGGCAAGGTATCCAATCTCTCTTCCTTTGGTGCCACAGTTGGGTTTTCACCATAGGAAATGTCTTTTATCTTTATTTTTTTGGTTCTAGTGGTGCCACATAGTGGTTTTCATCACTAGAACTTTTCATTTTTTTATTTTTTTTCATTTTTTTCTTTTAACTAAGAGAATGGACCCCCGCTATTCTCATCATGCCCATATCAAATTCATTGTTGGAAGAGGGTTCAACTGCATTAAGGTATGGCTCATTGCTTGGTCATTTGGAAAATAAAGTAAGTCATTTGGCTTGGTTTGGTCCCAATTAATGAGGTCTGGATGCATCAAAAGTAAGGATTCATTGGGTAAAATGTCATCAATGGGGTTTATGGACATGACTTTGTTTGAGGGTTCATACATTGTATCATTTAGATCTATGATGTGAGCTTCCTCAAGATGGTCCATGGAAGAAGGGTCAAAATCCCCTTCACTTGAGTCCTCTTTGACTTCTACAGGAAACAACGTGGGAAAAGCCATGAGTGGATTAAAACTAACATTTGAATTTCCCTCCTCTGAAGGCATCCAAAATTTCTCTATCCATGCTTGATTGGTAGGTGTATGCCCTATGTTAATATCTTGGATATTATGTTCTTCATTGATTTGAATTTCTTGCCTTGGGATTTTTTCATAAATATGTATTGCAATCACCTCCTTATCTTGACATGATTCATCTGATAGGGTATCCCACTCATAATCTCAGGAGTCATCACTATCTCCATCGGATTCTAAGGCATTTACTTGAGGATAAAAGTCTTGCATTGGGTTGGAGCTTTCACCTTTGTATTGGTAGCCTAGTCCAGATTTTTCTTCTTTTGCCCTCCAAGTAGGTTCAATGGGTTCTAGTAATCCTCTATTCCTTTGGCCTAAGGGTCCTCTTCCCTTGTATCCCATCTTTTGCATTATCTCAAACCCTTTCCCATATTGCTCAGTTTGTATATTAACATGTTGGATTCTTTCCATGGGAGTGTTTGAAATATTTTCCTCATCATGATAAAGCCATTGAAGGACTTCATTCTCCTCTTTGTCAAATGCTGCTTTGTCACTTTCTCTTATGAAGTAAGAGTTGTACTTATGGGGTAAGTGTTCTTTAGCTGGTTTTCCATATGTCCTTGGAGATGTGGGCATGTCAAATAGGGAAACAGAGTATTCCCCTACTCCTTTTGAACTAATTTTGCACTATTTGTCAAATGTCTCCATCATCTTATCCATTTTCTTGTAGTTTTCCTTTTTAGCTTCATCTTTTTCTTCTCTAGTAGGTTTATAGGGTACTATCTCTAATTTAGGATTTTGATATGAACCCTCATTAAAAATTGGACCCTCATAGCTCATCTTTTCCTTTCCCTTAGTTGATGTCGTTGAGCTATGTTGGGGAGGGTTTTGAGTAGCATTTAATGTTATGACCAGATCATCCATTTTGGTATCTTCAATGGTGAATCTTTGAATGATTCCTTCTTGGTTATGTGGAATATATAACTCATGAAGGGGTTTGAGTGCATTGCAATATTAGAATAGGTTTGAGTCCCCTCCAACCGTGATTTCTTCACCCATGTATGGAAATTTGATGCACTGGTGGTACGTGGATGGGACTTCTTGCATCTTGTGAATCCAT
This sequence comes from Chamaecyparis obtusa, assembly GCA_027943335.1. Classification (NCBI taxonomy): domain Eukaryota; kingdom Viridiplantae; phylum Streptophyta; class Pinopsida; order Cupressales; family Cupressaceae; genus Chamaecyparis; species Chamaecyparis obtusa. The sequence goes on from BSBK01002120.1 coordinate 1,347,413, forward strand.
GGTCTCCCCAACAAAATATTATAAGTTAACCTCATGTCCAATGCTTGGCAATTGGTTTCCTTCTTGACAGGTCCCACTTGTATGGGCAATACGATCATGTCTTTGGAGGCCCTTTTAGCTTCATCATAAGCCTTGATAGTGATTTTTTTCATAGGGTCAATGCAAGACTCGGACAACCCTAAGGATTTAACAAGACTTAATGTACAAATATTGTTGGTGTAATTAATTATTCCTAATTACACTTTACTTAATCTTGTTTAGGTTAATGCATTGCATAGTAGTTTATGATTGAGACACCTAGGAGTGTGCACATCTATTAAGCACATGGTGTAGGAGAAATTCTACTTTTGGTGTGATAGTTGTCATCACATACCTCATTGTGTGTGAGATCCACCTTTCGTGCTCTTATCACATTATCATCCTAATCCAATGCACATACTTTATTTCATATTGGAGGATGATCCACATTTGGTGGACATGTGATTACACCTAGCATAGGTGATAGTTTATCAGCTCCTTATCATTCTCTCATATCACCTTTCCTATATAAGGAGGCCTATTATGTAATCATTTCACATCATTAATTCATTGGATCTATTCAATCCATCCTTGCATTCATATTTTCTCTCTTGTGCTTTTCTTCAACCTCTTGATCTTGGTTCAATATTTTCTATTTACAAATTCTTACATGGTATCAGAGCCATTGGAGCATTTTTTATTAGCCGATTTGAAGAGAGCTTGATGCAAGCTTTGAAGGTCCAAATCTCAGATCTAGAAACCGGCGTGCAATAGAGGCATCTTGGAGTAGATCTGACCTCACCATTGCATTTGGGAGGCTATTTTGGTTAAAATCAACTATAAACTCGCCCATATCCTGCAAAAGTCAAAATCAAGGCAAAAATTTTTTGCAAATCGGACCGTACGGCCCGATCTGCCTCTTTGGTACGATTTTGTTAAAAAAAAAAAAAAAAATTTAATTCTGATATTTTTTTAGAAATTTTTTTATTATCTCTACAAAAATTTAGGGGCAAGGTATGGCCCCATTGTTTATTATCTCTGCAAAAATTTGGGGGTAAGGTACGGCCCCATTGTTTAAACAGAGAATATTCTATCTATTCGAGCATCAGAAACAGTGTGATGTTTCCACACACAAGTGAAGCAAACACCACAAGCTCCATATAGGCACATTGACCCATGTTCAAGGTTCAACACAAGCGGCATTCAAGCCTGGTAGTGCTTGTTTGATCAATATCGGGGCCGTTGCATATAAAAAAAGGCTAAAGCCCTTTACCACAGTTTATGTGGGATTAATATCCCACAGCGATGCTTCTCATCTGGCGGCACCCCCCTGACCACCGTGCCACTCAACCATGGCTCCCCTACAAGCCACAGCTCCTCCTCAAACCAATCGGCATCCCGCCGCTCCTCTGCTGATCACCTCCCGCCTGACCCTCTGCGCAACGCGGCCAGTCCGAGACCACCCATGTGGAGCCCAAATCCGGTGGCCGATCTCCCATCACAACCGCTTAGTGGATGAAACCCCAAGTCTGCCACCACCTTCAGCGGTGTCCAAATTTGCCATGCCACGTGGGACCTGAAACAGTCAGCACCCCGACACCCATTTCAAACATGCCACGTGACACAACAGCATATGTCACCTCTGTACAATCAGCACATTGCCACATCACGCAAACCTCAAGAGCAGCTGACATCATCACCATATGGAACTGTATGGCATGACACCTCACCAGACACATCAGCCAAAGGGGTCCACTTTTTGCTTGCATCATCAGTTTTACTATGTTAATTTTGACGGTCGTTTAGCCATCGCAGCAGGGTGAAATTGGGTTTTTTTTATGGTCGTATGACCGTCAAATTTAACCCCATGTTTTTCTGACGTCAGCAAGGTTTGGAGATTTCCCAGCCTTCACCATTTGCTTTTTTTATTTGGCAGTCTAACTTTGAGAGGCCATAACTTGGTCATCTGGGCTCCAAATCGAGTGCAATTTTTTTTGAAATTCAGTTGAATTTCCTAAATTTTTTAGTGGTGGTATTATTTTGGTGTTTTGGTGGCCAAATTTGTCAGAAATTGAAAATCTTGATGACTGTACCTATCTGTTCTTGATTTTTGCAACTTCCAGGGCTTCGTTTGGGCACATACCGTAACATTTTGAGGTGAAATTTTTTTTGAAAGTGCATGATTTTTCATCTACTTTCCAGATCTACAATCAGATTTGAGTGATTTTGGGTAGACATATCACTTTTAGAAATAGGCTATTTTGGGGCTATAATTACACTTGGTTAATCCTTGGATTTCAGTTTTCTGATTTGCATCAGTCATTTGAAGGAGTTATCAATAGTTATCAGTCATTATTTGGTGTTAATATGGATAATTCAAAGGTTAAAATCCTCACTCCATATAACTACCATGAATGGAAGGTATCTTTAAGTCATTATTTGGTGGACATGTGATTACACCTAGCATAGGTGATAGCTTATTAGCTCCTTATCATTCTCTCATATTGCCTTTCCTATATAAGGAGGCCTATTATGTAATCATTTCACATCATTAATTCATTGGATCTATTCAATCCATCCTTGCATTCATATTTTCTCTCTTGTGCTTTTCTTCAACCTCTTGATCTTGGTTCAATATTTTCTATTTGCAAATTCTTACAAATATTAAGGCTAGCTCCTCCATCAATGAGTGCTCTTTTGACTCTATGCCTTTCTATTAGGACCTCTATATGCAATGGTAGATTTTGAGGATGGGTTATAGATATGCAATCTTGGTCAGAAAATGAGAGACAATGAGGTGCCACAAGATGACCTACCATATTTTGGAACTTTTCTTCTTCTAAGTTAGTAGGAACGTTTGTCTCTATTAGAGCTTTTTCCAAAATATCCTTATGGTTTGGGGATAACTTCAACAATTCCAAGATAGAGATTTGCACTGGAGTTCTTTGCAACTGATCAACCAAGCTATAAGGTTTTGTTGCTGTGGAAGGTTGTTTAACCATGATGTTGGACTGTGGAGTGCTAATAACTTTAGGAGAAACTCCTTGTAGGGTCATTCTAGAATTATGCCCTCTTGTAATAACATTTGATGCCTCTTTTTGGGGTTGTTCATTAATTATTATAGCATTCACAATATTATCATAAGGTGGCACAAAGTTAATGTTATTGGCACTTTGTCTCTTGCCATTAGATGACTCCCCTTTGTCATGTTTGTAAAAAGGCTATTTGAATGTTGTATGATCTTCATTTCTTTGAGGTCCATCAATGGTGATCGTGCCATTATCGATTAAGTCTTGCACTATATTCTTTAGCTGCAAGCATTCATTTGTTGTGTGCCCTCAAATCCTATGGTACTCATAATGGCTATTGGCACTCCACCAACTAGGCTTGTTATTTGGCTCATAAGGTTGAATTTTGGGTAAAGTAATGACATTATTAGCCATGAGATTCTTTAATGCCTTTTTGAGGGGTTCACCCAAGGTGTGAAGTTCCTTTGAGGAGTGGGCACCAAATATTTATCAAATTTATTATTTCTTGCATTATTTCCTTGGTTGCCCTTATTGGCATTGTTGTTATTGGAAGGTGCATTAGATGTCTGATTAGTATTATTCACCTGATTAGGTGTCCTTGTAAGAGAAAATGGGACCACCTTCAAGTTTCTAGACTCCACCACACCATCATTAACAATTCCCTTATTGTTGTTCTTATACCGACTATTATTATTGAACCAATTATTCTTCTGACTGTTGCCATTGTTGGAGTTATTGTTGTTGGAGTTATTCTTATTATCTTTATACAATTTTAATTCTCCACTTTTGACCAACACTTCCTCCATTGTTACTCCATTTTCAATTAAATCTTGGAAAGTCTTGGGACATTGCATTCGTAATTGGTAGTTCAACTCATTGCTTAAACTGTTTATGAAGATATCCATCTTGTCTTTTTCAAGCATGCTCCTAGGATATCTTGCAAAAATTGTCCTCCATCTTTGTAGAAAAGTGAGGAATGCCTCTCCATCCTTTTGTTTACTATTGCATAATGTTATCATCGTGACCTCATGCTTGATATTATATGAGTAATGGGCCACAATTTTTGAAGCTAACTCTTTGAAGGTCTTAATGCCGGAGGGTAACTTAGAAAACCGCTCCATAGCCATGCCTCCTAAGCTTCGTGGGAATAGCCTCATTAAATATGTTGTATCATGCATGAACTCTAAGCTCAATGCACAAAACTCACGTAAGTGGTCTTGGGGTTCCCTCATACTTGTCATATTTGAGGAACACCACATTGATTGGGAATGGCACCATGACCAAGCTTTTATCAAATGGGAATGGACACAATGCTTCGATAGAAAAAGGCTTGGGAGCACCACTTTGTTTCATGGTGTCCAATTGCATTTGAAAGATCTTGAACTGCTTGTTCATAATGTCTATGGCAGTTTCTTCAACTTCGGGTGGTTTTAGTTGATTTATATCATAATCTTTTAGAAGTTTTAGACCTGCTCGGGCTAGGTCCATGAAATACTTCTCTTTATCTCTTGCCATTGCCTTTTCCATGAGTTTTAAGAAATAGGGGGATTGAACAGCCTCATAAACTTTATCATCAGTGGCATCATCCATCGTTGGTTCGGTGTTAGTTCTTTGATGAGTGGTATCAATTCCTTGGGTATTTGTGTCAATGCCCCCGTTATTGGTATTATTCTGGTTATTTGGGTCAATGCCTCCATTGTTGGCATTACCTTGGTTAGTGGGATCAATGCCACTATTGTTTTTACCACCCAAACTACCATAGTACATCATGTTGTCCTCCTTTTCTATTCGGGTGAATTTTTAGGTATTCTAGGAGTGGTAGACTCTTCTCCTGGGTAAGGGAGTTCTTGTCTTAAGTAAGTTTCATCAGCTTGCAAGGTTTACTTAATGTAGTAGGATCTAGTAAAAGCTGGCATGAACCTTGGAGAATAAGAGTAAATACTACCCGGGGTCTAATCCTTTGTAAAATTTTGAAAAATGTGTAGAACAGGATTTTTGACCAAGCTGAAAGCCTGAGCAATAAGAACACAGAAAAGGGTACTCGAATATGTTCTTAAATTTTTTTGACCCACCCTACAAGTACTCTCTATTTTCCCTTTTAGATTTTTGGGCATCACTGAACCAAGTATAGGCGTGACTGAAATTTTTATACACGTGTACTGGTTTGTTGTAAGGTGGCACTCTATAGATGTATAGGTGGCACTTTCCTATTGATAGGTGAGTTTCCAATTTACACAGGTGTGTTTAAAAAGGTTCTAAGCGTGCCTTTTCTCTATCTACACATTTTTACAATAGTCACAGGCATGACTAAACCTCTGATAGGCGTGATTGTTTTGTTCCCAGGTGACACTTCTCTGACCAAGTTGTAAAATTTTGAATTCTTTAAACGTTTGAGATCAGATTTTTTGAAAATTTCTTGTTTGAAAATTAAAAACAAATGCAACACACACATCAATGTCTTTAAAAACAATCTAATGTGTATATTTTTGAATGTTTTCATAAGTATAGCACAAGAATAAATTCCAAACAGCCTACCTAAAGTCAAATTGGCTTGTAAACATGGCTCTAAAAAGGTGGCTTTGCTATTTTATCCAGGTTTTAATAAATATTTCATTCAAATAGACTTCAATCTCTCATCCTCCAAGTAGGCTTCCCACATGCACCGAAGTATGATTTTGTGCAATCCGTTAAGACTACTAGAGGAAGGTTGAAAAATCAAAATCCATTTGTCATGCACCCCATTAAGGATACATGCATTTCATTTTAGAGTGGGTCAGATTCCCATGGCAAAAGTGAGTGTATCCCACTTTGGGTTGTCCCTCTCACCGGCCTCGTTAAGGCAAACTCAAGAGGCAAGCCCACTAAATCTCTATTTTAACTAGCATGTTCATTGAAAGCAAGAAAAATGGAATTAAGGTTAAGTGTTTGGGAATTTGTTTCACCTAAAAGGTGAAGAGCATATCCCTAACTTTCCCTTTAGTTCCTCAAACACTCAAGCTATAAGGTTCTTTTTCAATCTCATTACATAGAGATTCTTAGAAATGGAAATGTTTGGTTCAATTCTTTTCTTTAATTAATGCTATGTTCAAAGAGAAATGCCACAATTTAATCAAGAGCAAGCTTGACTAGAAAAATACCTTTCCTTGTAGCTAGCATAGGCTAGGTGCATTTTTGAAAGATTTTTTCATTGTTTATCAACTCACCTTGGCAATAACCTCCTCCAAATGTGCTTGTCCTCCAACAAGTTAGTCAACACTAACAATCAAAGTGAGGGGAAACCAAAATCGAATTTACAAAGCATGCATTTTATGTAATGAATTTTAAGCCCTTTAATTGTAAATCTTTCAAACAAAAATTTGAATTAAGGACTAAAGATCCAATTTAAAGAAACAAATTTCTTTTTGTATGCTTCAACTACAGCAAGGTATTCCTGATATACCTTATTTTCCTCCTCTTGTGTACTCTCAAGAACAGCCTTTATGTGCTCAAAGTTCAACTTCTTAATCCTCTTTGCTAAAGCATTTTCCTCTTTGTTAAATCTTCTTTTAGGCTTCTGTACTTTCCTGTGGTGGCTCATTTACTGTAAAAATAAAAAAAACCAGGGAGTTAGACAACTGATTGGATCAAATTAACAGAAAATATAGACAACAAACATTAGGCGACATTGTCTAGCTAATAGGTGTGAACAAACTGCTGACAAACGTAACTTTGATAATAGCGAGCGTCACTTTGCAGCGGCTCAAGTGTTACTCAAAGTTACACAGGCGTGAATAGTTTATCCAGAGGCATAAAGAGAACTTAAAATTGCACAAAATAATTCATGCTAAGCAACATGTTAACAGTAGTAAGCAATAACTTTCCTTTCCAAAGCGTGACTGAAACTGTAACATGCGAAGCAAAGTGTAAACTTAAGCGATAGTAAATAAAGGTTAGGCGATACTCCCTAAGTCATAGGCATGACTTTAAGCAGCAAACACATAATTCTTTACTATCTTAGGCATGAATCTCTAGCTAATAGATGTTAATCTAGAGGTGTAAAGCAATAGCTAAAGGTCTGCAAGCATGATTGAATCTTTCATAGGTGACATTTTATCTATTTCTTGTAAAATAAACACAGAAAATATACAATCCAAGCATGCGAATTGAGATGAAAATGATGAAAATGAGGCCTACAGCCCCACAGTGGGTGCCATTTGTGTGTGTGAGTTTTACACCTTCATGAAATTAAGATCTAATAGAATCAATTTAAACTAAATACAATGAAAATCTACTTTAAAATGAAACTACAATCTATATTATCCCATGGTTCTCTAGAAAGAAGTGGTGAATGAAGCTCTCAGCTTAAATCCTCACTAGTGACACTTCTAAAATGAGAAATTATGTTGCTATTATGCTTTTACAATGCTTCTATGATGATTCCATGCTTAATCTAGCTCAAATTGACAAACTACAATGATAATTGCTCTAAATGCTCAAATTGATCTTAGAATGCTATTCAAATGCCTATAATAACAATGCTTTGCAAATGAAATTCCAAGATGGAAATACTCTCCAAAATGCTCCATATTTATAGTAAATGTCCAAGGGTAGGGGTTGGGGTGAAGTAATCATGATTAACCCTTGGTTGAGTCAAAAACTTTGCTTTGTTCATAAATGGGGGGACAAATGAGGGGACAACCCTTTAAATGGTTTCAAAGCTTTGGACAATTTAAATGTTTGAGTGATTTATGTCTTTTTGTCCTCAATTCTTATTGGTTCATCACTTTGTTGAAAGAAATTAGGAATATTTAATTCAATTAATTAATTAAATTTAGCCATGTAAGGGTAATAGGTTCATTTTGATTTTTGATTAAAACAACTATACAATTAATTGATTAAAACCAATTATATAGTGTTTTTGGCCCTTTTAAGCTTCGATTTAATCATTTAACATCATTTTTTAATAATTCCTTTGTTTTAATTGATTTTTCTCAACTTTATTTAATTATGTCCATTTTATTGATTTTTGATCCATTTTGATGATTTAGTGCATTTTATTGATTTTTGAGCCATTTATTGATTTAATGCATTTTGAAAAGCACTTATCCAATTTTGCGTGTCTACAACTAGTTTATAATATTAGATTCTTATTTCCAAAGCTTAACATTTAGTGTATTCCTATTTGAATCAAGTACTCTTTAATAGTTGTTTCTTCTATTTTTAATAAATTATAGCTCGCATATTGTTTAATTTAGACTTGTCCCCTAGCTCTAAGTGCTAGTAGAAGTAAGGCAGCATATGGAAGATTTTCTCTTCGCAAGGTAGAAAATCCATTGCTCTACAATGTTTTGTTCATCTTACAAGTTCTAGTTGTTTATGATGTAATATTACACTTTCATCCGCAAACAAAAAATGAAGTTTCCAAAATGTATTTTGACAATCACCTTCATTCAAACAAGGGTATTTCAAATGAAGGCACTTTAAAATGTTTGTTCAAACTAGGAGGCCTTTGTTCAAACTCTCCTATTTGAATGAAGGTCTTCCCAACAAGGCCTTCAAATGAAGGCCTTTCTGCCTTTTTTGGTCACATTTTTAAGGGGTTCATTCAAACACCCCCTTTGAGAAAACCCTTAATAACCCCATTATTTTTTAGAAAAACTATATAAGCCCAAGAAAGATCTAGTTAAACTGTCATGTTCAACTAACAAAAATGGTTAAAAGAGAATTAGAATGAACCCAAAAGGATATTTTTTGTAGATTATTCTCATGCACACACTAAACCACCCACCACTTTAGCTAGACCATCTACCAGGTGCACAAAATTTCTCCTTTCTTTCTCTAAATTGCATGTATATTGTTTGTTTCTATTGCCAATATGTATTTAATGTTGTCATTGATGTTAACCTATTATTTTAATTAATTTCAACTTGATTTTGTGATGTGGTGCATCATGCGTGGAAGCTGATAGAGGTCTTGAAGTGAATGTTCAAATATTTTTCTAATGTCTGGTGGCACGATATCAAGTTAGTACATGGTGTTTTTGGAAGGTGAAAGTATGGGAATTTGGAGTACGTGGGGAAGAGTATTTGAAGTCCTCATAGGAGAATTATTTGCATTCCTCCATATAATAATTTAATGGTTTGTGGTTCTAGTTGTAATGTCTATGGTCTGTGAATGTTGTACTATCAAGTTTTTAGGTCTCCAATAGTTCAAAGGTTAAAGTTGTGATTTTTTTTTTAAAAGATTGGTTGGTTGTTAGGTCTAGTCAAGATTGGTTTGAGAATTCTCTCCATTGTCTTACATTGGTTTTTATGGGTGTGGGGGTTGATGGACATATTCAAAATCTTTGTGCAGTGTTATAATTTAGATATATCTTGTGTTGGTTTTCTCTAGAAGTGAAAATATGTTATTTTATTATTCGATATCGTTGTTTATATTGGTCTTTGGCTGACTCAATGGATTGTGTTAATTTAATTATTATTTTTTAGTTTATATATGCATTATAGGATGAGTTAAGATATTTTTATGGGTCTTATCATGCCAAATTTATATCTAAATTAAGTTATGAGCATTGCAGATTATTTTTGGGTTGACTAGCTAACATGTTTTAATGTTTTGTACATGGTGTGTTTGATGTTGCTAATGGAGGATGTTGGGTTTTGTATGCCTCATTTTAATTGATTTTGGGAGGAATTTTATGATGTATTTAGGTTATCTTCATCTCCTAGGGTGGATTGTATTGAGTACAAGTGTCCATGGTGATTGACTTTGTGTAAATATTATTTATCTCTACTATGGTTGGCCTAGCTGAGATTTTTGGTGATCAAGCTAATATATATAGGCATGCAAATGTTTGATTTGTATATGGATTGAGTGTGGGTTTAATTTTAAATCAATTTTATGTAAACGTGGAAGATCATATGTGAAAAATTGATGTTATCTTTCATATTTGACAAAGTTTATGGAAATGAATGCTTGACATTATCAAGAGATCCTACATTATTTTAATTCAATAATTCCCTATGATTTCTAGAAGATAATGAGTACTTTTGGCAACTTTTACAATCTTGTATCTTTCCTTGAGATTTTATGTCTTATTCTTGCAAGTCCCTTTTATATTTCCCTAAGGTTGTGTGCCTTAGCCTACGAGTTCAAATCAAAAGTAGTGATCTTCATTAGCCTTTTTCCTAAGCATTATATTCAACATTATTCATAAAGTAATTGCATTTCTCATTGTGGTTTTTACCACATTGGGGTTTCCATGTAAAATTTGGTGTTCTTGTGTTTGTGTGTTAATTTCATTATCTTTCATTGATGGTTAGTTGGATAAATATATTTGATAAGTGTTTGTGACAAAAAAAATTTAATATTTTTTCAAGAATGATTCACCCCTAGTCAAGCTTGTGGTGTGTTCAATAATTCATATAAGAATTCAGTTCCTCTTGAAGAAGCCTAACCACTTTAGGAAGGTCTAAGATGGTGCATCATAATTGTCACAAGATTTTGGAAGTCACAGATAAAATCATATTTGGATTATATGCCAATTGGAATATGGGATATTTTGAAACAAGGATACAATCCTCTAGTTGGTTCTCCTACTCTAAATGAGATCAATTTGCATGAAAATAACACAAAGGCCAATAAATGCTATCATTAGTGGATTTAGTAATTTAGAGTTGTTGAAAGTCATGAAATACACAACTACAAAATAATTTTTTTTTAAATGAGTAGCCTATATGGAGACAAAAGGTCAAACAAGTCAAGATGTAGAATCTAAACAAAAAATTTGAAACCCTAAGGACATCTAAAAATGAAAATATTGAGAGAAATCTGCATTGAGTGAATGAAGTTGTAAGTGCAATCATAGGTATTAGTGAAACCATATAAGATAATGAAGTTTTGAGGAAAGTAATGAGACGTTGGAATTATGGTAGCACACAATTGAGAGGGGGGTGAATCAGTTGTGTCCAAAAACTAGAACCTTACGCAAACTTAAACCTCTAATCTCATATCTGAAAGTTAAGGCATGAAAGTACTGATCCACAAAATAAATGAACACATAATACCAATATTTTTTTGTGGAAACCTTTTTAGTGTAAAAACCACAGTGGGGATCAAACCCACAAGATGATGTACTCAGTTAAGAGAACTTTACCTTGTTAGGAGTGTTACAAAGGAGAATGCACATGCATTCAAGAACATTGCCTAGAGATCACTACTCAAATACAATTGAGGGAAACAACCCTTAGATTAAATATAAGGGATAAAACCCTAAATGGACAAAAATCCACTGTAGACAACAATCCACCAATTTATGAACTAACTGATAGCATCTCCAACATATCAATATAGCTTCGATGAAGTACAAAAAATCTCTACTTTAAATAAAGATTCCACTCATACCTCTTCACATAGGACCATCAATACATCATTCACACACTCTCTCATATCTTTTCATTTATAAATTATTACATATTTTTATACATTTCATCAACCTTGTGAATAAATAAGTTCATCTCAACCTAGACACCTAATTGCAAAATATTTCATCATTACAATTCAAATTACAATGTGATCCATTGAATTTCAGTTAAGACATAGTAATGATCCATAAGAACATCCTCAAACATGCAACAAATCCATAAATCACACCATGATCCTTCGCAACACATTACACCGACCATGTCGGCCAAGAACAATAAGAATACTAGCATGCCACAAGAAAATTATCCAAACCAATCATACCGATGAATGTGATCCAACAACATGAATGGAACATGATCATAAGACATCAACAAGAAACATTGAATATCTTAGCAACACCAACAACACCTCTTACTCAAAATTCATAATCATCTCTACACTCTATACTAGAAACAATAAACAATAAACACTTTCACTCCATAAATATAGCTTGTGATCCTCAAATTGATGAACCAATCATTTAAAGGACAAAAATACAAGTCCTAAACATACCATAGCCTTCACATCTCAAAATATTGTCATGCTAATCCAAATACTATCATACTGTATCTTCTTGAACACTTCATGAACATAAAAATACCAACCTCTAATAAATCAACCATAACTTACTCAAATCTCATTGTGAACATCTACAACTTGGCATAGATCAATTATAGACAAATATCAAAACTTCTATAGCTTGACATCATAATATCTTCACTACAATAACCATACCAATACAATCATTCCACTGAACATTCCTGCAACATCTCTACAACATTGTCACAAAAAGGAAATATGTTGACATTGAATTTCAGCTAAGACATAGTAATGATCCATAAGAACATCATCAAACACGCAAAAAATCCATAAATCACACCATGATCCTTTGCAACACATTACACCAACCATGTCGGTCAAGAACAATAAGAATACTAGCATGCCACAAGAAAATTATCCAAACCAATCATACCGATGAATGTGATCCAACAACATGAATGGAACATAATCATAAGACATCAACAAGAAACATTGAATATCTTAGCAACACCAACAACACCTCTTACTCAAAATTCATAATCATCTCTACACTCTATACTATAAACAATAAACAATAAACACTTTCACTCCATAAATATAGCTTGTGATCCTCAAATCAACGAACCAATCATTTAAAGGACAAAAATAAAAGTCCTAAACATACCATAGCCTTCACATCTCAAAATATTGTCACATTAATCCAAATACCGTCATAATGTATCTTCTTAAACACTTCATGAACATAAAAATACCAACCTCTAATAAATCAACCATAACTTACTCAAATCTCATTGTGAACATCTACAACTTGGCATAGATCAATTATAGACAATTATCAACACTTCTATAGCTTGACACCATCATATCTTCACTACAATAACCATACCAATACAATCATTCCACTAAACATTCCTGCAACATCTCTACAACACTGTCACAAAAAAGAAATGTGTTGACATTGATGACAACATATCTCTCAAATATGTGATAGTGATCTATGAAGCACATATCTTTACAATATTCCAATAATCTCCCCCTTTGGCATTTATGGAAAAATATGATGTGAAAACCCAAATCAATGGACAAAGAAACATACTTTCAATAATATCCACAATATATCTCTCCCAAATCTTCTGCAATAGAGAACAATCTCTCTCATCCTAAAGTTTTACACTTTTTTCACATGACTATATCTTCCCCTTTGACATGAATGAAAAAGGCACATATATGCACTAAGTCAAAGAATCCAAGAATAACTGAATATCTCACCCAAAACTAAAAAACATACCTCATAAGACTAACTACTCCCCCTGAGTAGCAGCCACCAAAAACATCAATCCATATGAAAATTAGTCTATGTAAGAGCACCTGACTGATGCATCTCTATCTCTTATTAGGAGGGCTATTACCCCAATCTTACCTTAGAGATAAAGTATCCTTCGGTAAGGGCTTCATAAAAATATATGCAATCTATTCTTTAGTAGATACATATTCCATCTTGACTTCCTTTTCACTAACCTTATCATTTAATAAATGATACTTAATGGATATGTACTTTTTTTTTAATGCAATACAGGATCCTTTGAAATATTGATTGCACTTGAGTTATCAATATAAATAAAAATGTTGGGATTATGGAAAGGTGAGCTACTGAGAGGGGAGGGGTGAATCAATAACCCTAAAAACTTTTTCAATTCAATCCTTGAAACAATGTAATTCATTAACCAACTGTAGTATTTATTATCTCCATTCTTTCAATAACATAACCGAAATGTAAATACTTCTAAACTAATCATATAATCATACATGAAATTTCATACATATAACACTTGTATTTTGGTATCATAGAAACCCTTGTTAGAAGGTAAAAACTATAGTGGGGATGGAACCCAAAAAGCTTCACTACTGTAGTAAATAAAGTTGTTTTTTAAGGCTACAAAGATTGATCACTTCTGGTGATCTTACCCTGTTAGGAGTAACAAAAAGATCAAATAGATCTACCTAGTTAGAGGATTTTAGAAACACTCTTCAATTTGATGAACTACAACTAATTTAGAGCCTGAATGAAGAATTTGTAATTAAAGATCACTAAGGAGTTGCTGATGAGATATGCAAGATGATTAAATCAGTATTATGTTGTCATTGATGTCAACTAGCTTGACAGTAATTATCTTGTAAGTTACTATACCAAAACATCTGAAGAAAGGTGAAAGAGATGAAGAACAAAAATATCTACATGAGGAAGATGTATATGTCAGATGAGGATAAGGAATACACTGAGTAACTTGTTGATGAGTCTATGACTTGATGATATTGACTTTATTATGTTGCATTCATCTATGATAAAGAATAGAGCTGAAAGAACCAAAGCAGTGTTCTCGGTAAATGAAGTATTCCAGTATACACCAATGGAGTGTAGTGTATACTGAGCATAGTGTTAACTGAGCTTGTGTTCACCGACGCATTTCTTTGTTAACCGAGCAGAATAGAAAGGAATTAAATGATTAGATTAGCCGATAAATTGATGAGCTAGAAAGTGTATGAAATCTAGGTAACAAATAAGGTTTGTTATGAAGATCGATGACTAACATAATTCAAGGAAGATCTAATGGAGTAGATTGAAACATATTACTAACACATCAACCAAAGAAGGTTAAAGCGGCAAAATCAATGAATGAGACTAAGCGGCAAAATATGATGGACAAAAAGAAAATGATTTACTCGTCTATATAAGAGACATTGGTTTCATTGTTGAAACTATGCTAGAGGAAGAAGATACTATAGAATTATCACATGAACAAGTTTTCATGCATTCTAATCATACTGGTTAGTGAGAACCGAACTGTAGAATAATTACTGAGCTACAGAGTAATTACTGACGAACAATAAGTTGATATAGTGTTGAATCTGAAGTGATATATTGATCAGAAAGATTTGTATGATCTGAATATTGATTTGTAAACTACAATTGAAGTTGTATCAAGGAAGATCATCTATTGTTACATATCTAACCATTGTACACAATCAAATCTCTTAACCGAGTGGACTAAGAAAGTCTTTTTATGTTTCATTCATAGAGTGAACATTGTTATCCTGTCAACCCTAGAGTGATTGCTGGTTGGACGATAACTTCTGGTTTTAAATCCTCTAACAAGGTCACACCTAACAGTGTGTTTGTAACCTTTAATAGGGTTGGGTCTTCACCAA
The DNA here is from genome assembly GCA_027943335.1 of Chamaecyparis obtusa. Classification (NCBI taxonomy): domain Eukaryota; kingdom Viridiplantae; phylum Streptophyta; class Pinopsida; order Cupressales; family Cupressaceae; genus Chamaecyparis; species Chamaecyparis obtusa. The sequence continues at coordinate 1,362,649 of BSBK01002120.1, forward strand.
CCTCACTTCAGAAGAGTGAACATTTTTGGGTTGCCAGTCCTATGTGGTTTTTCCCTTCACAGGGTTTCCACATTAAATCTCTTGTGTTATGTGTTGATTGTGATATTTGTTTGTTATCATACTTTGCATATTGCATGTTAGATTTGATCGGTAACTACTATAAGTTTTAGACTGATAATCGGTAAAAGCATAGACAGTGAAAGTATTTTATGTTTATCGAGTAGCAGAAGTTGAAGAATTTGTTTTGGATTATACATTTTTTTTTGGGACACTGGATAATTGATTCCCCCCCCCCCCTTCTCATTTATTTTAACAATTGGTATCAGAGTTGTGGTTTCTTGGAATAGAGTTTTAAGGACTCCAGCACAAAGATCTCAAAATGTATAAGAGGGAAGTGCCAAAGCTGAATAAAGAGAACTTTGTAGTATGGCAAAGTCGAATGAAGTTGCACATATCTAGAATTGGGAATTCTACACTAGAACTGATGGAGAATGGCTACATTGAACCGACACCAGGTCCCCTAACACTTGATCAACTGAAAGATAGGCATGAACACAATATTACTATGATGGAATTTGTTGTTTCCTGTACCAATGTTGAATTTGAAGACATTAATTGATGCACTACTGTCAAAGCCATGTGGGATAAACTGACTCTAATATATAGTGGAGATTTGAATGTTAAAAGAGCCAGAGCAGAAAGCCTAAGAGGTCAATTTAATGATATGAAGATGAAAGAAGGTGAGAACATTGTGCAATACTCAAATAGACTAAAAGAGGTAGTGCATGCTATTAGAGCATTAGATGGAATTATTGATGATGAAATAGTGATAAGAAAGATTCTCAGAACTTTACTGTCAGTTTATGCAATCAGGATCTCTGCAATTCATGAAACAAGAGCTTCATCCAACCTTACTCTTGACACACTGATTGGTAAGCTTACAACCTTTGAATTGAATAACTTTGACAATAGTGTTGTACCTTCTATTGAATCCACTTTCATGTCTTCTTTGAAGATTGGTAAGTCTAGTAGCAGGAATAATAAGAATAATGATAGTGATAGTAATACCGATGATGAACTTGATGAGCTTGAATCTCTTATGGCTAGAAGGTTACCCAAAGGTAAAGAAAGGTATAGAGGTAAGCTACCTTTGGCATGCTTTAATTGTAAATAAATTAGCCACATCACTGCTAGATGTCTGAATAAGAAAGATGATGATAGATCCAAAGACCGATCAGAAGGAAGCTATGGGAGAAGAGTCAACAGAGGCTACCGACACAACAACAGAGATAACTGAGATAGCTATGATAAAGGGAAAAAGGTATGTTACATAGCTGAAGATATTGAATCTAAATTTGATACTGATGATGATGTAGAAGTAGTATTTGTTGCTATGAAAGATGACTCAGAGAAAGAAGAGAAACATGAAGAAAAAACACTGATCTCTAAAGTAAGTAGAAATGATACATGGATCATAGATAGTGGTTGTAAGCATCATATGACTGGTGATGTAGAGAAATTTGACCTACTTGATGAATACGATGGAGGATCTGTTAGGATGGGAAATGATGCACCCTGTATGGTAAGAGGTAAAGGTTCACTGATGATTAATGATAGAATAAACTGTGAAAATGCATACTGGGTAGATGGACTGAACTATAATTTGTTAAGTGTGGCACAGCTAAATAACTCAGGCCACCGACTTGCTTTTGAGAGCAAAAAGGTAAAAATCTATAATGATGGGGAAGACTTGTCAGAACTGGTACACAATCCAGAGGTAATCTATTTTATCTTGATATTGATCATTCTTCTTGTTTATTAATGAAGGATGAAGATGCATGGTTGTGGCATAAAAGGTTATGCCATGTGAACTTTGATAACATGATCAAAATTAGTAATAAGAAAAGAGTTAGAGGGTTTCCTAACTTGTCAAAACCTCATCATGCTATGTGTCATGAATGTCAAAAAGGTAAGATGACTAAGTCTAGTTTTAAAAGAAAAGACTACTCAACAAAGAAGATACTTGAATTGGTTCATACTGACCTATGTGGTCCTATGAGAACTTAGAGTTATTATGGTGATAGATACTTTATTCTTTTTTTTTTATGACTATACTAGATTGATGACAATTATGTTCTTAAAAGAAAAATTTGAAGCATTTAAGATGTTTAAGTGGTATAAGGCAAAGGTAGAAAAAGAGACTGAAAAAGAATTAAAATGCTTAAGATCTGATAGAGGAGGTGAATTTATCTCTGATGAATTTACTAATTTCTATAATGAGCATGGTATCAAAAGATAGGTCTCTGCACCGAGAACACCTCAGCAGAATGGGATTGTTGAAAGAAAGAAAAGGTCAATAATTGACTATGCAAGAATACTAATGTTGCAAAAGAATATTTCTCAGACATACTGGAGGGAAGCTGTCAGTACAACTGCATATGTGCTTAACTGAGTACAACTGAAGAAGGACACCAATTGGACACCCTATGAGCTATGGTTTGGACACAAACCTACTGTAAGTTATTTTAGGATTTTTGGAAGCAAATGTTTTATTCTGAAAGATGAGAGAAATGGGAAATTTGATTCTAAAGGTGATGAAGGAATATTCTTAGGATATTCTACTAAGAGTAAAGCATATAAATGTTTGAATAAGGTTACAAATAAGATAATTGAACGTACTAATGTTTGTGTTGATGATTTTAATGACAAGAACACAGAGGAAAGTAGAAAGGAACTGGGAGACTTGGTAGATTCACTTACATTGAACATCCTGATTATCTACTGAAGTCGCAACCTATGATAACCGGTCAGCAGGAAAATAACCCCGAGGAACACGAAAGGGAAACCAACAAACAAGATGGAGCTATCGAGCATGCACATGAACCTGAACAGGATGAACAAGAAAGAAGAAATAGAGTATTGGCTAGTTTTGTCAGGAGACATCATCCTGAGACATAAATTATTGGAGACAAACAAGCTGGCATGTAGACAAGAAGCAAAGCAAGACAAGGTACATGTCTAGTTTGTGAATTTGAACCAAAAAATGTGAAAGTTGCATTAAAGAATGAAGAATGGGTTAATCCAATGAAAGAGGAAATATAACAAATAGAGAAGAACAAAACCTAGTCCTTAGTACTTTGACCTAAAATTAAGAATGTTATCGATACTAAGTGGATATTTAGGAACAAACTAAATGAAAATGGTGAGGTGACAAGAAATAAAGCTAGATTGGTATGCAAGAGATATGCACAAGAAGAAGGCATTGATTATGGTGAGACATTTGCACCTGTTGCTAGATTGGAAGGAGTTAGAATGCTACTTGCATATGCTGTACACAAGAAATTTAAAGTTTATCAAATGGATGTGAAGTTAGCATTTATGAATGGTATACTTGAAGAAGAGGTCTACATAGAACAACCTGAAGGAATCATTGATCCAGACAACAAAGACATGGTATGTAGATTAAATAAAGCTTTATATGGTTTGAAGCAAGCACCGAGAGCCTAGTATGAAAGGCTACATACTTGTTAAGTATTGGATTTGTTAGAACTAGTGAGAACAGCAATTTGTACATGAAAGGTGATACTGATGACACTATTATTATTGCAGAGATATTTGTTGATGATATTATTTTTGGAGGTCAAGATCATGTATGTAAATCTTTTTTTGATGAGATGAGAAAAGAGTTTGAGATGTCTATGTTTGAAGAGATTAAATTCTTTCTAGGACTACAAGTGATTCAGCAGAGTGATGAGATATTCATCACACAATCTAAATACATAAAGGAAGTCTTGAAGACATTTGGAATGGAAGATGCTAAACCTATGGGAACAACGATGGCTACTAGATGTAAACTAACAAAGGAAGATGAAACTACAGAGGTAAACTAGACACTTTACCGATCCATGATTGGTAAGCTATGTAATACCTAAAAATGTAGTGTTAAGAAATGAAGAGAAAAGCTAAACATTCAACAATACAAAACTAGATAACACTTATGCTAAGACCTACAAAATGAAAGCAACAATACTCAAAAGCAAATGCAAACCTTCAAGCAAACCTCCAAGATGTAGAAGATTTGTCCAAAGATTGGATGTGTGCTCATAGACTATGCTTCAAGCTTCAAGAGAGAAATGGGCATGATAACTTTGCTTCAATGGTGGATGAAAATGAAGGAGGAGAGCTTTTCTTTTATAGAAAGATGGGTGAAATGGATGGTCAAGATTAAGAGGCAAAAGGGGAATGAGAAACAGTGGAGACTAAGCATGGATTATTAGCTAATGGGAGAGAATTAAGATTTTTAGAATTAAATATTTAATTTAATTCCAAGTGGGAGGAAAAGGGGATTTGTGAATTAATTTATTTAGATGAATGTATCCATTTAAATTAATAGAGGAATAGGGATTTAATTAATTATCAGACTATGGGTTTGTCATTTAGATAATTAATTGGACTATAGTTAATTAATTATATTAATTAACTAGGGGATGACATAAATTAATTAAATATTTAATATTTAATTAACAAGATGTCCTAGGAGAAGACTAACTATGATTACTAAATTATGTAATCAAATTTAGGTGTCTACATTTTGCCCCTCTTTGACATAGTGTTAAAATAACACTACTTCAAAGATATTCTTAACAATAAAGGGATGACATGAAGAATGGACTAGGTAGTAGAGTTTCCCCAGTTATGGGTCAGGATGTGACTAGATGATGCCCCCTCAAGAGGATGTCAGGGAAAGAAAAAGGGGCCCGGGTGGCGGCTCAAAAGGAAAAAGGGGTGAAAGATAGGAAGGGTGTTGCAGGCTAAGGAGGTGCATGAATGAGGGAAAGCAAGGTGAAAAAGGCCATGAGGAATGAAAAATGGGAAGGAAGGGAAGAAACGAGAGAAAATAGGGCATCCGGGAGCAAAAAATGGGGGCTCGGGAAGGCCTTTATAAGGGCCGAAGGGGCCAAAATCAATTCATTTGCACACCTAGAGCCCAAAAATTGTGACTGCAGAGCTCTGATAAGTGAGGACAAGATGGCACAAAGAGGGTGACCGACACAGTGGACAGACATTGTGAGACATGTGCGGTGGAACAGGGCATCGGATTGAGAGGTAGGATCACAAAACTTGTCCTTTCATCAATTTTTTGATGCATTTATTTCTTGTAGAAGTCTAGAAAAGTGCATTCCTGCAGAGCACATGGTTTGTGGGAATGCTCCTATCCGAGCGGGAACGTGTTCTCACAAAGCATGTGTGGGGGGCCAAAATCTAGAGGGCTAGGGGATTTTCACAGGAATGCAAAAAATCCCTGGAGGGGTGGCGGGACTATGATCTCGATAGAATTTCTTGCGATATCATGTTATCACAAGCTGGGTAGCGAGATGCTGAAAAAATGGCATTCCCGCGAAGGAAGGAAAAAAGGGAAGGGGCGCGGGAATGCATTCTCGTGTCTGAGGGGTGGTTGCAGAAATGGGGAAGAATATCCCTCGTAGGAATGTAGGGACAAAGTGCCTATAGAAATGTGGGAAAAAAATTTCTCACAGTAATGCGGGGACAAGAAGGTTAGGTTTAGCTAGAGTAATAAACTAAAATGCTAACTTGGCTTGGATACAGTGGTCGATGAATCAACTGACTAGTTGAGAGAGGCACACCACGGTCTTGGTGATTGGTGAGCAGTTCACAACTGTGGACTAGGCATGGGTGGACGTATTGGGCTTGGGCTAACTAGCATGGATGTCGTGCAGATGGATATTCATGTCCTTAGTGATAGCCTTATGTGAGCGTTGGCACTCAAAGATAGGGACTTTTCATCTGCCCACTAGGGAGATGATAGTGACTTTGGAGGATGTGTACCACATCTTCCAATTGCTAGTGCGAGGGAGACCTATGGTGGCAAGTTTATACACACTAGACCAGGTGGTGGCACCACTATTGGGGCCAGGGGTGTAGCTGATTTGGGCATGTGGGCAGCTAGCCTTAGCGTAGCATGTAGCAGTGGCACTCACAGATAGACGGGTCCACTATTATGTGTTAGGATTAGTATCAGGATATCTTTCTCTGGACACTAGGAGAAAGAGCGTCACACTAGCTCTTATCCTAATCGTTTGCCAGATTGTTGATGCAGGGGTACCAATAGCATGGGGTACACTGATGTTAGTAGAGATGTACCGCAACCTCCACTAGATTGTCTATCATGGAGTAGGGATGATGGGGAGGAGCTTTGGGTTTACTTCCTTATTATAGGTGTGGGCTTGGGAGCACATAGTGGTGCTACGGCCTCTAGGATGAGTGAATAGGAAGGTAGATCAGCCGGTAGCATTTAGCTGGGGAGAGTTGGTTACATATCATGAGGTTAGGGATACTAACTTCTGATGGGAGATGCTAGATGAGATATGAGATGGGATTACATGGCATCCATACCTTGGACAAGCACCATGGGTTGAGGATGTGTGAGAGCTCTCATACACTTTGATGCCTACACACCTCACAAGATGATGGGACTACATCGTAGAGTAGTATAGACTGGATAGGACATCTCATTAGTTTAGATTCATGCAAGATAGAGCATATGGTGAGAGATGGTATCAGTTAGTTACTCAGGAGAGGGTAGCAGATTTTGGTCCACTAGTGGATAGGGGAGGGTTTTTGGCTACGTACTAGGCTATGGCACCATTTCATTGGGATTGGGTTGGAGGGGTGGTAGACCCAGGGATGACACTAGCATATGTCACCTAGTTCCAGCCACCTAGGGTTGTCGGGAGGTCAGGATTACCTAATGGGGAGGGAGCAGCACCCATGTATAGGGGCCGAGGGAGGAGGGGGCTGAGAGGGAGGGTGGTGGCTAGAGGGAGAGGAGATGGAGGGAGAGGAGGAGATGGAGGGAGAGGGGGAGATGAGGATGGAGATGGGATGGATGTGGATGGTGGGGGAGGGGATGGGATACAGATACCTAAATGGGGACCACCACAAAGATCACCACCACCAGTAGGGCCACCACCACCAGTAGGATTTGGATCATCTAGGGGTAGGGGTAATGATGCAGTAGCATGCCTAGCCTTACTGCAGGCCACCCATGATACTACTACGTAGATGCTCTGAGATGTATAGTTGGAGCAAGATACACTAAGAGTAGAGAAGGATGGGCTAGCAGGGGAGAGAGATGGATTGAGGTCAGAGAGAGATGGATTGATTTCACACTTAGTGTAGTCTATATAGGAGGGCCTGATGACCTAGTAGGAGAGGGATCAACTAAGGAGGGAGAGCGATTCCCTGATTGCAGAGAGAGATGGTCTGTGGGTGGAGAGGGATGGCCTACGATCAGATTGGGACCAACTACTAGGAGATAGGGATACCACTACATGGGGATCCCATGAGTGGTCAGGAGAGGTATCTCACCTTCAGTAGTAGCTAGTGAGACTAGGTGAGCAGATTGGGTTCTACCAGGGATTATACTATGCAGCTGTGCCACCTGAGCAAGCACAGCATTACAGGGATCCGAGTCAGCCACTGCTTATAGGTTCAGGATAGAGTGGTAGTAGGAGGACAAGGTATAGTGGTAGCCACAAATCAGGGGAGAGGATTCATCAGTCAGGCCAGTCATAAAGTCATCAGCACTCGATCGGTGGCTTGGTGCAGATGGTAGAGGTACAGGGATCAAATGCAGGGGTAGGGATGGACATGGATATATGGTTTGTTCTAATATCTAGAGAGGTGTAGAGTATAGAGATATAGGGCATAGGTGTATAGGGTATAGTGAGCTAGCCACCCATCCTATAGGTACCACTAGAGGCAGCTCCCTTGGCTAGTGATTTTGATATGCAGCCTCCCTCAGGAGAGGTAGATAGGCAGTGATATGCTACAGTTTTGATTATGTATGTGTATGATTCATTTATTGATGGAGGGAATAGTCTCAATTGTATATTTATATCTGTACTATTGGTATTATCATGGACTTAGATAGACATTTATTCATTTATGCTTTTTGGGTTGGGACATGTACTTTATTCCTTGTGATGATGATTTTTGATATATATATATATATATATATATATATATATATATATATATATATATATATATATATATATATATATATATATATATATATATATATATATATATATATATATATATATATATATATATATATGATGAGCTGGGTGGGATATGATGTGTAATATATGACTGTATGGATGCATATGATGCATTGACATGGATGGTGTAGGATGGGATGTGATTTCTATATGCTATGAGACTGACATGTGTGTGATGTAGGATGTGATGTGATTTCTATATGCGATGCTTTATGAGATGTTTATATGAGATGTATGTGCTGATGGTTTGAGGATGCAAGATGTGATGGAAATGCTTTTGATATAGGATGCATGTAGGTTGTGGTGCAATGCATGTGTTTATGGATATGTAACATGTTTTAACAATGCAAGATAAAAAATGACTTAACAATGCAAGACTACAAATGAACTGAATGAATCTAAGACACCTTAAAAGATAAGAAATGGACCTAAAATGAACTCTTAACTATGAAAGACTAAAAATGAATCTAAAATGAACCCTAACAATGCAAGATTAAAAATGAATATAAAATGAACCCTAACAATGCAAGATTAAAATAAACCTAGGATGAGATGGGAAATGAATCAAAAATGCACCCTAACAATGCAAGATTAAAATAAACCTAGGGATGAGATGTGAAATGAATCTAAAATGCACCCTAACAATGCAAGATGCAAATGATATGAAATGGATGTAAATTAACACAAAAGAATGAATGAACGTAGGATGAGATGACATAGTGCACCCTAGGGTGGGGGTGGGAAATGGAATGCATGCATGTTAGGAAGGTGAATGAGAGAATTTGAATGCAGATGGAAGATCGAGGATGAGGTGTATGAAAATGGCACAACATATCATTGCCTGACTTCACCCTCACTGAGAGAGGGAGGAGGATGGGGGGGACATTTTCACAATCACAATCCAAAAGTAAAGAATGTGGGGGAGATGTGGGAGAGAAGCTCTTGAGGGGGGGTTTTCTTTTTGTGGGATGATGCTTTGATATTGGATAGGGGTGATGGGATCTTTGTTCAGATGTTTGGATAGGGTGGAAGATGTTTCATGAAGCTTGAGCATGGGATGTTCTGAGGGAACACCACCATGTAGTTTTGAGCACTTATTTTGATATAGCAATAGAAGGGATGAACCACAGTTACTAGGAACGTGAGGTCGTTTCACTAGCATTGAATAGGATTAATGTGAAATAGACATGCAAGAATTTCCCTAGCATCACACATGCACCCCAAAGGACACATGGTGGAAACAATGCGAGGGAACCCACAAACAAACAACACTTCCCAAGTGCACCAAAGTAACCCAAAAGATCACAAGTGAAACATGCAAGGGTCATGTCTGACTGACTCACAGGAAGAAACAAAAGATCACAAAAGACCATGCCCCAGAATAACACCTCCTGTCACAACACACCATGATATAAATGATCATGGGGGCCTTAATGGGAGTAGTCAACTGAGATCACAAAATCAACTGGAAAGATAAAACAAGCAAACTAAAATCAATGCGATAAGACCAAAAGATGTCCTTTACCAAAAGAGATCAACTGACTATGGATGTTGAGATTAGGTCAGACATGGAGGAAGGATGCATCCTACAAGGACCTGGTTGATGGGTATTGACTGCATTGGGAATTTTGATGGGGCAAACAAACAACTTTTGGAGAATCACAATGATGCAAGATACTTGCTGAGGGAACATTGCTAATATTGAGATCATTTGGGTCATATGCTTTGTGATCAAAAGGTGTTGCTAAGATGGTATGTACAAGACAGGGACATTATATATAGCGAGTATGTACATCATTGCAGGAAGTAGGATAGCGGATCTTGTGTGCTGGTGCAATGGGGATAACACCTTGGGAACAAGGGATGGGTGAAACAGAATGAAAAGTGTTGAATGGATTCAGATGGGTTGGGAATGGGATTTTGATAGATAATGATACGGTCCATTATGTATGGTGCCTGTTTACTAGGTTTTCACCAACATACTTGTCCAAGGTGCTTGAATTTCCATGTTTTTACCATTGGACAGTATTTTTCTCTTTACTTTTTTCCATATTTTGATTTTTTTGATTCATCAAGGCACCTGTTTACTAGATTTTCACCAGGATGATGATTTTTTCAGGACATTTTATAATTTTTAGTATTTTTTCTCAAGATCATATTTGATTTTTAGGATTTTTTCTCATGATCATATTTGATTTTTAGGATTTTTTTCAAGATCATATTTGATTTTTAGGATTTTTCCCAAGATCATATTTGATGGTTCAAGTATAGAATTGCTTTAGATGTATGATATTAATAGGATCATGAAGAGGCTCCCCTTTAGGTGTAGAAAACTAATAAGCTCCAGAACCAAAACAATTTTTCACCACGTAGGGACCTAACCAAGTGGGCTCAAACTTTCCTTTCTTTTCATGATTCGCTTGTACTTTCTAGTTCTCTTTCAGGACTAGGTCTCCCACTTGGAACTGTCAAGGGTGTACCTTTATATTGAAGCTCCTCTTGAGACAATTTTGGTACACAATCAAGTGATCATAGGCCCATTGCCTCTTTTCATCTAGCAAGTCCAACTATGTCAGGCATGCCATGTGATACTCTTCATCGGTGATGTAGTTCTTCATGGACACATGTAGTGAAGGGATTTTGACCTCGATTGGAAGAACAGCTTTAGCACCATATACTAGGGAGTATGGGGTGGTGCCTGTGGGGGTACAAAATGAGGTGTGATAGGCCCAAAGGGCAAGATTGATTTGCAAATGCTAGTCATTACCAGAATCATTGACAACTTTCTGTAGGATTTTTAGGATGGTTTTGTTAGTTTCCTCAGCCTAGTCGTTCCCTTGTGGGAAATATGGGCTAGAAAAGTGTTGGTGAATGTGGAATCGATCACATAGCTCTGTAACATGCTGGTTCTCAAAGGGAGAGCCATGATCTATGAAGATTGTGGATGGAATGCCAAAATGGCAAATGATGTGGTAGAGGATGAATTTGGAAATCTGGACACCAGCAGTTAAGTTGAGCTGAATTGCTTCTACCCACTTTGTAAAGTATTCGATGGCTGTGATGATATACTTGTGTGTGTTAGAAGAATGAGGGTGGATCATTCCAACAAGGTCAAAACTCCAACATGAGAAGAGCCATGGAGGTGCAATGGGATGTAAGTCCTACATTGGTGCATGAATCAAATTGGCATGATGTTGCACTATAGGCACTTCTTTATGAACTTGTAGGCGTCATGCTCCATGGTCGGCCAATAATACCCAACTCTAAGCAACTACTTTGCAAGGATGATACCACTCATGTGAGCACTGCAAATACTAGCATGAACCTCTTGTAAAGCCACGGTGGCCTCGTTCAAGTCTAGACATCAAGAGAGGACATTATGATACCCATAATGATATAGGGTGTTGGCTACAAGAGTGTAGCGGGATGCTCTGTGAATAAGGTTCTAGTGTTGGGTGTTTGTGAGGTGAGGAGATATGATACCATTCTTTAGATAAGCATGAATGTCATGGTACCATGGGGACTGGGACCAACCAAGATGCATACCATATCAGTGTCAGCATTCTCATAAGTGGGCATGTGTAGCTGCTCAACTAGAAACTCATATTACGTAGCGTCATGGGGGATTTCCAATAGTGAGTCAACAGTGGCCATAGCGTCTGCTACCTTATTCTGAAGTCTTGGCACTTGTGTGAACTGTATGCTGACAAAATGTTCTTTGAGTTTATCTACAAGCTCTTTGTAGAGCAATAGCTTGTCATCCTTTGTTTGATATTCGTCAAGGACCTACTCGATGATCAATTGGGAATCTTCGAAGACTTGTAGTTCTGTAATATTCTAGTGGATGATGGTTTTGAGACCTACCACAAGGGCTTCATATTCTAAAATTTTGTTTGTGCACATAAATCCTAGCTTGAAGGATTTTGGGATGTAGTCTCCTTGAGGGGTCACAAACAGTATGCCTGCCCCTGATCCATGTGATGTATATGAGCCGTCAAAATATAATTTCCACTGGGTTTTTTCTTTGACCATACAAAGATTCTCATATGGGAATTTCATTTCAAGAGGGTATGCATCAACTAAGGAAGCTTTTGCAAGCTGATCACCAATAACTTGTCCCTTGATGGCTTTTCGGTCGACATATTGAGTGTTGAATTCACTAAGAAGCATTACCCATTTTTCCATTCTCCCTGTAAGTGTGGCCTTTGATAGCAGGTATTTGAGCAGGTCGACCTTGGAGATTAGCTTTACTATGTGACTGAGCATGTAGTGGCAGAGTTTCTAAGTGTCAAAAACCACTACCAAGAAGGCTTTTTCCATTGGAGAATAGTTTAGCTCATAGCCAACCAGTGTATGACTGATGTAATAAATAGCCTGCTCCTTTCCATCATCATCAAGCTATGCTAAGAGTGCCCCCAGCATTGTAGTAGTTGTAGATATGTACAAAATGAGGGGCCTTCCTGGCATTGGAAGAACAAGAATAGGTGCATTTTCTAGATATTCCTTGATTTTTTTGAAGCTGCACTGACAAATGGGGTCCCACTTGAAGGTGGTGTCCTTTCATAAAAGATGCATGAATGGCTAACACTTATCTACTAGTTGGGAGATGAATCATTGAACTGACTACAACTTTCCTTCTAAGCTCCTCAATTGTTTGAGTGTTCTAGGAGGAGGCATTTCCATTATGGCTTTCACCTTTTTGGGATCAATCTCTATGCCACACCTGGACACAATGAACCCTAGAATTTTTTTGGATGTCACACCAAATACACATTTCTTTGGATTCAATTTCAAGCCATACTTGTACAGGCGGTTGAACACATCTTCAAGGACATCAAGGTGTTCACGTCGTGTTCTAGATTTTTCTAGAATGTCATCTACATAGTCCTCAAGGATCTTATGAATCATGTCATGAAAATTTGTGGTCATCACTCTTTGATAGGTAGCACCCACATTCTTGAGCCCAAATGACATCATGTTATAACAAAATGTGCCCCATGGTGTGGTGAAACTAGTTTTGTGCTGCTCTACTTCTGCAATCCTAATCTGATTATACCTTGAGAAGTTGTCCATCAATGACAACATCTCATGTTCTGCAATGAGGTCTATGATCATGTCTATGTTGGGTAGTGGAAAATCATCTTTCAGACATGCCTTGTTAAGATCTTGAAAGTCAGTACAGATTCTTATGTCACCTAAGGGTTTGACAATAGGTACCATGTTAGAAATCTAGTCTAAATAATCAATGGCTCTGATGATCTTAGCCTGGAGGAGCTTCTCAATTTCTTCTTTAACCAGCAAGGCTAATTTTGGATGCATTCTCCTTAACTTTTTCTTGACTGATTTGGCATCAGGATTTACTACTAGATGATGAACAATGAGATCAGGATCAAGTCTAGACATATGGGCATATGACCATACAAAATTGCCTATTGATTCCTAGAGGAGGGCTTCTAGGGCCATCACTTCTGCTTCACTTAGAGCTACTGTGATGTATGTGATTTGAGGGATTTCCTTTGTTCCTAGATTGATCGGCTTGGTCTCTTCAATGACTATGGATGATTGTTCTGACCGATAATCTTCGATAGGAGGAAGAGGCAAGTTTCCGGTGCCTCAATGAGGTTTTCACTATCTAATACACCCTTTATTTTTACTATTTTTGAATTAGGATGTGCCCCAGAGGGGTTTTCACATGAGGATTCTTTATTTTCTTTTTTGTTTTTATTTTTGTGGCTAGAGACTTCCTCTTCCCCAAAGTACCCCTTTGGGTTGATTTGATATACTTCGTTTGATTCCTACCCCATTCTGATTGTTGATCTATGGCACCCATGAATCTTAGGAGCACTTCCTCACTTCAGAACTTATGGATATGTACCACACTCCATTGGTCCCAGTCTATGAGGTCAGGATGAATGAGGGGTGGTCAATGAGGTTGATGGTGAGTTAGCGAAGGATAGAATTTCCCAAGAAGGTTTCATCATTAAAGATATCATTGTAGGACCATTTTTCTTCCTCTTCCAGAACATCTTTGACTTCCATGAGTTTGTCTTGGATTCTAAAAAAGGTTATGTTGGGTGAATTGGTGCCTCTAGTTATGGCGTCGGATCCTCGTATGTGCAAGTGAGGGGGATCAAAGCTAAGGAGTCGAGTCTCTAGATTTTTAGAGGCTTCCATAGGGTCTTTCATTCCATCCTCATTGGGTCCTAGACCTCCTCCTTGATAGTCCTATTGTTCAGTTGCCCCTTTGTGTGGTATGGGGTATTTATCTTTAAAGTATCTGAGGACCTTAGTATCTAGAGGTGGAGGATCTTTATACAGCCATTGGTTGATATCTAGGGCCAACTCCTGACCATTTAGGATTCCATTGGAAACAAAAGAAGATGTTCCCATGGTCTTTATTTTGGGACCCTCCTGAGGAGCCTTGGTTTGGTGGGAGGGTCATCCTTGTGTGTGCGGCTCTAGGGGAAGAGCCCCTACTGCAAAAGCATCAGTGAGACTATATTCTCTGCAACCTTTATTGTTGATCTTGACAAAGAAAATGGTGGAGGTGAGGATTATTTCTGGATCACAATGGGATCAGGAGGAGCTAGTGATAGATGTGCGAATGTCAATTCTAGGATAGTGAGTGGAGTGGGGAAATGACGCTTCGATCACATGGTAGTATTTGAAAGGTTGGGGATCTACATGGATGGTGATCTTAGTGCCTTGGTAAGGGAATTCGATGCACTGATGATAGGTGGAAGGGACTGCTTGGATGGATTGGATCCATGGATGACCTAGGAGGATGTTGTAAGGGAGGTCAAGATCAACAATGTGGCATACTATGTCCTGAGTGACAGGACCAATTTTGATTGGCAACAAAATGGTACCTTCAGAGGTATGCTCTAGGTTATCATAGGCCTTGATGGTGATCACCTCATGGGAGATGTTTGCTTCTGTGAGGCCAATTTTTTTAACAAACTTTAACGTACAAAGATTGAGAGCCAAACCATTATCTATCATGACCTATTTGATGGCAAAGTCATTGATCATAACAGCAATGCGGAGTGGGAGGTTATGTTCTAGTTTGACAGATGGCATGCTGGATGGCTGAAAAGAGAGAGTGGATGGTGTGGATAGGTGCCCCACAAGGTTCTTGAATTGGATGGCATTGATGTCTATAGGGACATGGGCCTCTTAGAGGGATTTGTTGAGGAGTTCTTGATGGAGGGGTGATGTGTGAAGGAGATCAAGGATGGAGATTTGTGCAAGTGTGTTCCCAAGGTATTCCAGGAGATCATATTGTGCACTGGAGATGGTTGCAGTATTAGCACTAGCAACAAATATCTGGCCTCTACGGGTAGTAACAACACATTGATTGTCAGCACCTCTAACATGGATCACATTTACACTAGGCTCAACCTGGGACAACCAATGAATTTATCATAGTTTATGTAGGTAGTTGTATAATCTTTTCCATCGCCATGGTCACCTTGTTTACCCTTATCTTGGTCAGCAGGAGGGTTAGCATTAACTTGAGTTTTTCCAGCATTATGTTTAGGAAACACATTTTGGTAGATTTATAGGTTGGCATTGGGTGATGCTTGGGTAGGAGCGTTGACTATGATCTCCTTTTTGTCTATAAGATCTTGGACATAGTTCTTGAGCTTCATGCATTTAGCAGTAGTGTGTCCCTTAACATGGTGATATTCACAGTACTCATTATCCTTGTACAAGGCTGGCTTGGGTGTCAAATCATCAAAGGGTTGGGATTGTGGATACACAACCAGGTTGGCACTCACCATCTTATGGAAGACAGCATCCAAGGGTTCTCCAAGGGGTGTAAATGTGCACTTTGGGTCATTCTAAACATGGGGCTTATTTCTTCCTTGAGTAATAGATATAGCATTGGTTTGATTCATAGGAGGCTGATAGGGTGGTTGTTGGTAGGTGGGTGCTTGCTATTGGTATATGGGTGCCGATTGTTGATACATAGGTTTTTTCTATTGATATGCTAGAGGAGGAGGATTAGGACCTGCAACCACAACTTGGACATTCCTGGTGTCTTTGGCTCTATCAGTGACCACATTCTTATTCTTGTTCCAATATCAAGAACAGTCATTGTTTGGTCTATCCTGAGAGCTTTCCTTATAGTGTTTGATGCTACCATCATCCAAAAGAGCTCACTCAATATCCATGCCTTTCCCTTTAATGTCTTGGTAGGTTTGAATATAGTTCATCTTCATAGAATGAGATAGCTTTGGATGCAGATTATCAATGAATATATTAGACAGGTGTTTTTCTAGTGGTTGGTATGACAACCTCGTGGTGAGATTTTTCCATCATTGTAATTAGTCGGCTAGAGTTTCACCTCCCTTCTATTTGGTACTGTACAAGTCCAATTAGGTGAGCTCATTCTCGATGTTGTGTGCATATTGAGTGACAATTTTTTATAAAAGCTCTAGAAATGTGGAGACAGACCCATAAGGTATTTTGTAGAACCATTTGAGGGTGGGCCCTTGTAAGCTCTTGGGAAAGAGCTGCATGAGGAATATGTCATTAAATGCCACCTCCTGGCATCCCATGTAGAACTCTTTGACATGGTTGACTGGATCACGCTTCCCTCGATACTTGTCAAACTTTGGTGTTTCAAAATGTTTAGGGAAGGGGATTATTGTGATGGATCTATCAAATGGATATGGACGAACCTCCTCAAACTTGAATGTCTTAGTCTCAGTACCAATCTTAAGCTCTTTAATGGCATTTCTCATTTCTTCCCATTCTGACTTGGTAGGTGCTGGAGCGGGAGCTCCCATTGAGAATGGATTGGATGGCACGAGTGAAAATGGAGGATATGGTGAGAAAGGGAACAGGGATTTCCCAGTTGAAAAGGCCATCTGAACAGGGTTCTGGCTAGCTTGTTGAGTGACATATTGCTAGTGTAAGGTGGGTGCGTGCTGTGGCAAGGCTTGTTGCTATGGGATGAGGGGATTGGCTTGTGGAGTCGGGAAGTATTGTTGCTGTGGGGGAGGTTGGTAGAATGGTTGAGGTTGGGGTTGGTGATGAGCTTGACCAATATAAGATGGGTGCATATCCACATTGTTGAGAGTGGGAATGGTGGCATGGGTCTGCACTATAGGTGGTTTCATATGGGAGTTAGTGGGATGGGTAGCACCGAGTTGCTGTGATTATGGAGGGTTGGTTTGTTGAGTGATGGATGGCATAGACAATTAGTTGGTAAATGCAGGTGGAGGTGCGGCCAATGATGATGGGGTCAATTTTTGTACTACTCATGGGATGGTTTGTTGTTGATGAGCCTTTTGGTAAAGTTGTCCATGTGTGGGTATGCCCATGGCATTTATTTGTGCTTGGCTAAGGCCCTAGTTAGCGCTAATTCCTAATAGGGTTTACGATGCAGAGTTGGCCACAAATGTGGGGGCTGATATGGGAGTTTACAGTGTCAGTGGAGGATTGTGGGATGGCATATGTGGCATTCCTATTATGAAAGTGACTTGTTGGGTTTACGTGCTAGTAGCAAACATGAGAGGCACTTGTGTGGATTGAGATCATGGGGTGGATGTAGGTGGGGTGGTTTGTGTGACTCCTTGTGAAAGAGGTGTTGATGCAATAGGAGGTGGTGTTGCTTGAGTAGATGCCTGGGTGAATGCTTGCACTTGAGTGGCTATCTACAAGGAAGAAAGAGGTGGTGGGCCCATTATGAAAAGTGGTGTGCTTGTGGGGATCGCCACACTAGGTTGCAAGAGATATGGGATAGGTGATGCCGTATGGGATACTTGCATGGTTGGATCATGGACTTGTTGGATGACAAATGAATCAACATTGGCAGAGATGTGGAAGGGGTTTGTGGGGTTAAAAGAGCGTAACTGAGGTGGGATGGGAGTACCCTCTTGCATATAGTTTGCCAAGATGGTGAGATTATTTTGGGCAATGATCACGCTTACCATTTGTGCATGTCTTGGAAGGCACATGAAATCCTCCACGGAGTTGGTAGTGGGTGTCTCATTGGGATCTTCCCACACATTATGAACTGTTGTTGTCAAAGGGTCATAAATCACCATTTCACCTGTGGAATCATTTGGGTCTGCCGAAGTAGTGGCCTGGTTGGAATCCATCCCTTTTCTTTTCTTTGATCATGTCACAATAGGCATGAAAATGCAATGTCCTAAGATGAGGGAGAATGCGGATGTATCAGAATGATGCTAAGGATGGGGATTTGGATTGAGATGAACTAGGTGATGGTCTAAATGTAGGACTCCTAGTGATGTGTTGTTTGGAAGAGGATCAAGATGGGTTACCTTTCCTAATGGGGGGATCAAAATGCATGGATTGTCATCCTCAGATAGACTTTTGATCTTTGGATGATGGGATCCTTACCAGTGTGGGCCAATCTCTGGATCAAGATGATGAGGTCCATAAAAGCAAGTACTAGCTACCCTAGACAATGTTTAGTCAAATGGGTGAAGCTTTGAGATTTTGATTTGTGTAAATAAGGATAGGACAACTCAAGGAGAGTTCTTGGGTATGATATGGGTCTAGGATAGTGATTTGGGATAATGATGCTAAATGATGCTTCTAAAAGGGGATGATGGAAATGCACCTATTGGATTACCTAAGATGGAGGATGCTATGACAATTTTTGTAGTTTTGAAAGAGGAGGAGATTGTGCCAACTAGTCTTCACTCTCTAATCTAAAAAAGAGGTGATCAACTTGGATCCAAAAGGCAAATTGCTTAACCCTTGTGTTGTATTGTATATTATCCAATTGGGTTTAGTACTTTTCTTCTTCGTGGGCTGCAGTGACAATATGCTGACAATATTTATGCTTTATTTCTATAACTTTCTTCTCTCGATATGCATGTAGGATGGGTAACTTAGCTTTCTTATGCTTCATAGTTTGGGTCATAGGTCAACAAAAGTAACTATTCATAGGATTGGATCAAGCTAGGAAGTGACTGTGGTAAGTATACCTTGGCTTGGTTTTGAACAAACTTGAATTTACTTTTAGGATAATGTTTTGACAAATAGTCCTCACAAGAGACAAAGCAATCTTGGAGGATACAGGCAGATGATCTCTCTTGGAAAAAGAACTTTGTAATTTTGATATTGTGTATATTCAATAGATGTTTTCACTAGGTTTGATCACTTTCAATAACACATACAAGCACTTTCTACCTACAAGATAGGCCAGTATCACAACCTTTGCCCACAGCTTGATATCCCAAAAGAGGAATACATATGGTGTGTAATCTTCAGGCGACCCGGGAAACCACTTGGGTCAGTCCTTGCACAAAGATTATGATACTTTTGGGAATAGATCAGGTAGGCTTCTGATTAATGGCTTCTAGTAAGGTATGTGGCATCCCCCCAATCAGTTTGTACATGCGTGACTCACTTAAGAGCCTAGTTGACCATGCTGAAATCATAGGGATATTCACCTACCTCAGGCTACCATCAACACACCTCACTTGAGCTTGCAGGGATAAGGTGAGAGTTTTCTCAGCACCTTGTTTATATACCGGCTGAGGAATTACCAGTTTGAGGTCATTCTCTAAAGAGGAAGTGCTTCTCTCTAGATAGGCCTCACTAGAAGTGTTGTGAATCAAACTTGATCTTTCTCTTCACCCAAGATCTATGAAGGCAAGGGGAGAGGATACGGATACAAGTGGATTGCTTCCACATCACTTACTTTAACAAGGTTTATGCAAAAAATGAAAAGCTCTAAGGAAGTGTTGAAAAACACAACTTTAACAACACCAAGAAGTATTCATTCCAAATTGAACCTATTAAGACTAAGTGTTTTCTAGAACATCAAACACTCATGTTTAGCATGCAAATTTCTTTGTTTGAAATGTAAATGACAATGCTTGAAAAATAAAGGTTTGATTTGCAAAAAAACAAAGAAAGTGTTACTCCTCTTAGCATTCAAGATTGTGTTTGATCGATTTTTAAGCACCAAAAAGAAGTGTTCATCGCATTGATTCTTTGTCCCTTAGCCATTCAAGATTGAGTATGTTGATTTTAAACACCAAAAAGAAGTGTGATGTTTGCCTTGTTCAATTTTAACCTTTGTTTGTTTTAAACCCAAAGCGAAAAGATGAGGTGTTTGTTGGCATACACTATTTTAATGCACCGAAAGTAAAGTGAGTTAATTTTGTTTTAAAATATTAACCCGCATTCCTTTAAAAACCTACAATCCTACAGCAAAAAAAGAGTGTTCTTGCAGAGTCGTACTGGCATTCCCACAAGACTATCAAAAAAATTGAAATGACAGAAAGAAAGAAAAAAACATAGTTTTGATACTTGTGGTCATGTTCCCGCAAGTCAAACCACATTCCCACAAGTCAACTATCAATCCCATGTTGTGAGAATGAAGGTAGAAAAACTAAGGAAAATATAGGGTTGTACGGCTTAAAGATACTAACTGTCAATCTCGCTAGGTCAAACAATGATCTCACAATGTGGGAATGAGGGTAAAAAAATAAAAATTGTAGAGAATGTCGTACGACTTACAGAAGGTACACAGGCAAACCACCTGGTCAATGTGCATTCTCGCATTACAGGAATGCGATCCTGTGAAAAGGGTACAGTCAGGTTACTGTCAGAATATAGACAAAGAGCAGATAAAGATAGAAGATAGAAGTTTTTGTTGTGAGAACGTGTTCCCACGATGTCATACAATCATTCCCATGGAGAAATCAGTGTTCCCGCTTCCGTACGAGCATTCCACAAAATTGAGGATTTTTTAGAAGTTGTTGTTGTGTAAAATCTGACGGTGAGAATGGTTGTGGAAATAGGTCTTCTTTGGCCCTGAGCCTGCAAAACACCCAAAAATGCCTTGCAAAGAACTCAAACAATAAACAACATTAGTATTTGGGTTAGTTTTACAAGGAAAAACAAGAAAGATAGAGAGAAAATGACCCTTGAAGTGGGTCCCACCAGGCGTGCCAAAATGTAATACCTAAAAATGTAGTGTTAAGAAATGAAGAGAAAAGCTAAATATTCAACAATACAAAACTAGATAACACTTATGCTAAGACCTACAAAATGAAAGCAACAATACTCAAAAGCAAATGCAAACCTTCAAGCAAACCTCCAAGATGTAGAAGATTTGTCCAAAGATTGGATGTGTGCTCATAGACTATGCTTCAAGCTTCAAGAGAGAAATGGGCATGATAACTTTGCTTCAATGGTGGATGAAAATGAAGGAGGAGAGCTTTTCTTTTATAGAAAGATGGGTGAAATGGACGGTCAAGATGAAGAGGCAAAAGGGGAATGAGCAACGGTGGAGACTAAGCATGGATTATTAGCTAATGGGGGAGAATTAGGATTTTTATAATTAAATATTTAATTTAATTCCAAGTGGGAGGAAAAGGGGATTTGTGAATTAATTTATTTAGATGAATGTTTCCATTTAAATTAATAGAGGAATAGGGATTTAATTAATTATCAGACTATGGGTTTGTCATTTAGATAATTAATTGGACTATAGTTAATTAATTAAATTAATTAACTAGGGGATGACATAAATTAATTAAATAATTAATATTTAATTAACAAGATGTCCTAGGAGAAGACTAAATATGATTACTAAATTATGTAATCAAATTTAGGTGTCTACAAGCTAATGTATGTAGTTCACAATAGACCAGATATAGCACATGTTGTGGGAATTGTTGCTAGATTTTCTACTAATCCTAGAGAATCACACATGATTGCTACTAAAAGAATCTTAAGATACCTAAAAAAGATAGAGGATTATGGATTATGGTATCCTAAGGAAGGTAAGTTTGAACTGAAAGTCTATACTAATGCTGATTGGGTTGGAAATGTAGATGACAGAAAAAGCACCACTGGAGGAGCATTCTTCTTTGGTGAAAGACTTGTAACTTGGACAAGTAAAAAGTAGACTTGTATTTCTCAGTCTACAACTGAAGTAGAGTATGTTGTTGCTACTACTAATTTCTCAAACATTGCATATATCAAGCAAGTGTTGGAAGGAATGAATAAGGTAATCACTGACCTGGTGATTATATATTGTGACAACACCAGTGCTATTAATATTTCAAAGAATCTAGTGATGCACTCTAAGACAAAGCATATATCAATTAAGTATCACTACTTAAGAGAACAAGTGCAAGAGAAGTAAGTGAAATTAGAATTTGTTACATCTAAAGAACAACTTGTAGATATCTTTACAAAGCCTCTACTGAAGGACACATTTGAATACTTGAGGACTAGACTTGGGGTCCGTCCCCTATCTACCGGTCACTAATGTGATATGGATGTTGCATCAACTCAATCTTATCATAAGATCACACATGTTGATGCAGCATAGTTCACACTTTGAATAATGTTCAAGGTTGTGATTAAGTTTGAAGAACTGAAATAGATTGGTATATCAATATACAGAGATACAGAGACTGTATTGAACAACAAAGAGTTACTTAGCTACTACAGAGCTGATTATTTATTTGTTTCTTTCGCACTGTTGTCAAAGGGAGAGATAAATAATATGAAAGAAAAATTAAACATGCACTGATGAGAACTACCTAAGGGAGAGATAATCTGAAAGAAACAGAACACTGAAGATCAGTTACAGAGAACAGAAGCAGGAACCTAATGTTACAAGTAGTGGTTGTCGTTGCACCAAAAGATCAACCTATCTTATAGAAGACACAAGAGGCTGTTAAACCATGTCATGAATCTCGAGGGAAGTACTAACCATTTTGCCAACAATCTCCCCCTCAGCGTTACCTGAGGGGATTCAAACCTGTGACCAAGCTCTGATACCACTTGTTACAAGTAGTGGTTGTCGTTGCACCAAAAGATCAACCTGTTAATGCCTGATACAACCACTAGACTTACAGAAGACATAGGAGGCTGTTAAACCATGTCATGAATCCCGAGGGAAGCGTTGACCATTTTGCCAACACCTGAGATTTGAAAAGATCATATCTACAGAATGAAAAAGTTGTATTTTATAATGTTGTTTAGTAATGTAGTGATTAAACATATTAAGCTAGGGAGAGCTTACACAACATTTGTTCACAAAGTTGTAGAATACATGTTTGGTATGTGTATGGTACACTTCATATTACTTGAGTTGCCATCAATGCCAAAGGGAGAGATTGATAAACTATAACTAATTTAGAGCTTGAAAGAAGAATCTGTGATTAAAAATCACTCAGGAGTTGTTGATTAGATATGTAAGATGATTAAATCAATATTATGTTGTCATTGATGTCAACTAGCTTGACAGTAATTATCTTGTAAGTTACTATACTGAAACATCTAAAGAAAGGTGAAAGAGATGAAGAACATAAATATCTACATGAGGAAGATGTATATGTTAGATGAGGATAAGGAATACATTGAGTAACCTTTTGATGAGTCTATGACTTGATGATATTCACTTTATTATGTTGCATTCATCTATGATGAAGAATAGAGCTGAAAGACACAAAGCAGTGTTCTCGGTAAATGAAGTATTCCAGTATACACCGATGGAGTGTAGTGTATACTGAGTGCAGTGTTAACCGAGCTTGTGTTCACCACCACATTTCTTTGTTAACCAAGCAGAATAGAAAGGAATTAAATAATTAGATTAGCCAATAAATTGATGAGCTGGAAAGTGTATGAAATCTAGGTAACAAATAAGGTTTGTTATGAAGATCGATGGCTAACATAATTCAAGGAAGATCTAATGGATCAGATTGAAATGTGTTACTAACACATCATCCAAAGAAGGTTAAAGTGGAAAAATCAATGAATGAGATTAAGCGGCAAAATATGATGGACAAAAAGAAAATGATTTACTCGTCTATATAAGAGACATTAGTTTCATTGTTGAAACTATGCCGAAGGAAGAAGATACTATAGAATTATCACGTGAACAAATTTTCTTGCATTCTGATCATACTGGTTAGTGAGAACTAAACTGTAGAACAATTACCAAGCTACAGAGAGTAATTACCGATGGATAGTAAGTTGATATAGTGTTGAATCTGAAGTGATATATTGATCAGAAAGATTTGTATGAGTTGAATATTGATCTATAAACTACAATTAAAGTTGTATCAAGGTAGATCATCTACTGTTACATATCTAACCATTGTACATAGTCAAATATCTTAACCGAGTGGACTAAGAAAGCCTTTTTATGTTTCATTCATAGAGTGAACATTGTTATCCCATCAACCCCAGAGTGACTGCTAGTTGGACGATAACTTCTGGTTTAAAATCCTCTAACAAGGTCACACCTAACAGTGTGTTTGTAACCTTTAACAAGGTTGGGTCTTCACCGACCTCACTTCAGAAGAGTGAACATTTTTGGGTTGCCGGTCCCAGGTGGTTTTTCCCTTCACAAGGTTTCTACGTTAAATCTCTTATGTTATGTGTTGATTATGATATTTGTTTGTTATCATACTTTTCATATTTCATGTTAGATTTGATTGGTAACTACTATAAGTTTTAGACTGATAATCGGTAAAAGCAAAGATAGTTAAAGTATTTTATGTTTATCGAGTAGCAGAAGTTGAAGAATTTGTTTTGGATTATACATTTTGTTTTGGGACACTGGATAACTAATTCACCCCCCCCCCCCCCCCCCCCCTCTCAGTTATTCTAACACAAGTGTGCACTCAATTAAGAGATTTTACATAAGACTATTAAGTCTACTCTGTTAAGAGATTTAAATTTTTCTACAATGGTTAGAATTCAATAGTGAAATTGATTTGTAGATAGAAACTAACTTTTCCTGATTTTAGATCTGATATGTACTTATCTATTATCACCTTAATGTGATTGATCTCTTCTCTGAATTCTACTTGGTATCCTTCTGATCTAATATCTAATTCAGTCCTTGAATGCTCTGGCAATACTTTATCTTCATAACCTTGTCTGATCTTTAGATGTCTGTATGTGCGGCTACTTCATGTTTGAGACATTATCAAAATGACATCTTTACAATTCTTAGAAAAAAATATTTTGACCTAATTAGGGTTATGGAAATATCTTAGAAAACCTAAGATCAATTATTCAAATGAATGACCTAAATATCATTACATATGGATCATGAATCATTAAGTGATTGCATCCACATTTAATCTTCACCTCGATCTTGGTAAAAAAATTTCTAGATCAGTGTAATCCATTTACCTTGTAGTTTGTGTCATTACAAACTGCTATGTCATTTCTTGGTTTACTCGATATACACTGCATTCATCACTAGATAATTGACTAATGCTCGGTATATATGAATACTTGGTTAAACTATGCTCGGTACTCACTACATACTCATCTAGCTCGGTATTAGTGCTCGATCAAGCTTGTGCTCAGTTACTATGTTATTTTTCCTTATGTTTTGCTCAGTGTCTATGTTATGTGTGTTGATTGACTAGTCTATTTTGTCTCCTTTACCAACTGAATGTGTGACACTAATGAAAAAATATAACTAACAAGAAATAGGTTAATTGATACTTACTTTGAGATCTTTCAATATTTTTTTTATCCATACTAATTGTGTGAAATTAATAGTAGTAATAACATATTAAGCTTTAGCAATGGATTGAGAAACACAATTTTACTTTTTGGTTACCCATGCAGCTAACCTCTTCCCCAAGAAGAATGCACCACCACTTGTACTTTTTCTATCATCCACATCACCTTCCCAATCTACATTGGTGAAGGCACTCAATGTAAATCATCATCTCTAGGATACCATAGACCATAGTCAACTATCCCTTTCATATATCTAAATATATTTTTCACTACAACAACATGAGTTTCTTTCAATTTTGACTGAAATCTAGCAACAATGCAAATGGTATTCATAATATCATACCAATTTTATGTCGAGTATATAAATCCACCAATCATTGATCTGTATCTAGTTTGATTTGAACTAGGTGAATCATCAACTTTAGTTAATTCACAACCAGTCACCATAGGAGTACCAATAGGTTTGGAGTCATCCATTCCAAACTTCTTCAACAATTCCTTTACATATTTAGATTGTGACATGAAAATCCATTTTTTTGATTAAGTAGCTTGTAAACAAATAAATAATTTCATCTCACTAATCATTGACATCTCAAATTCATTTTGCATCTCATTATAAAATTCCTTACTCAGCTTGTCATCACCAAAAAAAATGATATCATCAACAAAGACCTCAACAATCAAGATATTTTCATGATCAACTTTGAAATATAAATTATTGTCATCAATACCTTTCTTGAAACCAATTTTAAGAATATACTCATCTAATCTTGTGTACCATTCACTAGAGACTTATTTCAATCCATACATGATTTTCTTTAATCAGATAACCATGTCTTTCTGATCTGTCAAAGGAAATCCCTCAAGTTGTTCAACAAAAACTTTCTCTTCCAGCTCACCATTCAAAAATTCAAACTTAACATCCACTTGATAAACTTCACAAAATTTATAAGCAAAATATGCAAGAACTACTCTAATAGCTTCAATTATATCAATAGGAGAAAAAGTCTCCTCAAAATCTATACCTTCCATTTGTGAGTACCCTTTGCAAAAAAGTGTATCTTTGTTCCTTACAACTTCACCATCTTCATTCATAATTTTTCTAAACACCCATTTAGTACCAATCATATTCTTATACAAAGGTCTAGTAACAAGAATCTTTTTTTTTTTTCTCAATCTGATCCATCCCTTCTTTCGTAGTTTTCACCCATGATTAATCATTACATTCTTCATCTATATCTTAGGTTCAATCTTTGAAATCAAACAAATATCTTCTCTATTCTAATCTAACCTTCTTCTAATTAAAACACCTTTACTTTTTTCACCTGTTATCTGATTCTTAGAATGATTCATTGTCACATACCTTGGAACTTTAGGATTTGCATCAATACCTGATTCTTGATATTTTCATCATTCACCAGTTTATCCTCATCATCAGGAATTCTAGGAAAGATCTGCAACTACTTCTATGATGGATTTCATGTTCCTTGATTTGTACTAATATCCTCATCATCTAATTCATACTCATAAGATCTAGCTTATTTCTAATTACTTTCATCAACTCTGACATTATCACTTTCAACAATCTTTCTCAACCTCTTTTTATAACATTTGTAAGTTTTACTATTAGTAGAATAACTAGGAAAGATACCTTCATCACTTCTAGGATCAAACTTACCCAAATATTTATCTCTCTTAATGTAATATTTTCTTCCAAAAATTATGAAGTATTTCACATTAGGATTATTACCATACCAAAGCTCATAAGGGGGCTTATAGATTCCATGCTTGATTTGTACTTGATTCAATGTTTATACAATAGTCCTAACTATCTCTCTCCAATAAATCTGCAAAACATTTCATTTGATAATCATAGTCCTATAATTTTATAGGATGGTTTAGTTTATTCTTTCTACAACATCATTCTATTGTGGAATCTTTGGAGAAGATATTTGTTTTCTTATCCCATGCTCTTCACAAAAATTATTAAATTCACCAAATGTGAATTCACCACCACGGTAAAATCTCAGACATTTCAACTTTAGACCTATTTTTGTCTCAACCATAGCTTTGAATATTTTGAACTTGTTAAATGCTTCATATTTTTCTATTACAAAAGTCACCCACATCATTCTTGAGTAGGCATCAATAAATAGTATGAGATATCTTTCACCATAATATCTCTTAGTTCTAGATGGACCACATAAATCAGTATGCACAAGATCTAACAAACCAGTTGAAGAATATATTTTTCTCTTGAATGTAGATCTATTTTTCTTACCCATCTGACATTCCTTACACATAGAATTAGTAGGCTTCATTAATTTAGGTAGATCTCTAACTTCTCTAGTATAACTGAATTTCACAATGTTATCAAAATTTACATTACACAACCTCTTATGTCATAACCAACTCTCATCAATTTAAAAATTCAAGCATCTTCTTTTAGCACTACTCAAATGAAAAAGATTACCTTTATCTTTGTTTTGGATGCAATTTCAGTACCTGAACTTCCAATTATTTTTCACTTTCCATCCTTGAACCTAGATCATATCCCTTGTCAACTATTTGTCCAACACTCAAAATATTATTCTTTACTCCTTCAACATATAAGGCATCATTAGTTTTATTCTTACCATCAAGTGTAATAGAGCCTCTTCCTCAGATCGTACAAGGAGTGTTATCACCAAATCTAAATAGACCACCATCATACCTTTCCAAAATTACAATTTTTATTTTGTCACCGGTCATATGATGTGAACAACCACTATCAATAATCCATTCATCTTAATCATCAACATGTGAAACCAATGGTTTCTCCTCATTTAAGACAAGATCTTCTTCTTTGATAGCAATGAATCCCCATTAATCATTAGTCTTAGGGTCTTTCTCTGATTTGTCATCAGAGACACCTTCCTCAGTAGCAAGATAGCACTTCTTCTAATATTTAGTAATGAACTTCTTCATCTTATGCTTAGGAACTCTCTTACTACATCTAGATGCAAAATTACCAATCTTGTTACATGAAAAAGACCTTGAAGGAAATTTTCCCTCATACTTACCAACTCCCTTAGGAACTCTCTTAGAAATCAGGGCTTCAAGTTCTTCAAGCTTTCTTTCCTCTTCTTTAATCTCTTCCCACTCCTTAGCATATCTAGATCCAAATTTAGATGAATTTTCACTAGGGTCATATCTTTTCTTATCCATAGAAACACTGTCTTTAAATGCAAATTCAACCTTAGGAAGATTATCACCAAATTTACTCAATTTAAGCAACAACCTTGTTATCATAAGCAGGAGGTGAGGATCTAATAATCTTTGAAATAATCTCATCTTCATCCAATATTCCACCAACATGTCTAATTCTACAAAAAAATTCATTTATATTGTTAATATAAGAGGCAACTTTATCATCCCCAAGGCTTCATATTTTCCTTTCAAACTTTGTAGCTTGTCTTGCTTCACAAAATCTCCTTCATGCAAGGTTTCCAATTTTTCCCATATTTCATGAGTGATCTCCAGTTCCATGACATTTTTATATTTTGTATCAAAAAAGGCACTTAGAAAGGCTTCCTTAGCTCTAATGTTGTATTCAAATCTCTTCTTCTCATTAGCACTAATAGTACAAAGATCTACAAGAGGAGTATAGAAATTATCAGTGATAGTCTAGTAGTCTTCTCCAATGCACCTCAAATGAGTCTTAATCTGGCCTTTCCACATTGTGTAGTTTGTTCCTTCAAGTCTAGGATTTTCCTTCTTAAATTTTTTCATCCCAGATCTCCTCAAGAAATTAGGCTTCCCAAAGAGGACTTATCTTTGATACCAATTGTTAGAATCAAGGTAGCACACAACTAAGAGTGGGGGTGAAATAGTTGTGTCCAAAAACTAAAACCTTATGCAAACTTAAACCCTTAATCTCATATCTAAAATCTAAAGCATGAAAGAACTAATCCAAAAAACACATGAACACATAACACCAATATTTTTGTGGAAACCCTTTTAGGGGAAAAACCATAGTGGGTATCAAACCCACAAGATGATGTACTTGGTTAAAATAACTTTACCCTATTAGGAGAATTATAAAGGGGAATTCACATGCATTTAGGCACACTACCTAGAGCTCACTACTCAAATACAACTAAGGGAAACAACCTTGAGATTTACAACAAGGGTTATATCCCTAAATGGACAATAATCCACCAATTTATGAAC
Source organism: Chamaecyparis obtusa (assembly GCA_027943335.1). Lineage (NCBI taxonomy): Eukaryota > Viridiplantae > Streptophyta > Pinopsida > Cupressales > Cupressaceae > Chamaecyparis > Chamaecyparis obtusa. Next base: position 1,392,447 of record BSBK01002120.1, read on the forward strand.
TGGCTGATAGCATCTCCAACATGCAAATATAACTTTGATGAAGTACAAAAAATCTATATTTAAATTATAGATACCAATCATACCTCTTCACACAATCATCAATACATAATTCACACTCTCTCTCATACCTTCACACTTACAAATGCTTACGTCTTTTTATACATTTCATCAACCTTGTGAAAATAAACAAGATTGGCTCAACCAAAACACCTAATTGAAAAATATGTCATCATTACAATTCAAATTACAATGTGATCCATTGAATGTTTTATAATACATGGAAATGATCCATAATAACATCCTCAAACATGCAATATCTCCATAAAACATGCCATGATCCTTCACAACATGTTACAACAACCATGTCAGCCAAGATTAATAAGAACACCAACATGCCACAATAAAATTATCCAAGCCAATAATAACAATGAATGTGATCCATCAACACAAATTGAACATGATCATAAGACATCGACAAGAAAAATTGAATAGACTAGAAACATCAACAACACCTCTAACTCAGAATTCATAATCATATCTACACTCTATACTAGGAATAATAAATAGTATACATTGTCACTCCAAAAATGTAGCTTGTGGTCCTCAAATTGATAAACAAAACACATCAAGGACAAAAATCCAAGTCCTAAACATGTCCTATCCTTTGCATCTTGAAATACTGTCACACTGATCCAAATATTATCACATTGTCTCTTCATGAAAACTTCTTGAACATCAAAATACCAGTCTCTGATAAATCAACCACAATTGAATCAAATATCATTGTGAACCTCTTTAAATTTTCATATATCAAGTACAAACACATCTCAATACTTATGAAGCCTTGTACCATCAAACCTTCAATACAGTAACCATACCAATCCAATCATTCCATTGAACATTCCTGCAACATCTATGCAACACTTTCACAACAAAGAAATATGTTGACATTAATGACAACACATATCTCAAATATGGATACTGATCTCTGAAGCCCATATTTGTACAATATCCCAACATTAGAACCATAGCTAGAGCCTACAAACCTAAGTTATATGGTATTGAGGAAAGTCATAATATGGATATATACACATTGGATCATCTTTATGGATCAATATCTACTTTCAAAATTACATAATTTGAATATAGTCCATATGCCAAGAAGAATGTAGCATTCAAAGCAACAAATAATATTGGAGATGTTATTGAAACAAGAAATTGTCTAGATTATGAAGAACCAAACTTTGTAAGAAGAGTGAAGAAAGGATCTAGAAATTATAATGGCAAGTTTTTCTTCAAATGTTTTAATTGTAAAATAATATATCATTATTATGCTAGATGTCCTTTTAATAAAGATAACTATAAGAAACCTAATGGTGATCAAAGAGAGGTTAGTTATAGAAGAGATGACAAAAATACTAAAATAGATAATAGATATAAGGGTAAGAAGAGTATTTGTTCAATAGATATCCATTCATTAGAAGATTAAGATAAAAATTATTCAAATCATGAAGTATTATTTTTGGAAATCAAGGATAATGGTAGTGACAGGTCCAAAATTCAAAATGAAGCATAAAATAATGAAAGATCAATTATTATGAGGATTTCCCTACATGAAGGAGAAGAAAAAAAACCATAAATAATTGATTTTGGATGTTCAAATCACATGATAGGTAATAGAGGAAACTTCCTTGAATTTGAAAATTTTGATGGTGGATCAATTAAGTTTGTTGGTGAAGAGGTTGCACCTATATGTTGTAAAGGATTCATATCCATTGATAGTAAGCACAAGACTGGTGATGTTTATTATGTTAAAGGTTTGAGACATAATCTCTTGAGTGTGAGTTAGATGTGCATTTTAGGTTTAAATCTTATCTTTCATGGGTCTAGATTTGAGATCAAAAAGAGTTTTGGAAGGCTAGTTGTAGAAGACATGAGGAAGATGGAAATGTTTAATACATAACAAAAAATAGAGGAAGAAATTGTTTTTGGAACATAATAGTGACTGATAGCTATAACACAAGAGAATGGGAAACATTAACTTTGACAATGATCAACTCTTCTAATGATATTATATATTTACCAAAGATTATCAAGCCTACTAACACTATGTGAAAAGAATGTCAAATGGGAAAGAAGATAAGGAACCTAAAAACCTTTGGAGCTGATTCATACATATCTATGTAGACCTAGAAGGACAAGAGGACTAAACGGTGAAAGGTAATTAATATTTATCATTGATGATTATTCTAAAATGACATAAGTCACCTTCTTAAGAGAAAAATCATATGCTTTAGATAGATTTAAGATATTCAAAATTTGGTTGAGAATCAAGTAGATGCGAAGATCAAGTGTTTGGAGTCTAATAGAGGTGGTGAATTTACATCATGTGTGCTCAATATATTTTATGAAGATCATGGAATTGAAAGACAATTATTTCCCCATAGGACTCTTCAACAAAATGGAGTTTTTGAAAGAAAGAATATGATTGTTGTTAAGATGGCTAGGAATATGTTGAAATATATTAACCTACCGAAAATGAATTGGAGAGATTTTGAGCATGTTTCTTCTCATCCTAGGTAAGAGTGAATCACACAAAGACACCTTATGAAATTTTCATTTGGAAAGGTACCTACTATGAAATATTTTAGAATCTTTGGAAGTAAGATCTACATTAAAAGAGATGAAAAAAGTATGGGAAAGTTTGATGCAAGGTTAGATGAAGGAATATTTTTTCGGATATTCCATAAAGATAAAGGTATAGGATTTCCTCAAAAGGTTGAAGAAGATTGTGGAGAGAGAAAAATATCAGAGTAAGTGAGGAATGGGATCATGCTTCTTCATAGCCTTAGACTGAGTTTAAAGATATCCTTGCAATAGTATAACAAGAAAATAATGTTCTAAAATCAAAAGAGGGATAAAACAAGGAGGAAAAGGAACCAAAAAAATTACCTAAGACATCTAAAAAGTATGTGCAAAGGAGTCATTTACAAAATCATATCAATGGAGACAAAAACCAAGGCATTCAAAAAAGGAGAAGACTTACCAAGGCAAGTGATAAAGAAAAATAATATTTCCTATCTAAGGTGGAACTAGAGACATTGTTAGAATAAAGAAAATATGATACATGGATGAAAGTGGTGAATAAATATTTGGATAAGATTGAGAAGAAATGGTCATGGGAATTGGTACCTAGATCGATAGATAAGAATGTGATTGGAAAAAAGTCAGTGTTTCGAAAGAAACTAAATGAAGATGGAGAAATGACAATGAAAAAGGAAATATTGTTATATGTAAAGGTTATACACAAGTTGAAGGAGTAAATTTTGAGGAGACATTTTCTTTAGTAACTAGAATGGAAGAAATAAGGATGTTTCTTGCATTTTTTTAAATATAAATTTTAAGGTGTATCATATGGATGTCAAGTCTGCATTCTTAAATGGTAAATTAGAAAAAGAGGTCTACATAAAGAAACCATATGGTTTTTAGTTGTTAGATTATTTGAATACAATTGACAAACTCAAGAAGGCACTTTTGGACTCAAGAAAGCTCCTAAAGCTTTCTATCCAAGGTTGGGCAAGTAATTTTTGAAGTAGATCTTCAAGAAAGGTAATGTAGATAGTAACCTCATTTCAAAGTTGAAGGTGATGAATTTTTTATATTATTTGTATATGTTGATGATATTATATTTTATGGAGATGATCATGTTTGTAAGAAGTTTGTTGAACAAATGCAAAAGGAATTTGAGATGTCCATGATTAGTGAGTTATCTTTCTTTCTTATTATTCAAGTTACTCAATTGGATGATTGAATTTTTATTTCTCAAACCAAGTATATATATCAATGAGATGTTAAAAAAATTTGGTATGGAAAATTATAAACTAGTTGGAACTCCCGTGGCTACTATTTTTCATTTGAGCAAGGATGATGAATCTCCAAAATTGGATTAGAAGATTTACAAATTTATGATAGGTGGACTATTGTACCTAAACACTTCAAGATTGGATATCATATATATAGTCTATTTGGTTTCAAGATATCAAGCTAATCCTAAGTAATCAAATGATAAGGTAGTGAAGAGGATATTTATATACTTGGAAGTTACTCCAAATTTTAGAATATGGTATTGTATCATCCTAAAAGTTATCACCCACTAATTTTGAAGCTAAATGACCTATTAGACCCTATTTTAGTGATCTCCTAGAACATGGATGCATTTATGCTTGATTTCACACTGTTTCCCGCTTTTTTCCCTCATTTCCCCTAAAACCCTCAATACCTATCAGGATCTAGGTTATTTTTCTTAATTTTTGCACCCTCAATTATAGGTCAACCTTAACCTATACCTGGTATAGGTTGACCTTGACCTATACCCAGGGTTTTGGACTTTGATTATCCCTTGAGCCCAATGCAAGGTATCTTTCTTTCCCTCTCTCATTTGTCGTTCTTTGCATATTTGAACTCTGAGTTGCTATAAAAGGAGGTATTTTACCTTCATTTGAAGAGATCCATCACATGCTCATTCAATCCATAATATATGCAATCATAAAACACTCAATCCATCAATTTCAAGCTATCAATTTCAAGGTGCATTCAAGGAGTTCAATCCAATCTAGCAAGGATTCATTGAAGCAATTCATTCATGCATTTCCTTCCATAGATCCATCTTCTTTCTTCATTGGAGACAGTGGATTTGACCATCAAGGGAGGATATCTACATACATCCACATTGTACACCTATTCAAGCATCCAAATATTCAATCATACTTACATCCATTGTCTATGGTTTTTCAATTGTAGATCTATTACATTTGTGAAGACATCCTACATTCTATATTTTTGCATACATACAAGCATTTGTACATCTTTGTGGGTAGAAGATTTGAATGCATCCATGAAGATTTTATAAGTAAGGTGAATATTAACATGTGTCTTACTTTTACATTCTATATCTCATTTCAAGGTTTATTCATAAATAAGGGCTTGACCAAGGCAAGCCCATTTCCCCAAATAATTTCCATTTTTCTTGTGTGTAGGAGAAGATTTGTATATTTTCAAGTTTTCAAGATTAGAATTGGTTGATCATGAGTTCTAGTTTCTGTCAGACATTCAAATTTTAGGTTTTAAGATAGTGAAGGTACAGGTCAAGCTCGACCTATACTCAAGAAGTAGACATGTTCTTGTGGCCTTCATATTTTCATAGTTTGCAATTTAGGGTTGTAGGTTCCAGATCTAGCTCAGTTTCAATTTTTGTTACAGTCTGATAATACATTTTTCAGATCTGATATTATGTCCTCTACTATCCCTTAAGGTGAGTTCCATTTATTCTTTTTCATTTCATAAAACTTACTTTGAGATATCAGATTAGGTCTTCTTATGTGCTTGATTATCTTATGTCCTTCTACTTCACTTGAATTACATCTAGTTAATCAGTCAATCATAATCAAATCAATTAATAACATAACAATAACAACAATCAAAAAGGGAAATAACATCAAAAATAATATCTTTGGGCATACACCCTTAAAGGAACTTGGATTTTGCATTAACATCCCTTCATCCATTTGGGTGGTGCTAATCTAATTTGGGTTCTCTTAAAGGTTATGTTTGAGGATCTCCTTACCTCTTTCCCTAATGTATACATAAAAAATCTTGGTGGATCATAATCACACATATTGGTCCACCATTTCTTATGTTATATTTTTGTGAACCTAGCACTTTCATGTTTTATACCTTTTGATTGGGTAGTTAGATCTCCTTTATGTGCATTGTAGTTATGTCATACCTTATCTTGCATGTATTTTTTATTAGATATTCTTTATATGCATTGTGGTTCTTAGATATAGGATCTACTTTTTATGATTTTCTTCTTTTCTATATTTATAGTTCATCCCTTTGTGTATGAGATTTGTCACTTTGATTCCAACCTATAGTATTATGGTTACAAGAAGCCATAGGCTCATGGGTTCTTTTGATCTCAAACCATATTTCTCTCCTAGGAATCTTTATGAGACCCACAAGCTTACTCATGATCCTAATCCTCTCATGGATAAAAATTCTTCTCATTCTTTCCATGATGAAGAAGAATCATTAAGATTTCCTCCTACCCAAATTGGAAAACTCACCCAAGAATTTCTGAAAATGAAACATCGGCTAGCTCAAGAGAATCATAGTGCAAAGACTATTTCTTCCTTAGAAGACTTATGGAATATTTCTTGTAATGATGAACATGGTATTCACCTCTTGCATAGTATTTAATTCCCATCTTATAGATTCCAATGTCAAGTCCATGACTGAATGTTCTCAAGACTTAGGCTATGTTCCATCCACTACACATGTTGAAACCTCTTTGCCTATCTCTACTTCCATTCCTATAATTTACACTGATGATCCACCACTTGTCACAATTTCAATTCAATCCTCTAATCCTACACATGTGAGTCTTCCTAATCCTACTCTTCCATCACTCCCCATGAGTGTTCCAATTGTTTCATTTCCTACATCGGCACCTTCATATCATAATTTTCCTTTTTCATATTCCAATATCCCTCTACCAGTGCTCCTAATGTGATTCATTCTTCTTCAAAAATTCCTTCCACTTCCAATAATAAGATTCCTAACATTTCCAACATTTCTCCTATCATTTCTTCTACTGATTCCACCATTAATAGCCTAGCTCAAACCATCTCAACAACTTGCTTCCTTGACTCAATCTACATTCAATATTCCTACATGTGACATTTCCAATCCTTTCTACTTAGAAATTATCCAACCTTTTATCCCTCAAAATATTAAGGTCCCTCATCTTCAGAATTATAATGGTGAGGGTGATCCCGTGACTCATGTTAAAAAATTTCAAACCTTGTGTAGTCATTTTTCTCACGACTATAGTTTCATGACTAAGTTTCTCACTAGGACCTTTTGAGATAAAGATTTACAATGGTATTTTTCATTTCCTCCCTATTCCATTTATTCTTTTAACAAACTTTCTATTGATTTTATTCAACAATTTCAAAACAATATTGGTCCTCAAATTTCTTTGATTGATTTAATGCATTGTAAATAAGGTGTTAAAGAAAATGTTAGTGATTTTATTGGTACATTTAAACATTTGCATGATTATATTTCTTATCATGTCCATGATGTTGATATACAATGCATATTTATTTCTAATCTTCAAAAAGACATTATAGATAAGATTATTCTTACAGATTTTTCTTCTTTTTCAGAATTATGTGTAGTGCTTCATCATTATCAACTACAATTGAGTCAATTTGAGAGAAACGCTCCAATGGCTCCTTTGTCTTATGTTTTTAGACCTCTTAATTTTACTCCATTGTCTAAATATTTGCATAATTTGATGAGGAATTTATTGAATGCTAACATTATTAAGTTTCCTCTTATTAAACCAATTGATCCAAACAAATCTCCTCCTTGATCCTTCGATTCAAAATCCTTTTGTCAATAACATCATCAACCTGGTCTTGATACTAAAAACTGATAATCTTTGAAGAATGTTATCCAAAATCTTATTGATTCAAATGTTATATGTGTTGATGTTGATATTGATCATAGAAACAAATTAGTTTCACCTCCTAACTATAACTTTCAAATATATATTAATCATTTACCATCTCATTCAACCAATACTATTATACAACCCTGTTCTTCTTCTATAAGCATTATTTATGATGATAAAGTTGAAGAAGTGACGCATGTTGTTAACCATGTTGAGCATATCCAACCTAAACCTTTACCTCAACCTCAACCTTGCATCACCTTTGATCCTGCTAAAACAATTAAAGTTCCTAATGGTCATCTTTATATTACTACTAGGGTTATTGGTTTACCTTCCTATGGTGTTCTTGTTGATTCCACTTGCATGGTGACTTTGATAACTGAAGAGAATATTTTTAGTAAACAATTGAAAAAGGATTTATATGATAAACCTAATGTCTTCATTCAAACTTGAAATGGTTTCATTTATCCTCCTCAAGGTTCTATATCTTTTCTTTTGGAACTTTGTGGTAAGATTGTAGATACTACTTTCATTGTCATTCCTACCTCTGATCAATTACAAGTCAAACTTGGTCTCCCTTGGATTTCCTCCATGTAAGAAGTAGCTTCTCCCATTCATAAATATATTTAATTCCCTCATGATGGTGAGATCAAGACCATTAACCATATTTTTTATCATCCTTCTAGGCCTCGAGACTCTTTTGACTTTGATTTATTTTGGCCTTGTATACCTCAATCACCTCAAACTCATCCTGATTATATCTTTTGATCATACCAATCCTTTTAAGACAATAATATTGTTGAACTTAGAAAACCCAAGGTTGATCCTATTCATGGTCTTCTTCCTATACCACTCATTCCTCATTTATCAACTTCTTCACCTTTAATTCTCCCACCTAAGGAAGAAAGGGAACATATGTTGATTGATCCCACTCCAACTCAAATACCTAGCAAAACCAAACATAATAAGCATTCTCATGATCACCATCCTAAGAATTTAGCTAGAGCTCATATCCATGTCTCTCATAATACGTATCCACCTCTTACATCTCCTGCTTCACTTTCCTTTGATCAACCCATTCTTTAACCTAAGAAGGAAGTGAATAATAACATAGTTCAAATGGATAAACATGATTCTATTTGTATCTTAGATTATTGTGTGTGAGTGATTTACACCTTCATGAAATAACAAGATTTAAAAGACAATTACACTATTCAAAGCAAACTAATCTAAATAATGCACAATTAATCTAAATATCTCATGGATCTCTAAAATAAAGTGGTAAATGAGGCTCTCAGCTATGATCCTCACTAGTGACACTCTAAAGATGAGAATTAAGCTATATGATATGCAAATTTAGATCTATTCTATCAAATTCTAGCTCTATTTGATGAACAATCTACTATGATCAAAGCAATTTAAGCTAATTAGCAATGAAAAATGATAAGTGAGTGATGTGGATGCAAATTGCCAGAGCTTTGCTGCAATTCAAAGATATGGAGTGGATGAATTATGCTTCTAAAATGCTTTCAATATATAGGATTTTCCCAAGGGTAGGGGGTAGAGTGAGATAACCATGGTTATGCTTGGGTAAGGTCAATTGGCTTTGCTTTGTCCATAAATGGGGGGACAAGGAGGGGACAATCATTTAAATGGTTTCAAAAGGCTGGACCATCTCAACAAAAGTGAGTGATTTGTGTCCATTTTGTCTCATTTTTGCTTTGTTGAGGGAAATTAGTATTTATTAATTAATTAAAGTAATTAAATTTAGCCATGAAGGGTAAGATGTTCATTTTGATTTTTGCTTTCAACAACTATGTCATTAATTGAATTTAATCAATTTCGTAGTGTTTTTCCCCTTTTCAAGATTTATTTAATCATTTAATCATTTAATTGAATTTTCCTTTGATTTGAATTGCCTTTGTTCCATTTATTGATTTTTCCTACTATTTTGATGATTTGTTGCACCTTTTTATTGATTTAAGCCTTTTGCCAATTTTTCATGTCTACAATTATATTAAAATTAATCTTGATGAGTAAGATACTCTTGATGATGATGTTATTGATGTAACAATCATATGCATGCTAGTGATTTTGATGATTATGAAACTATTGATATTGATAATGATTTACCAGCTATGCTTTCACAACAACTATCAATCACTCCTAGTAATGAGAACATTGACCTATCTTCACAGAATGGTCCTTTTTTGGAACTGGCTATTATTCCTTATATGATGCTTGATGTTTCTCCTCTTGTGAGTTTCCCACCTTCCCTAAACACAATAGACCAAGATGGAGGGGTGCAGGTGATGCTCTTGATTAGCTCCTTTTTCATGGTATCCCTTTGTGTGTTTGTTTGTTGTGATGTACTTCCCCCATGATGTGTTTCTTTTTATATGTGTTGTTTAGATTTCTTTAAATAACTCATGCTGCTCTATTGGTACAAGGTGATAAGGGAATCAAAAATGTCATAATCATTCTTCTATTTATATCCCATTTCTTCTATATGTTGTTACATGTTGTGTTATACATGTAATATTTTTTGTAAATGTATCTTTGTGTAGTCTGCTTGGGATGATGCAAAATATTAGCACTAGTTCTTTTTGGTCTTTGTGATGCTATCCCAAAAAGACTCTTCTTTGTAACTCTTATGTTTCTTTCTTCTATTGTGTTGAATTTATACTTCCTTTGGGGAATGATGAGATTTCATTTGAACATATTATCATATGATCATACTGACCCTAGAGTTGGTAGATCCCTCTTGTGCTCTATTTTTGTCATGTTCTCATTCCCTTAATGTGTCCTTTCTTGGGGGCATTTTACAGTGGAAATGTCTTTAGTGGATGCATGTACGCTCTGTTAAAGCCATTTATCTCGTTAAGGTGTTTTCAATAACTTTAACATGGGGGCTTACCCTCTACTCACATTTTGTAAACACATGCTATGTTTGATGATCTTATACATTTGGATCCCTTATGGAAACACAAATCCTTAAGGCATGATCCTTGTAGTTTCACCTTTCAATCCCCTAAGGACACAAAATTCCTTATGCCTAGATAGCTTGTTGTCAAATTCCCCTTTTGGAAACATAAATCCTTATGGGTGAATCCTTGGTGGATTGACTAGCATGGCACACAAACCTATTAGACTGCCAATGTCATCCTTTGCAGCATGTCTTTTGTATGATTCATAGTAAGATGATCATTCTTTCTGGGCCTAGTTAATCATAGCCCCTCCTTTCTTTAGTGATGTCTCTCTAGTTGTCATAGTTTTGGATTTTATGAGGACTTGAGTCACTTGGTGGCATAAAATTTCCTTGTCTCCTTAGACTTGACAAGAACATCTTATGGATTTGATCTACTTTATCGTGAGTATGATCTCTCATAATCCTGCTAAAGTCGAGGAAAAATGTATTGTCCTAAAAGTTAGCACCCATTAATTAGGAAGCTCAAGGACCTATTAGACCCCATTTTAGTGGTCTCCTAGAACATGGATGCATTTATTCTTGATTTACTACTCTTTCCTACATTTCCCTTGAAACCCTCAATACCTCTTAGGATCTGGGTTATTTTTCTTGAGTTTTGCACCCTCAGGTATAGGTCAACCTTGACCTATACCTAGTATAGGTTGACCACAACCTATACCCAGGGTTTTGAATTTTGATTGGCCCCTAGGCCCAATGCAAGGTATCTTTCTTTCTCACTCTCCTTTGTCAGCCTTCACGGATTCAAAATCTGAGTTTCTTTAAAAGGAGGTATTTCCCCTTCATTTGAATAGATCCATCACAAGCACATTGAATCCAAAATATATTCAATCATGAAACACTCAATCCATCAACTACAAGATATCAAAATCAAGGTGCATTCAAGGAGTTCAAGCCAAGCTAGCAAGGATTCATTGAAGGCATTCATTCATGTATTTCCTTCCATAGATAAAGATTCTTTATTCACTACAGATAGTGGAGTTAGCCATCAAGGGACAAGATCTACACACATCCACATTGTACACCCATTCAAGCATCCTGACATTCAATCATACTTAGATCCATGACCTATGATTTAGTGATTTTAGATTCATTTTATTTGTCAAGACATCCTACATTCTACATTTTTGTACACATACAAGCGTTCATACATCTTTGTGGGTAGCAGATTTGAATCCATCCATGAAGGTTTGACAAGTAAGGTGAATATTAACATGTGTCTTACTTTTAAATGATTTATCTCATTTCAAGGTTAATTCCTAAATGGGGGCTTGACCAAGGCAAGCCCATTTCTCCCAAAAAATTCAATTTTTCTTATCTGTAGGAGTGAATTTGTAGATTTTTAGGTTTTCAGGTTTGGAATTGGTTTATCAAGAGTTTCAATTTTTGTTGAGCATTTAGATTTAGGTTTTTAGATAGTGAAGGTACAGATCAATCTTAACTTGTACCTAGGTTTATGTAAAGCCCCACCAAGGAACCCAAGAGAATTTAACCTAAACATGCTACTAAGTTTGGTGAATAATTATTTTTTTCAAAGTTAACATGCAAGTTAAACAACAGTGCGGAAGAAAATACCATTTACTCACATTGAAACAACATCCAACACAGATTACAAGACTCAAGGGTTCCATGATGTAGAATTACTTACAAACAAAAACTAAAGAAAGGTGACAAAAGATTCTATAACATATAAATTAAAATTACATGATATAACAATTGATACAATTCTCATGGACATCCATGATATCCAAATAACCTAACATCCACTGCACATGTCACAGGGTATGTAGTAATAAATCTAACTACAATAATACAATGTCCAAATTAGGTCTCACATGCGATACACTAATACAGGATTACAAATAATGAAGATAAGATCATCAATGAAGCATGATAAGGAATCCAACTGCAAGATCACCATCAAGCACCAGCACTAGGACGTTGAATCTCAAATGGTAAAGAATCACTACCACCCATCCGTGTAGAACCACAAAGGCCTACCCCACCATGCTGAGGAGATAACCAAAAACCCCAATCGAATAACCAAAACAATACAAGTATAAAACCCTAAGCAGAAGGATCCTGAAAGCACTCTAACTCAAGGTAAGCATAATAAAGTAATAGGTACAACTCACTAATCCAGAGGCATCTGACACATGTAGAATAACCAAACTATGCATAGGAAGGTGTCATCATGTACATCTAACCCTTGAGTTTTGTCCTGGTAATCTCTCTTGATCCCGACACCCAAATGACCATACATGGTATCAATGACCTCTCATACAAATGAAGTCATCAACTATGCCAACTCATCCCTTAAAAGGGGGCTAGTCATCTTCTCAACACCATCTTAGTCTATACTAGCACTCAAGCATGGTTGAGGACTCTTGTCTTATTAGGTTCAATTAAATATTCCTTAATTATATTAGGTTATCACTTGATTACTGATACTTACAATAAGTGATCCTGCCAGCCACTTGTGGGCCCCAGTGCTTATTGCAAAGCCACCTCCTACGACATGTCCAGGTAAACTACCCTAGGCTCACAGATCTCTCCTAGATCTAATCAGGTACACAACTAGGTAATCCCAAATCCAAATTCACACAAAGGAACCAGAATTGATTACAAAGATACCACAAACATAATACAATACATCATGAGCCCATATGGTCAAGTAGGGGATGATAATCAGAAAAGTACATACATCAACGCATAGCTAAAAATAGAAACATCTGACACATACCCCAGCCTATGTATCCTTCTAGGTCTTCTAATACCTGACAACTCATAATGTAAAAAAAAAACATGAAGAATACAACACTCACGCCATAAAGAACTTGAAATAAATCCATAAGCATTTGAATTTCATTACATAATTGAAACTGAACCATAGTTGCACACAATCCATAATTATCATAATTGAAACTATGCACAGAAACACTTAATCCTTACAGGAGAATCTGATCGTAATCACTATAACAATGTCATAAATAGGAAATATTCCCTAGACATGATGATCTATAGATTTAGCAGAATAAAAGCCCAATTTCACTATACGGTGTACAATATCAATAATTGATTATTTACGAATTTTTCTCACAAAAATTCACCTATTACTAAAGTATCAAAATCACATATGTGTTTAGAAATCACAATACTAACTAACTAAATCAATGATTAAGAAAATTGGTCTAACCCTGATTAATACTATGAATTCAATCTAACCAAATAACATTTGCTTAATTTAGATATAACCACAAATTATCTAATTCAAAAATACAAATCAAATTAGATATAAAACAAACATAATAACCAAGAATATAAATTAATTAAATTAAAATTAATTAACTTATATATATATATATATATATTGAACATATTAAAAACTACACATATTATAAATTAAATTAAAAATCGAATGCAAAAGAAAAAGTGTGGGGGGGGGGGAACCCTGCAGGCCCCATGCTCCCTTCGCTCGCATTGTTCCCAAGCGTTGCACCGGTAGTATGTACTACCTACGGAAGTGCAGTACTATCGTAGCAATACCTCTTCTGCACGCGGCAGAGGGGGATGGTTGGGGGTACGGTGGCCCCTGCCTCCTCTTTCCACTTCAATTTTTTTTTATAAAAATTTTTTAAATAAAACATTTTCATTGCATTCTTTTGATAAGATATATATTTTATATTTTTTTTTTTAACATAATAATTTTCAATAAAAAATTTCTAAAAGAACTTTTTTTTTACAAAATAGATACATTCCAAAAATGGAAGCAAATAACGAGCTTGTACCTTTTCCCAAAAAAGATAATAGGTCACTTGTAAATATTTTTTAACATAATTTTTTTTGTCTTTTCCACATGTCAATTCCATATGCAATTTTTTTTTAACTATGCATAAATTTTTCAACATACTAATGTTTTTTTTTGTTTTTTCCAAGTATAAATATTTTGACTGTAAATTTTAAACAAAGACTAATTATTTTCACCAGAATTAACTTTATACCCAAATTGGGTTTTTTATTCAAACTGAATTATCTTTCCAAGGAGAATTCATTTTCTTTCAACACTATAGTATAACTATAGTCCAGGGTTGAATTTTTTTTCATTTTACAAGCAAACCATAAGAAAACTTTTAATAAAATTTTACCAGCATAATGGTACAATGCCAAGTAATCGTAAAAACATAAAATAACAAATCTAGGGTTTCTTTAATACCCAAAATCAAAGAAATCATACAAATCTAATGAGATAAATTCATATCTACTCAAACACAAAATTTTACCAAATAAAATAATAGAAGGCACAGAACAAGAATTGCATATCCTACCTTAGATCCAATGCTAGAAACTATAATGAAACCCCTGTTGTAGATCCGAGAGTGAGATTTCTTCCAAATCCAATCCTGTTTGCAGATCTAAGAACTATGATGAAAGCAGGAACCAAATCCAAATGCACATTCAAGCCCCAAATCAACAAGCAACCACAACAATCTACAAATCTCCAAAATTCCAAGCACACAAGCTCTCCCCAAAAATCTTCTCCAAAACCTGTCTAATCTCCAAATGAAAAACAATTTTCCCCTAATAGGGATTCAACTCCACCATACAAGAAAAACCCTTAGATGACTCAACAGACAACTCCTAATCAAACTCCGACTCCAAAATTGAAAGAAAATCCTAATTAATTAATTAAAATATCTTTATTTTGCACAACTCAACTTTGACTTTTGAAAACTAGTTGTTACCTTTTTGAAAACAAATCCCTTTTTCAATTATGCACATGTTATAATATAAATTCATTATTAAATAAATTAAATACTTCATGCATCCTAAAATCATGCAATTCAATTATTTAATTATTTAATAAAATATTCAAGCATAATTCAAATTATTTACAATTAGGCACATGTTAATAATTAAAACACATATTAAATAAATTAAATATTTAAAGCATCCTAGAACATGCAATTAAATATTCAATTATTTAATTATACACTCAAACATAATTAATCCTATTTTTCAATTAAATAGTCAATTAATTCTAATTAATTAAATAATTGACTTAAGATCATTTTCCAAATTAAACATAGGAACATAATTAAATCATTAAATTCAACTATGTTCCTAACATTGATAATCATATTAAATCACCTATATAATCATAAATCAACTATAATCAATAAATGAATAATCACATAAAAATCACCCACATAACCACAAATCAACTAAAACCAAATGACATAAAACCAAACAAACAGAGGAGAAGGGATCAACGAATTCATGCCAACCAGATGAATTCGGGTAGGGTAGTCAAACTGACACTTGTCCAATCCTAGGACAATTAGGCTTAGGTTAGGGTTTTGGGTCTGTGTATTATCTCCCCTCTTTACCATTGAGATGAATGTTTATGGGCATGCTCACTCCTTCCAATTTAGGGAAGATGATGCCCTGTACCTGCAAACCTGTCACCACAAAATGAAGCATGTACATACAATAATTTATAGCACACAATGATAGGGTACGGTCGGTCATGTGGATCTTGACTATGCAAGTAACTACACCTTCATCCTCTACCAAACAAACACATCAAATAGATGCAAACACATGATAACCATACACATGCCAATATGGGATTAGTACCATAAATCAATATAAAACATAAACATAACATCTAATGATATCATCATCTAATCTAGGCAATCGCATGATACACATAAAATGAACAATAATCCGTCATCTTCATTTATTAACATAATAATTGATCACATCCAAAGTGACCTAAAAGAATTCAATCATACAACTAAAACAAAAAGAAACCTAAAAGTGAACTACGGGCGGGGTACTATAGTTTACCTATACTCAGGTAGTTGACTTGTTCTTGTGGCCTTCATATTTTCATAGTTTGTAGTTTCAGGGTTGCAAGTTCCATATCTAGCTTAGTTTTAGTTTCAGTTATAGTTTGACAATGCATTTTCAAATCTGATCTTGTCTCCTCTATTATCCCTCAAGGTGTGTTACATTCCTTCTTTTTCATTTCATAGCACTTACTTTGAGATATCATATTAGGTCTTCTTATGTGCTTGATTATCAAATGTGCCTCTACTTCACTTATATTACATCTAGTTAATCAGACAACCATAATCAAAACATTTAATAACATAAAAATAACAACAATAAAAAAGGGAAAGAACATAAAAAATGAGATCTTTAGGCATACACCCTTAAAGGAACTTGGATTTTGCATTAACATCCCTTCATCCATTTGGGTGGTGCTAATCTAATTTGGTTCCTCTTAAAGGTCATGTTTGAGGGTCCCCTTTCCTCTTTCCCTAACTTACAAATAAAAAAACTTGGTGGATCATAATCACACATCGTGGTCCACCATTTATTATATTATAGGTATAAAAGGAATAATGATTCCACATTGAAAGCATATACAGATTTTGATTGGGTCATATGTGTTTATGCTAAAATAAATACAAGTGGTGGTTTATTTTTCTTGGGAGATAAAATGATCTCTTGGTTTAGAAAGAAGTAGAATCCAGTGGCATTATCTACAAAAGATGCAAAATGAATTGCAACAACATCTTGTTGCACTCAAGTAATATGGATGAAGGAAATTCTTAGAGACATCAAGGTTGTATATTATGAGGAACTTTCAATTATGTGTGATAATACCAATTTTATTAACATTTTAAATAATCCAATGTTGCATTAAAGGACTAGACATATTTCTATCTAGTATTACTTATTAAGAAATAAATTTGTAGAGAAATAAGTCAGGTTGGAGTACATGCCCACAAAAAATAAAATTGTAGATATTTTCATGTATGCACGATCAAAGGATACCTTTGAGTATCTTTTCCAGAAGTTAGGGGTTATTTCGCCTCCTTCAAACTAGATGCATAAGAGTGGTGCATCTTTCTAGGAGGAGACTTAATATATATATTTTGTCTACTAGTTTGATGTGGTTTCTATTCTTAGGGGGAGTAGTGAAGGTGGTGGTTTCCTGATTGTAGAAAAAGTGTTACATAGATGAAATATTTGTTAGTGTAGGATTTTATTTTCTTTATATTAGTAGGGAATATTAATTTTCCTACACATATTATTAAAAATTCTTATGTTATATTAGAATGGTTAGGAAGAGGACCCATGGAATAATCCTATAATTGCAAGTTTCATTCACACCCAGTTTTGGGTATTTGCATGTCTCACCCTCTTTTGGATTGATTTTCTAGCTCCCATAACCATTTCTTTGTCTTTACCTAAGTTTGCATAACCATGTATTTGGCATTTACCAAGTAGGTAAAACCCCCTCCTCTTTTGGTCTATTGGGAGTTAATATTCCTCTTGGATTTATTTTCCCATATTTTTCTATATAAATAACCCTCACTTCTCCCTTTGATAACTTCACTAGTTCATCTATTCATGAGTGCTCATTCAGTTTTAGGGAGTGATGAGTTTTTTCCATCTCTAGATTTGTTCTTACTTTCCTTTAGTCATTTTGATCTTAGGTGGCTTCACAACTAAATCTAAAAATATCCCTAAAAGGGAGAGTTTTTTTGTTAACAAAGATGTAACTAAAAGGTGGAGAGTTGTTTGGAGAAGTGGTTATAGGTTTTTTCAATGTTACACATTTTGTCCTTGATGTCAAAAAAGGAGAGATGCAATTAAAAAGAAGAAATATATAGATTTAATTCAGAGAGTTCACAAATGTTTCGATGAATGAAAAAGGAGGATATTTTTGGTCATTTGTGTTGTTTTTTCATTGCTGTCAATATTGTTTATATTGATGACTAAGAGAAAGAGATTAGTTGTGTTTTTCGTTGGTGTTTCCATCAATGATAAAGGGGGAGATTGTTAGCAATATGTGTTTAGTGGTTTCATTGATGTCAAACTATTGTGTGCATTAATTTCAACCTAATGGTGTGATATGATTTGTGATGTGTGAAATGTGATAGAGGTCCAAAACTACGTGTTCAGATGTTTCTTCGATGTATGGTGGATATCAATCCAATATGTGGTGTTTCGAAAAGGTGAGAGTATGGAAAGTTGGAATATATAAGAAAGAGTATTTGAAGTCTTAGTGGAAGAATGTTCTACATTTCTTCACATAAAAATTTGATGAATTACTATTTCGTTTGTAATGTCTATGGTCTATAAATGTTGTATTATCAAGTTTTTGGGTATCAAGTTTGTGGGTCTCAATCAGTTCATAGGTTGAAGTTTTGATTTGTTGTTTGCTTACATTGTGGTTAACTATCAAGGTTGGTCAAGACTAATTCAAAGAATGATCTACATTGGTGTTTTTGGGTGTGTATATTGGTGTCCATGTTCAAAAGGTTTATTTAGTGTTCCAGTTCAAATATATTATGTTAGAGTAATAAAGTGTTTACTTATTAATTAAATCATATTGATTTAATTACTAAGTCACTTATTATCTCTTTCTACTCAAGCTAAACTTTAGGCATATAATAATTAATTGCTTTATTAATTATTATCATGTAACCTAGGTTTGTTCACCCTTTTAGGGTTTCAGATCTCCTTTTATAAGGGTTGATCTCCTCTTGTTTTTTACATCATTCAACACAATAATATTTCATTGTGATTGTTGTAACTTTTGTTTTTGCACATCAAGGATGTCTCCTCTCTCGTGGATCCATGTGTTCAGGATTCTCTAGCTTCTTGCTTCTCTCTCTTTCAGTGACAGGTATTTGCATGAAGGTGTTCTTGGGAGCTATACATTGTTTACTCATCAACTCCAACATGGTATCAGAGCTTCATATCTATTTTCCCCTATCCTCTTCCTTAGATATTCAATCATGTTCATCAGATCTGTGTTTCAGAGGATTTTTTATTGAATCTAGGGGGACCTCTCTTTCTAGTCATCTTGGCTTCAAAATAACCTCATAGTTGCGTTCAAAGCATCCAATAACCCTTAGATCCATATAAAAAATTTCCAATTTGGACAAAGTTGGAATCTGTGGCAAAAAAAAATTACAACCAGCCCCAACACGGATCCTGAGGCGGTCACTAGTATTTTGGAGCATTTTTGGCTCAAACGAAACTCTTCATTGAGCTCATAGTGGCCAACAATCCCTAGATCCATATAAGGCACATCTGATTTAGACGTCGTTACATTTTGAGGCAAAAAAAAATTGCGTACCAGGGTCGTACAACCCTGGCATGCATCCCGAGGTTGTACAGTGATTTTTAAAAAAAGATTATAGTTTTAACCACTGGTGGTCATGGCTAACCATCCAGGGTTAACTAGCGGTTAGCCTGAGATTTAATCCCCCCTACATGCAAAGAAAGGTCACATGGGGCTACCCTGTGACCAAATGCCAATGACAAGCCCTTAGCGCCAACCCTTGGTCATGTGGTGACTAGGGGCCTGACCTTTTCATCCACGGGGCCTTTTTTGCCATGACATCTATTTGGACATCAATTTTAAGATCGTAAAGTGTTGACATCAACACATGTCAGCACCCTCTTCTGCACTTTTTTGGGCCCATCAACATACTTGTGGTTTTTTGCTCATAACTTGAGCATACGGTACCGAAATTGGGAAAACAAGATATCATCAAAAAGTTGGTTCCAATCTCTATCCAGATATAGAGGTTTAAATTTTTTATTTTTCTTTTTTGATTGTTTTTTTATTGTCAAATCCAGATGTTCAATTTTGCACTTTGGGAGCTCTATCTTGCGCATCTGGACTCCATTTTTTTAAATGACATATCGTTGGAAATATTGTTTTGAGACCTTTCCATTTTTGTGAGTCATTTTTCTAGATTCTTCTCTACGTATATTTTATTCAGTTTCTTGCATTTTTGCAATCTGGTAGAGATCTTGGATGTTACAGGTCCTAGGGTCTCTTCCCTTTGAGGGATGGCTCATCTTTGATTGTTCTTTTGTTTTAGCAACCTTCGCTCTTCTTTGAGCAGTGTATAATTTACTTTTGTAGCATTCTCTTGTGTACACGCACTGAGATAAAGTGTCATTCTATTGCATGTATGAGATCTTGCACATGTGTGTGCTCTATGTACTTGCACTTCATTATAAAGTGCCAAGGGGGTTTAAATTTTGCCTTTTTTTTCATCTACTTTTGTCACATGAGTGTTCCTCCAATGACATTAGCCTTGGGTATCTTTATTTGTGTTTGTACTCTCTTTGCACCTTCGATGTTCCTAATTTTTCTTCATCATGCGATTCATATTGGATGATCTTTTTTGTGTACTTGTCATTACTCCCTTGTCAGTATTATGGGGGGGTTTCTATTTTTGGCTCTACTGCTTCCTTGGTTCAATAGTGTGAGTGATGTATTCAATATTTGATTCTATGTACTAGGTGGATGCAGTGGTTGGGTACCTATGCATTTTGGTGACATGGATCATTTCCCATATGGATACTCTACTATTTCTTATTTTCGGATGCACTCTTCCAGCTTTGATTGATCATCTCTTCAAACTTTGGTATTTTTATGTCATCTGTATCTTTGAGTTCGAGTGTTTTCCTCCTGATTCAAGTAGTGTCATTTGAGGGCACTCATGTAGATTACAGTATTTTGTATCTTTGACTCCAGTTGTTTTCCTTTGTTTGCATCCTGATTCGAGTAGTGTCATTTGAGGGAACTCATGCAGATTACAGTCTTCTCTACCTGGTCATATTTCAATGGAGGATCTTCAAAATAGTAGTTACTTCTTAATAGATTTTGTAGCTTCTTGCTTCAATGATGTTCTACATATTCATCCTTGGTCTTATTTTCTGGAACATTCATAGTTTTGGAGGCTTCTTCAGTCCTTCAAACTAGTCTTCGTCTCTTTTTGGAGTAGATTTTTTCCCTTGTGGTTTTCTCTATTTATCTACTTTATAGAGACTCTCTTTTTTACTTGGGTACCCAATCAGGCCTTTTGTTGTCAGGACCCATTTCCTTTTAGTAGTTCTTTCTAGGTTTTTAGCTTCTCCCAAATTTTATCTTAAGGGGGACTGTTAGAGTAATAAAGTGTTTACTTATTAATTAAATTATATTGATTTAATTAGTAAGTTGCTTATTATCTCTTTCTACTTAAGCTAAACTTTAGGCATAAAAAATTAATTGCTTTATTAATTATTATCATGCAACCTAGGTTTGTTAACCCTTTTAGGGTTTCAGATCTCCTTTTATAAGGATTGATCTCCTCTTATTTTTTACATCATTCAACACAATAATATTTCATTGTGATTGTTGCAACTTTATTTTTGCACATCAAGAATGTCTCCTCTCTCGTGGATCCATGCGTTCAGGCTTCTCTAGCTTCTTGCTTCTCTCTCTTTCTGTGACAAGTTTTTGCATGCAGATGTTCTTGGGAGCTATGGGTTGTTTACTCATCAACTCCAACATATTATGCTATTTTTCTCTGCAAGTGAAGATATGTTGTTTTTTTATTCAACATTATTGTTTGTGTTAGTCTTTGGCTGACTCAATGGAATCTCTTAATTTAATTATGATCTTTTGGTCTTGATATGCATTTGATTAAGATTTAATATATTTTTATGCATCCTACTATGACATATTTAGATCTATATTAAGTTACGAGCATTGGAGATTATTTTTGGGTCAAGTGGTTAATGTGCTTTAAAGTTTTTCTATATGTTACATTTGATGCCACTAATGGAGTATGTTCCATTTTGTTCATTTTTATGAATCAATTGTGGGAGAATTTTATGATGTATTTATTTCCCCTTTATCTCTTGGGTTGGACCGAATTGAGTGCAAGTGTTCATGGTGGCTAACTTTGTGTAAATATTGTGTATCTCTATTATGATTGATATAGTTGGAGTTTCTAGTGATCAAGATGACATATATAAATAGGTGTAAAGATGTTTGATTTGTGTATGAATTAAGTGTGGATTGACAAATAAAATCTAGGTATATGATAGAAACATAGGTTAGACTACTTAGACTCTTAAAATCTATATTGATAATCCATTGAATTATATTTGTACTTGTTCAATGCACTTGAAACTATAATATTCAAAACTCCATACCCCAACTTGAAACTGTAAACTACATTGAGATTATGATAATTCTATAACTTTGGATATTTATAACTTGACAAGATCAAATTTTCATAATATTGTGATGGTAACTTAAAATATTCAATATTTTATCCACATACATGATATGAATGCACCCACATCCAAACATTAAAAAATGGGCTCCAAAATGTATTAAATACAATTCCTTTTGTGGTTTAATATGAAAATAATACCACATGTAATTAATTTTGATATACTCTAACTACAAATAACTTTATGGTTTCATATGAAAATAATAAATCAAATCAATCAATTAGAAATCATCGCCAACAAATTTATCATATGTAATAACATCAAAAGTATCTATATATAATTATATGAATTCCATTCAAATGATTTTCTAACCTCCCATTGTTTACTATAGCATTGGGGATTTTGTGAAATATTTTAATGTGAGTACATGGATGAAAACTAGGACAATAAATTTTAAAATTTAAGAATTAAATAGCTAGGGAATAAGATTTCAATTTTTGAAATCTATAAGTTTATTGGTTAGGATTTTTAATTTAAAAATAAGGCTTTTAAAATAGGTAACTGGGATTAAGATTTATGGATTTAATGTCCTAGATTGAAAATGAGTTTCAAACATATCCATAATAATTATTTATTAAGGATCTTATGAATTTAAAAATATAATTTTAGAATTTGGAGATTTTAGGGTTTTAAATATGTATTTGTAAAGGTATATATTTTATCATGAACTTAAAAAATTAAATTTATGGATTTATGTTATAGTACAAGCATTGAAATATTATAGTATTAATGTTTAAAATGTGTCTAAATTCATGGTTGAATAAAATTCACACTCCTAAAGTCCACTTAGTTCTAAAGTCTAAAACATAGAAATAAATACATAACTAATACAAAACTAAAGTAAAGTACATGGGGAGGAGGAGAATTTGAGTCAAAATTGGCATTCCTCATACATTAGTGAGTTTTATGTGTCTACAAGATGGTTGACCCACCTAGATCTTCATCTTTATCTTTAGATTTGTATTCTTCTTCTTATATTGAATAGGCTATAAAAATATCTAAAGGGACCTGGCTAATTAATGGAACTCGTTGAAATCAAACTTACTAGATGCATTGTCATTGATAAGCCATATAGATGTTCCTATTTTGAGTGATATGGATATAGGGTACAAAAGATTAGGCCACAAAATCCCTTTTTTGCAACTCCTTAAATGGCTAACATAGAAGCCTAGGAAAAAGTCTCATAAGTACTATAAGTAGGAAGACTCTATCCACCACAACATCCACAAGAAGGTGAATGAATCCTAAAGGAAGATGGAGATGATCTAATTCATCATTTTTTCTTATACTTACACTCCATTATGTAATGAGTTCATTTCTCTAATTACAACATTTTATCTTAGACTTAAGATAGATATTTCCTAGATCTTATTCTTACCTCTCTTATTTTTTGAAAACCTCTTTAACCATTTGATTTAATTCCAATTGGTATCATCCATCAACCTTATCCTACTTACTTGACATAAAAAAAAAATAAGATTGCCATTATCCAATTTTTAAGTATTGTATTTTTGTACAACTTATTAACACCACAAGGTTATCACATTACTTTGGCACAAAACAAAGAAACAAAATACATGTACGATTCTCTCCTCATCCATCTTGACTTCCACTAATGAAATTTGACTTACATTCTATAAATTTTCAAGCCTTTCAATCTAGGATCAATAATGTACATGTAAATTGTAAATGAAAAGGAACCCTTAGCATATGTATGCAATTCATGTAATATGTTCACAAGGTTTCATGTGTGTTTTCGAAACGTATTTATCCTAGAAATTAATAAAAACATTTTTTGCATATATATGGATGTATGAATTTTTGAAAATTATTTAAATTTAAATTATTACAAAATATTTTGTGCATGTGCAAATTTCAATCATGTATGTATGTGAAAATCATATTATATATGTACATATTTTTCTAAAAATTATACAATAGTTATATTTTAAACATCTTGTTATGTAAGTTACATATCTAGGATAGTAAGGTTCTAGGTAAAAACTAAAGAACATGGATAGATTCTAGATTCTATATTAAACTACATGTTTTTCATGTACACACTTGTA
Organism: Chamaecyparis obtusa; assembly: GCA_027943335.1. Classification (NCBI taxonomy): domain Eukaryota; kingdom Viridiplantae; phylum Streptophyta; class Pinopsida; order Cupressales; family Cupressaceae; genus Chamaecyparis; species Chamaecyparis obtusa. Next base: position 1,417,129 of record BSBK01002120.1, read on the forward strand.
GTTCTGTTAAATTTAAATTCAATATATGGTTTAAGATTCTATAGATATTATATAAAGAACTTAATTTCTCCTTTAGGTACACCTATGGTTGATCTTGTAACATTGAAACCTAGCATTTCTGCACATATAAATATTGAGATAATTAATAACTTGAGGGCTACTCTTACTGACCCAACAAATTAGGGCATGTATAATAATACACACCTATCAATTTTATCTAGCTTAGATTGTATTAAAGATTAGCTAGGTTAGCCAGATGCCTATACCCCTAAGGTTGCAGACTCTATTCTTATCCAAATGAGGCGAGATATTTATGGATATATTTCATTTGATATTGTTCAACACAATATTCCCAAAGAAACCATCAAAAGAGATTTTTTTCCATACTATTATGGTAGATCTAAGGTAAGGGAGTATCACGTCATGAAAAGGGTAGATATAGTCATCTATCTGCTGATTTATCCTTGGTTTCTTGTAGCTTATGGTAATTATCCTAATAACAAACAAACTATGTTAAATTTTGCACAATAGTTGTACACTAAGGTTCATTTGGGCCTCAATTTCAACTATTGTGACCTACCGAGCTAATTTGTTCAGGAGCTTAGTAGGGTAGAAAATAAAGATCCTTATCATAGAATTAATTGATCAACTTTAGTTTACAATTCACTTGTTGGTGAGAGGTAGTCTTCCATATCCCCAACCCTAGCCCATGCAGCAGATCAGTATTGCATTGCTTCCCAAAGGGAAGCAATTGATTGTGTTGGAGACATTGCAACTATTGTTACTATGATCAAGATCCTCTATGGGTAGTGCATCTAGGAGTGATGACCCTTGTTCTATTGTGTGAATCCCTTTACCAATAGATATAGATAGTGTCACAAGAGATGGTCTACAATATAATATGTCTCATTTTTTGTCTAAGGACTTATTACAGACATATTCGTTCATATCAACTAATCTTTAGATATCTTTACATGAGGTTATACTCGAGGTGATTAGAGCTTGTCATATTCAAGATTGAGTTAGGGGGAAGGATATTTTGAGTGTTCTCATCACCTTGGTAGCACCAGTGCACAACATGACCCACCTATAAATAACTTGATTCCTACAAAGGTTGATATACAAGCTATAGATCCTTTATAGAGTGTTGATCAGATTCACACATCCAAGGTTATGGGTTTATTTTAGGAGTAGCTATGGATGATGGGATCCTTTGGTTATATGGATATCCTTCTAAATTCAAACTCAATATTGATGCCCACTCACCTGCATAGTCCTCTTCACTTGGTATTATTATATATGGTCAGGGACACAAATGTAGATGCAACTATGGAGAATAAAATGGCACTAGTAAATTTTACCCTATTTTTTGATGAGAATTGATTGAATTTTCTACACCAATTGGTCGAATAGATGACTAAAATTATGGTCGATGTTTTTTTGTCGATTATTCTACAGGAAAACCCATTGTCAAATTTTGACCTACGTAATAGTCGACTTATCAACTGACTCTTCGTCGAACCAATCGCTTGAAGATGGCAGAATTGAGACCAACTTTGGTGACATTGACATCAAAATTGAGACCAAATTGTTGACCAATATTTGATGAAATTGACGTCAAATGCATAGCATTCTCGTCGAAATTACCGATATTTAAAGGTCAAAAAATTGACCAATACTAATTTTTGGTTAAAAAAAATGTGACAGTGATTGAAAAAAGCATTTTCATTGTGTATATTCACAACCTCAAGAAAATTCAAACTGACTAAGAAAGCTTCATTGTGATATGCAAGTAGAGTGGGTTTAACCATGGAGGAAACTCTATAGTTAAGCACGCTTGAGCTGGAGTAGTACTGGGATGGGTGACCTCCCAGGAAGTCTCGGTGCTTCACCTATGTGAGCATCACCTAGATCCAATGAGTGCTAAGTGTTCCATTTCATTCTCATGAGAGATGGGTTCGGTGAACCACTACTCATGAATCATGGGTCAATGAGTTTGACTCAAAAAAACTACACAGTTCAATCCTGATAGCAATATCACAATTTGACTTGCTATGGAAAATATCTCCTACTTATCTAAGAAAGCTTCGTTTACCTATAGATTTGTGTGCTTGTCTGAGTTTGATACATAGATCAAGTTGTACAACCTTCAAAATAGATCATGTTCAAGTAAGGTCATACAACTTGATCTACGTATCAAACTTAGACAAGCAGACAAATCTGTAAGTAAATGTTGATTAAATATTTTATTTTTAATAGCAGTTTAAAAAGGCTATTTAAATGTTTTGATGGTTTGATAAGAACAAAATTGGTATTCAGATATAAATTATTGAGCTTCTCTTTGTTTTGATAATAGTTTAACATTCTCTACTTAACAAGGCCAACCACGTGAAGGTGGAAGCTCATCTGGCCCCTCCTAGGATCCTCTTATGACCCTTTACGACACTTTAAGACCTCTAAGATGTATTCTTAGGGATCGTAAAGGGTCATAAAGGGTCATAAGGGGTCCTGGGACACAACAACTGAGAAACATAAATGTAGGCATCATGGTCACAATGTTTTGGAAACACAACATAATTGAGTGGTATACCCAGATGATGCAATGCAGCCACTACTCTTGTAGTTCTAACTTGACACTGCAGGATCCAAAAACCAAAGATAAGGATTCTATATATGGTTTTTGGATCCACAGTGTCAACTTAGAACTACAGGAGTAGTGGTTGTGTTGCATTTTATGGGTATAGCATTCAATTATGTTGTGTCTCCAAACAATTGGGACCATGATGCCTACATTTATGTTTCTCAACTGTTGTGATACCTACATTTATGTTTTGTAGCTATCATGTTTATTTGCATGTTCTTTGTGTTTGGCTTCTCTCCCTCGCATCGAAAATAAGATTTTTCCCACTCTGAATCGAGAATGTGCGTGCAACACAAGTAGAATATGCATGGATAGTAGGTGGAGTTGAAAAAACACAACACGTTTACATTTTCATGATGGTCTATAACTTAAAATATGCAATTAAAGACCTCTATAAAAAATGCAATCTTGTTGTGTTTTTCAACTCCACCTAATATCCTATGTATATGAATTGAGATTTCATATTGAACTAGGCTTCTCTTTCTGCATTGCTTGAAACCAAGAGACTATCACAGTTAACATCTAAATGGTGTGTCTCATCATCACAACTAATCCACCTTAAACAATTGAATATGTTTTATTGTATTAAATATTCATTAATCAAAATTCGAATAGAAAATGTATACCTTGACTACTACAATTCACATTAGAATCGATGCCTCCATCATGCTCGGTTGGTGCAGTCCCAAATAATTCTATGGTGACTATCCCAAACAATAGACAAATGATGGAATTGCTAACATGTTTTCTTTTCATGTTTCTAACAAGTTTGTTGCAATGAGGCTAGTGTGGTCACAATTGAAATTGTGAGTTTCTCTTGGAATGGTATTGACAAGTTATAAGAGAAATGATTTTGAACTTTGAGATGATGGCCTAAATTCAAGTCTTGTCAATTTTTCCCCCATCTTGGTTAATTAAGCTTGGTGTAATCTTTTCTAAGCTTACCTCGTGAGTTTTGATGAAAGAGATCCTCTACAAACCTAATGGTGTAGTACCTACCTACAAACTTAACTAGTTTAGTGATAGCTTTAAGTGCTTCTCAATGGGGTGACATTAAAGGTATGAGATTTGAACTGATACAATATACATTAATAGCAGACTTTATCTATTGTGCAAAAAAACATATGTAGGATTATTATGGTCACAAAGTAATTGTCTTAGCATCAATATTTCACTTCTAATATAATATTATTAGGAATTTCTTACCATTGATTGTCAAACTGATGGAACTATGAGGCTATGCTTTGTTAATACTTTACCACTGTAGCAAATTTGGGTATTGTTTTCGAATATTTGAATGATTTTAATGGGAACTTTGAACCAGAGATATAAGTTTCCTAAAGAGTGATACTTCAACTTACATGAAGGACTTAGAAAAAGGGAATTGAACTATAGTGGCTCCTTGTTTATGAATTTTCCATATAACATGAGGCATGTTGTTAGTTTTGTCAGAATTGTGAGAAGATTAAGGGGAATTGTGAGAAGATCATACTAAGGAATAGTGAGGAAGCCGTCGAACAAGAGGAGAGAATGTGTTAAAAGACCAATTTAGTAATCCAGTCAGCTGATTAAACATACACTCAGCAATCAATAGTAACATCAAAGTTGGAAGAATATCTTTGGTACAGACATAATGTAGAACTCCAACGCTATACAATAAACTAAGACATAACTAGATCAGAGAATTAGGGGTTCTAGAATTATTATATCTCAGACATTATGTGAATAATAGACCCATAATTACATTAATAGAGATAAAAGAATAAATCTCATCACTATTTCATAAGGAATAAATCTGGAACTATATATAATTAACATATAAGACCAAATCAGAGAAGATCATATCACTCAGAATAGTATACTTTATACCATACCAACATCTAGCAATACTTATGCTTTGGAACCAATATAATGTTACAACTGATCAATATATTATAAGGATTCCATCATTGGTGAATATTTAGATCGATTCATTTGTCATTTGTTATGAAATCTGGATCGTCCTATAGAGAATATATCTGAGTGCTATAGTGAAATAGATTACCATTGTGATTGATCTTTTCACCAGCCATTGATATATATTTATATCTTTTGAATAGTCACATCTTGAAGAGTCATGACCATATAATAATATAATATGACAATTATGGTGATAACCATAATTGTCTACTATAACCATAATAAATATAATGACAATAATATAATATATATCATTGCATTATAATATTATCATTACTATATTAATAATATGATAATGATAATAGTATAATATAAATATCACAACTCTTCATTATAATATGTATATATATATAACAATACGAATGAAGCTATATCTTAACACTCCCTCTTAGCGAGTGAGTATTAAATAACAAAAGTCTATCATGACATCCGTCATTTCAAGATGCACAAGTTAATGTAGTCTCGTCATGAAAATAGACTTGAATATCATGATCTTCGCATAGTCGGGACACACAATTAAGTAGTCTATCATGATATGGTTTCGTTATTACACAACCAGTAATAACAAGAGTCAAGATCTTTGCACAGTCGGGACACACACTTAAGTAGTCTATCTTGACACTTTGGTTAACTATTTACAAGATCGTAACCTTGAAATGTTAACCCACACACAAATGATCATTTTTACACAATATTGCAATATACATTTTTATATTTATTCATGAATAAAAAAACCCATAAAGTCACCTTGACTCTTCTCAAAGGGTGGATCCACTCTGGCTCATCCAGAGAGTGGAAATCAAGACTTCCACCTTAGAATAGTCTATCAAAGACAAGAATTATTTAAAAATTCAAGTCAAACTCTCAGTCATGACAATTTAAAACCAACAACTCAATGTTGTCTAGCCATGAACATAATACAGTCCGAAAACACATCATGACAGTTTGAAACCAACAACTTAATGTTGTCTAACCACGATATAGTTATTGCACAATAAGTAATAACATAGCATTCAGGATACCTTCTTTTCACCTAATAAGGCTTTATTCCTCAACATACCAAGGTTATCTGAAGGTACACAATCTTCTTTCTAGCAAGACACTTGGTAAGAGTATCGGTGGTTTGTTCTTTAGTTTGCACGATCTCATAGTCTTGGTGAATTCTGAGATTACAAAGTATACACCATCTTGACATGTTATACTCCCTCTGAATTTGTATGACCAAGATCCTGGGGTGCCAACTTAATTTGATCTTCTAGCTTCTCTTTCTGACATATAACCTTCTCACATGGTAATAACCATAATTGTCTGCTATAATTTCTTGATTACTAGAGAACCAACAAAACATGTTCTACTCCCTCTAAATCAAGATCCTCGAATGTCCACTAATGCAGATATTTTAACTTCTCCATCTGTCATGAAGACATACCCTATTTATATACTCAATTTGGTGTCACTACAGGATGTCATTTCATACTTTCCTTCCTGAGAGAACCAATACGAATAATCTAAATAGTCATAAGGTTACATCAGCTAGCATAAGATGCATTATGATCTTTTTCAAGGCCATAACATTAACACTCCCTCTTGGAAGATAATAAGGACCTCTAGTATGATGTTCATCTTAATGAACTGTAGTCTCGAGATGTATGAATTACTTCAATCAGAGATTCTATCCATGTGCATCACATCTGTGATTCTATCCACATGTTTCCACTTCTATAACCTCAGAATTGTTTTAGCAGTGATCTCCCTCTCAATCAATATGATCGAGTAAATTGACTGAATCATATGTTCCCTTTGAAGCTCAAGCTCATCAAATTCTTGACCTTCCTAAATATTTCCAAAAAACATCCCCATGGCTAGGGACATAATTAATTCACTTGATAATTCTCAATTCGTGCTAGGAATGCACTTTCTCCATATTCCATGAGTTCCTTATTTTATATGTTCATATATCTTACATACCATTCCATGTCATTCCATGCTCCATATTTTACATTTCTTTCTCAGCCTCCCTGAATGAACATGTTTGGTCTCCCTCTTATATCATTATTTTCTATAAGAGACCTTCCTTGGAGTAGTAATATATCCCTTACTGAGGTTGACCATATAATGGTTCTTTAATCTGTGATAGAGTTCAAATATAATATTTTGTAGCTATATTCTACTCATAGATGTTTGCTAGCAATATATATTCTTCGATTCTTTCTTATAATAATCTCCTATCGATCATTATAAATAATAATTCTTAATCAACCTTTATTTAGTCCAACTTATAATATAACTCACTAATTCTCATCCTTTGATGAATACTTATTATCTTTAATAATCTCTCATCACTATTTTATTACCTTATTGAATATAATTATATTCTATTATATTTCTTCTTTCTTATATCATGTTGTATTCAATGATCTTCTCTAATCAAGTGCTATGTGTGGCACTTCAATTAAATCCAAGAGGTTAAGTTCTTGTCTCCCTATTAGTCATATCTATGTAGGAATCTTTGGCACTTCATGACTAGGATCCATCATATATTTCCATCAGTTAGATAATTATCAATTTGTATACGCAACTCTTAGATTCTTTTGAAGGTCCACATTGAAGTGAAATTACTTCCAGCACAAAGATACTTCAATAGAGTTAAGAACAATACAAATTCTTATGAAAATATAATTCATTGATACTAAAGTTCCAATTGAAATATTATAGTCTGCATGGAGCACTCAATATAGTTTATTGGCATGGATGTATTGTAATGTCCCCTCTATGATTTTTTAAGTATATTGGACTGATTTCTATATCTCTAATTGCAAAGCCTTCTTTCTATTAAACTTGCAAGCAATTCTTGATGTTACGGAAGGCTAAATTGATGGAATTTCTCTATCAAACAATGAGTCTTGAGTAATGGTTAATCTGAATTTATAGATAATATTATGATCCTCTATGCTTGAGCAATACCACTATGAGACAAATCATATTGTTCTCCTCGTATTCAATTTTTGTATTATGCCCTGTCTACCATCCATGCTGTGACGTCTCCCTTATAACTTGTGAGTGAGCATCGGATGTAGTAGATTTGTTTTGGCTTGCCAGCGTATGCTGATTTGGTCACCAAGTGACCGCTATCTGTATACAAAATGATGTTAATCCTTTATATTTTATTTGACATCCTAACTTACTATCATACCTGACGTATACTTTGTATCTTCCTTAGGTTTCCCACGTTCTTATAATATGCTTGTCACTTCTTCAATGATACTCCAATGACATGTATATTGACTGATCAATTGTTGTTATCAATCATTCTGATTGCACATCGTTACTTTGTCAATACTTTCTTCTTGTTATCTTTTATTTCTGCTATCGTTCGAGCCTAGTAAAAAGAAACCACTAGCGGCAAAGGTAAGATGCACATCAAGCCCACGTAAGTTCCTCCCTCTCATTGTGGAGTTGCTTTATACAGCTATCCACATCACCACAAAGACCGTCGAGCCTCTGCATTAACGACTTTTGCAACTTGTTGATCTCCAATAAATCAGGTTGATCATCCTCCTTCTTGAACAACTCTTGCAGCTTCTTAATATCCTCTACTATACCCACCAAATTCAGCTTCTCAATCTCTGAATGCTGGTTGATTGTCACAGTTCACACTCTCCACTAATCCCTCAGATGTATTTTTCTCCTTTGCGGGTGCAACATTTCCACCCATTATAAAAAAACTCACAACCCCCAATGCAAGCTGAATGAATGGATTATCTCTTCTAGTTTATGGCAAATTGGGCTTGCGCTTTCTACCCAATCCCTGGATTTTCTCTTCTAGTTCTCCCCGTGTCTTTTCATGATTTTGGACGAGGAGCATGACCTGTGGATAAAAATTCTTGAAGGCTTCCTCAGCCACTGTAAATTCCACGAGCATTTCCTTAACCTCTTGCTGTGTCTCATTCTGTAACCCAATCTCTAATATATGCTGCAAATTTATTACCTATTGCTTGTGAATTTATTTTATTCTCTTACAGGTTAGGCTCTGATACCATGTTATGAAATCTGGATCATCCTATAGAGAATATATCTAAGTGTTGTAGTGAAATAGATTATCATTGTGATTGATCTTTTCACCAGCCATTGATATATATTTATATCTTTTGAATAGTCACATCTTGAAGAGTCATGACCATATAATAATATAATATGACAATTATGGTGATAACCATAATTGTCTATTATAACCATAATAAATATAATGACAATAATATAATATATATCATTGCATTATAATATTATCATTACTATATTAATAATATGATAATGATAATAGTATAATATAAATATCACAACTCTTCATTATAATAATGTATAAATATATATATAACAATACGAATGAAGCTATATCTTAACATCATTCACCTGGTAATATTGTATAGTTATCCTTGCATAATCAAGACAGGACAAAGACATACTATTTCATTCATTTTCAGGTAGATATTATTGGCTAAGGGAATGAGATATATCCACATTTAGATTGGTTGTGGATCCAGATAAGGGAAGGTTGCTAAATTAATTTATGATATATACATTGAGTCAGAGACATATCTCTTGACAGGTGTTGTCAGAATGTGTATTGCAGTATTGTTTGGAGTGGCCAAAGAATATTGACTATCATTCCTACGCGACAGTCAATTGCTTATACTTTGTTCTCGATATTTGGGATTGAAGAAAGGTGGCATGTGCTACAATAAGACCCACATGGTGATGAGTTACAATCAAATTCCATGAAGGAGCCATGGACATACAACATTTATCATAGATTGGTGAGTTGATACAGTAATTAAATTGTGGAGTATAATGGGAAATGTTTGGAAATGTAAGCATTGTGTGACAGCAAACAATACTGTAACACATCTATGAGTCTATGAGTTAATACCATGAAATGATCATTATATGATGATCCACATCATAATATATGCTCCTCCTTCGGACCGATCTACTACTGCTGCATTGTACCTACAAACTTCATCAAAGAAACCCTCACTGTTTCATTACAGTCAATGATGATTAGCATTGTTCCTGCATAAAAGATGTTAGAATATCATAATACATGTTAGATGAATGCTTCCCATGAAATATGGGCCCTTGGAATTCGTGGGAAGGCCATATCTTGGTGAGAACCTAGACTGTTGCAAAAGAAACTTAAAACTTATAGCCTTTCAAGTAACCCCAGGCATCTAAACAATTAACACAAAATATACAAAATATATTTAGGCCAATAATTGATGACAGTGAACTTCTAATTCATCACAATGAATGGAAATAGGCTTCTAGTATATCTCTACACTTCCCACAATGAAAATTTGTTCAAATTTGTAGAGAATCAAAATATTTTACGTTATATTGTGAATGAAAACTTGTTCAAATTTGCAGAGAATCAAAATATGTTATATTGTGATGATATCAAGATTTATGTAGGTGTTGTCTTATTTCAATATTATATGACCTCAAAATACATCAATCAATGTTTACAAACTTGTATTAATCACAATGAATATTTGAGCCCTACAATCTTAGGATAATTCTCAAATATATGCTCATTATTTTATAATATCCCAATCCCCTCATATTTCTATTTTAAAATTATCTATTTTTTATTCAAGTTTATACTACGATTAAGTATATATCCTTATATAATTAAGACCGTGACTAAGTAAAGTTACATAGCATATCCCCACTCTTATATAAACACTTAGCATATATAGAGACAATGAAATATAAGCATAAATATTGCAAGTAATGTAATGAATAATAGGACTCTCTTCAAATATCTATAAGGAACTTTCCATGACTTTCTAATTGAACATGATAATTTCTCCATTATGAGGGAAATTCAAACATTCATGGATAGTAGAAGGTATAACTCTCATTAAAGTAAGCCAAGGATGACCTAGTCTTACTTAGAATTGATTGGATTTAGGAATAGTGACAAAGGTGACAATCTAAGCACTTCTTACCAACTTCAATAGGAAGTGTCATAAAACTTATGGTAGAACAAATAAAACAATCATGTAGCTTAACCATGACATCAGATTTTTCATAAGTTTCTTGATGAAATTGTTAGGTAAAGAGATGTTATTTGGTAATAACAGTCACCATACATAGGATCAATAAGCACTCCTCAAGAGAGCTCTCGATTAATCTTCATAGTAATGTATAGGGGTCCATCAACAACCTTAATAGTTTCCTTGATATCAAAGGTTATGCAAGGTTCAAGCCTAGGTTTTGGAATAGGTTTAGGTTTCTCAATAAGGTTGACTACATTATTTTCCACATTATATGTAATGTCAACATTCACTGATTAGCAGGTATTTCAAGTCTCCAAGTGTGGAGTTCACTATCTCTGGCAGTTCTCTATTGGTTTACAACAGTGCTTCTTCCCATAATCAAACAATGGATTTGATTCCAACCTAAGATTACATAAAACCCCACATAAAATTTCAAAACAATAAGAATATAGTCTTCATTCATAGTCACTGTCATTGTTCCTCAAATCAGTGATTAGAATAGGCAATTAAAACATCCCTCAAATCATTAATCAGTTGATTATTATATAAGCTCCTCAAGCATGAGTTGGAGAGGACTACATCAAAACCAAAAACATTAATCAATTGATTATTATATAAGCTCCTCAAGCATGAGTTGGATGATGTGGATTATGTAGATATAAGAACTAATGTATCCACATCATCCAACTCATACTTCAGGAGCTTATATTATTTACTGTCTCATAATAGTAAGATTCATAACTATCCTAGTAAGTCATTATGAGACAGTAAATATGATCTACATCCAATCTTGGTCCAGAAGCATGAGTTGGGTGATGTGGATTATGTAGATATAAGAACTAATGTATCCACATCATCCAACTCATGCTTGAGGAGCTTATATTATTTATTATCTCATAATAGTAAGATTGGTACCTATCCTAGTTTCCAAAAGAAGAAATGCAAGTCAAGATGAAGTTTCCATGGTAGGGCCGACTATAGGGTTTCTACGTTGAGCCGTCAAGGAATTTAGAGTCTTGTGAGCATGGTACCAAAACTACAATAAAGTATTTATAGAATTAGCACACAAACTTCAACATCATGGATTCAAAATAGAATGTTCTCCCCACAAAGACAATAAAATAGAATAGTTCCATTTTGAACTTGAAAAAGATTACATTTTTATTGGTTTTTCAAATTCAAACCTCAGTGTCGAATCCGCCCTCGAAAGTGAGGTTCCAATACACAGTGCCGATGAGCTTCCAATGCACAGTGCCAATGAGGTTTCGCTAGGATGGAGGCAACCATTTGGAGGGTTTTTGATGATTCCTAAGTCCTCGAGCCTAGTTTATTCTTAGGGAACTTCTACAAATACATTCACTCTCTTCCAGACCAAATACATGAAGTATATCTAGCCTAGGGCATTAATCTAGAAGCAATGTAACTTCTTCCACAGCTTGAGTGTTTGAACAATCAAAATACATGGTCCTTCCTGCTTCTCATCCAATGACATTGAGTCCCAAAAGAAGAAATGCAGGTCAAGAAAAAGTTTCCATGGCAGGGCCGACTATAGGGTTTCTGAGTCAAGCCGTCAAGGAATTTAGAGTCTTGTGGGCACAGTACAAAAACTACAATAAAGTATTTACAGAATTAGCACACAAACATCAACATCATGGATTCAAAATAGAATGTTCTCCCCACAAAGACAATAAAATAGAATAGTTCCATTTTGAACTTGAAAAAGATTACATTTTTATTGGTTTTTCAAATTCCAACCTCAGTGTCGAATCCGCCCTCGAAAGTGAGGTTTCAATACACAGTGCCGATGAGCTTCCAATATATACTGCCAATGAGGTTTCACATGTGCGCTACAATGAAAAAATTCACTGATGATAATAATGAAATGAAATCTTTTTTTTTTTAAGTTATGCCCCCGTGTTCGTCGAAAGTTTGACTTACGTAGTATTGGTCTTTCTTTCAACAAACATGAGCATGGATTAAAAAAAATGAAAATTTTCCTTCTATAATCAACCAACCAAAACTTTTTTATACCATGGTCGAAAGTTTTGGTAGAAAAACCAGGTCAAATGTACTAGTGTGGTTGCAGATGACCCTACACCACTCAACACCTAGGTAAATGTATGTACATGTGCACACATGTATAATTCAATTTTTAAACTTTGAAATTAAATTTTCATTTTTATTTTTATATATTCCTAACATACATGTTACAAATATATTTATCTACGCGTATTTAACTCATGTTACTCACAACCTAGGGATGAAGTGTGTATGCAGGTGAGATTTAGATGATTTGACTAATGTCAATGGACATGTGAGTTTTAAATTTGTGTGTGTGTGTGTGTGTGTGTGTGCACGCATGTGCATGTGCATGTGCATGTGCATGTGCATAGACATACACACCTAAAAATGGTAAATGTCAGGGGCTCTATTTGTTAGTATGTTGTTTGTCTAGTTTTGGGTCGTTTATTTGTGTTTTTAACCAATTTTAGAAAATTTTAATTATGTTTATTAATCTTTTATTTTTTCATTGATGTAATCAATGTTGATCATGTCATCACATTTTATCTCTTTTCGATCATTGTCACTTGTTTGATTAAATAATTATTACAATTATTTAATCTAGGTCATTATTTTATCCTTGGGGGATTAATCATTTAATTAATTCCATTATGTCCTAGTATGTCCCCCTTTCACATAGATAAATCACATTTATTTATGTCTATTGTCATTTTGTCTCACACTTAAATATGTAATATTTAATGATACTCCTAAGAGTTATTTTGTTTTCATTAGTTATGAGGAACTCATATTGTTTGTCAGAGTCATTCGGTAATGAAGCAAAAACAAGTCGGTAAAGAAAAGAAAGCTATTCGGTAAAGGAAATAAGAAGACAAGTAATTTTGGTAAAGGGAAAGAAAGTATAGGCACCAAGAAAGTTAGAACCGAGCACCAAGAACCAAGTTGTATTGAGCTACAACATCAACCGAACTGAGTTAAGGAAAATGTGTTACCAAACATAGCAGGATGACACCAGAAGAATTTTTTTAAGTACATTGAACCTGGACACCGAACAGAAAATGGTTTATGAATCTCAAGGAGATCGTATAATAGAACATTGGAGATTGGAACATGATTATTACACATGATTACAAGGTGAGATCCGCCAATGAGAATTAAGGATGAAATATACATTGGAAGAGTAACCAATGTTAGCACCGCTTGATGAGATGATTCTAGAACTCCTAGCACTGCTTCTAGAATTGTATATAAATGGATCAAAGTATAAAGATCAATGTGGTGATATAAATGCAAGAGGAGATTGCATGTGTGAAATAGATTACTAAGAAGGTGATGATCAATGAAACCACTGAGTAGCAAAGCAGTGAAGAATAGATAGAAATGTTGATTCAAAAGTGAATCTACCAAGTATTGTATTATTAGTGTGAAAGGTACACAGTATGAGGTAATGAGTTATTCAGCATAAAGATTTTGATAAGCATATGATTGATGCAAGTTTGACAAATATATTTTTTGCTACTAATTAAAGATTAATCAGAGTTGTAAATCCTCTTAACCGAGTAGATCTTATTTTGTAAATCCTTTAACAAGGTTCAATTCTTAGATTAGAATTGTAAAATCCTTTCACAAGGTAAACTTAATAGTCTTTAGACTCTTAACCGAGTTAATACTCTTAACAAGGTAAGCTATCATAAATAGCTAACATTGTAGCTCTACTGAGAAAACTTTATACTGTAGTAGTGAAGTCTTGTGGGTGTCATCCCCACCATAGTTTTTATCCTCTAACAAGGATTTTTGTGATACCAAATATTTGTGTTATGATTTATTTATTATATGTTTCATGTGATGCATGCAAATGTTAATAAATTTGTAAATGATTAAGAGAGAAAAGTTTAATTTGTTTAAAAGTGTTTTGAAGTACTGATTCACCCCTCCCCTCTGAGTACTTATGTTTCCACACCTAATCCAACAATTGGTATCAGAGCATAGTCTCTTATTAAGAAGTTTAATCACTTGAGAGGAAAGTTCTGGAAAGATGGAAAGCTATAAGTATGAAAGGGTGATTGAGAACATGGAAATGGAACTCAAAATAGCTAACAAGAAGGTTGAAGAATTAAGTAAGAAACTAAAGAACTCACTCAACAAGAGGAAGGAGTTGGCACAACAATTGAAAGATAGTCAAGATCAGGTTGAAGAACTTAAAGAAAAGTCAGAGGGAAGCATGTTTGATGAATTTGATGCCATCATATTAGAACTATCTAAAAAGAATAAGATACTTTTTTATCAGGTGAAAACATTGAAAAGAGAAGAAGAAGCACAATCGGTAAGGATGTGTGAAATCATGGAACAAAAAGGAAAAGTTGAAGATGACAAGAGGATATATGAAGAAGAGAGAAGGGAGATGAATACAAGACTAGATGAGAAAGAAAGGGAAATACTGAGGTTGACACAAATTCAATACAACGTAACAGACCAACTAGTTAGTGCAAATCAGGAAATTGCAAGGAGAGTTGGAGAGAATGCTAACCTAAGATCAAAGAATGAACATTTGAAGAATAATCTAAAATCTAAGAGAGATTCTAATGAAGTCCTAAAAAGAAATGAAGAAGCATTGAATATTATGGATGAATAGTTGAAAAATCATAGACAACCAAGAGATACTTCTGGACTTGGTTACAATGCAAACTCCACTACCGAGAAGGGTAAGTCCTCCAAACAAGCAACCAACTGAGATAATGCTACCAATCCATCAAAGACAAAGAAGCCTACATGTTATCATTGTGGGAAAGGCACACAACAAATGTCTGTAGGAGAAAGAGAGGTAATCCACCAAGTACTCCTAAGTTCAAAGGTCATTGTTACAATTGCAATAAATATGGTCATAAGACATTTGAATGTAGAGCAAGAATTGATAACAATCCAGGGAATCAAATATTTGAAGGTTATTGTAACAACTGCAAGAAATATGATCATAAATCTAGAGAATTTGGATCACAAAGAAGAAATTTAAAAATGGGTCCCTAATCGACAGAATGTTTATAACAACTGACAAGGACCTACTATACCATGGGATTATAATACAAGAATCACTTGTACTTCATGTAGAAGATTTGGTCACATTGTTGAAAATTGCTTTAGGATGCATGGTATGAAAAATAGGAAATCATGGAGAAACATTGTAATGGCTTGTTTCCATTATCACAAGGTCGGTCACCTAGCTAAGGACTGCAGGTACCAAAATAGGGATTCAACTGAGGACCAACCGAGTGAAAAGACTCAAGTCAACATTGATGAGATTAGAGAGAAGATGAATAAGACTTGGAGAAGGAAGTCTCAAGATGATGGAATGGAACTTGGAACATCTGATGGCACCACATCCTCTGGATTGGGTGCACCTATCTTCATTTAATTGGTCAAAGGTATGTGTAGGAGATGATAACCCAATTTCTATCTTAAATTGGTTCCTAGAATTAGAGAAAAGATCCATATTAGCATACTAAGATTCATTTGGATATAAGTTATGAAGTTAATATTTCATATGTTTTTTATTAAGGAAAATAGGTTTTAATGGGGCCCTGAAACCCTTACAGCTAAAAGACCATAATAGATAGTAATAGTTTAACACAAACCAAATGAAATAGCCAAAGAAAAGCAAAGGGCCAGGCACAACCAGTCTTAAATAGCTAAACTATAGAAAGCCGGTGAAAAAGACCAGGGACAAAGAACAATAAACCCGTGCAGAAAAAAGCCAGGAGCAAATCAGGAAATCTCGCTGAGAGTCTCCACCGCCCGCATTTCTAGCTCAGTCACCTTCTCAGCAACCTCCTTGAGAGCTTCCAAATCTTTTTCAAGCTCCTGGGTGTCCATCTTCCTCATGCTAGCTCTCGTTCTCTTTCTCGGCCCCTCCTCCTGCGATTTTTCTTTACAGCTGTTGGGAGAATCCTCATTACGAGCTCTATTTTCCTCAATTTTGTTAATCAGTGCTTTGATATGGTCATTGGAAGCCTTGAGGATGTTGTGGCATTGTTCAAAAATTTTCTGAAGAGTGGCCTCCACCCCTTGGATCCTTTTCATAGCAACTTCCATTTTGTTTTCCCCTGGATCCTTTTCATAGTAGTTAATATTTCATATGTTGATTGATAAAGTATAAGAGTTATTTTACTCCATTCGGTGAATGAAAGTGCAATTTGGTTATCGGTGAAATGAAGTAGGTGAGAAGCATTTAATGTAAAATTTTATAGTCGTTGATAGCCCTAACCAAGGAAAAACTATGAATAGAGGGTTTACCATTTCATTTTTACCTTACACTTTCATGAGCACTTTGAAGCATCGACAGAGATGAGATCACCAAGTGATTTAGAGAAATTAGTTGAGCATTCCAAGCATCTACAAAGAATATTCAAGGTATTTCAAGCATTCAGAAAAGATATGTTCATATATTCTAATTACTATTAAATTGGAACCCTAGTGTTTGTTGAACATCCCTGAGATCAATATGACACCCAAGATGCAAAAATCAGTTAAAGTCAAGAAGATTAATCCTGTAAATCCAAAGTATAAGCTTCCTCTCGTCATTGTTGCAGATATTGACAAAGATGGAGCCTTATCCTTGATCCCACCAAGGGTTATATTGATTGAAGATGTTTGTGCCTTCATTCACTACAAAATCGAAGACATATGCCAAGGAGATATTGACACATCATATAGAAATCTGTGTGAATGGGAACTTGAAGAGTGACCACACACATTTGAAGACCAAGAGTTTGTTCCATACTATGCATGTACCGATGGTCTTCAAACATGAATGGGTGAAGATTGTATTAAGCAGAGTGCATGATCAATTTATGTGGCTTGATGGGACAGTGAAAATCACAAAAGATGTATTGCACATAGTAACAGGATTTCTGGACGGTGATAGACCAAAGTCTTATAAGTAGACAAATAAGAAAAAGTTATGTGAGCTTACCAAAGCTAAATGGGATGGAAGAGGATTGAATTTATCTACTATAGAAGACCCTGAATTGAAGTTTGCATCCAACATCATATCCTACAAAATATTCCAATCATCTCAGGTAGACAGTGTACCCTTTGGAGCAATTGACATAGCCTATAAGATTGTCAAGAAGGATAAGAAGATCGTTCTCCATGAAATATTGTTGAAATAGTTGGATGACAACATGAACACCATAAGGAAAGAAAAAACAAATACATTGAAATTCGGACCACTATTGGTATGTATTTTCTTTTACTTCCAAAATTCCTTTCCTACAATCGATGAAGTAACTTGGAAAGAAGATAAACCAATTTTTTATCAAATTAATGATTTTATTCAAGGCATGGGTGATAATTTTGATTTGATCATGAATTATTATTTTGTCAAATTTCAATTAAGAATTCATAAGGGATTGATAATTCCACCTCAGCTAGTGGAAGAGTACAAGGATGAATTGTGTTTTGAAGTTGATACTAACACCTACATCATAAGGGTTGTGGAACCTAGACCCGAGTGGTTACCACCTATGGGATATGCGATGAACATAGATGCTACCTCTATCCAAATTAAAGGAATATTGGAGAAACCAGTTGACAGAAGTTCAACTTGGTATGGAACATATGAAGAAGTTAAAGAGAAAATCAAGTTAGGTATACTGATACCTAAGGAAATCAGGAAGACTAGTAGAATGACAAGTACACTATCTAATAATCTAGGCATTGTTCCTACTGAAGATGAAGAAGTTGTTGAGCCTTCAGAGATCAAGGGGAAAAATATAAGAGTAAAGAAAGAGACCTCTAGCCCATTTGGTAGAAGACCACTTACAAGGTCTACCTCCACACCGAGAGGAAAGAAGAAAGAAGAAGTAGAACCAGTAAAAACAAAGACTTATGTTAGAGAAAAAAAGGCTATGAGAAGGCCTAAAAGGAAGTTGAAGCTACAAAAAGAAAGTGATACTAAATCAGAAGACCTATCACAGTTCAAGGTTGCACCAAGCAAAAAGGTGAAAGGTCTTGGTGAATATCTCAAGACACTTGAGAAATATGGAGGCTATTCAGTCATGAAACAGTTAAAGTATGACACAAGGAATGATGAGGAGAAGAGTAATATTGAAGAAACTTTTATTGCTACATTGCATAAGTTTAAAATAACACTGGTTGAAGTAGCATCAAATCTTGAAGAAGAATCATATCATAAAATAGATGCAAGATGGAAGTATTCTCTTGCTGCTGAAAAATAAATGAGAGAAAGTTTCATTGCAATCACTATCTCAGACCTTAAAAAAAGAGGAATTAAAGATACCTTATAAGAATATTCAAAAATATTCCTAGTAAAAGACAGGGCACTAAGCATCATGGTCGATCAATTGGAAGAAGTCCAAAAAGACACTGATGATCTTTAGAGAAAAATCTTCTCTATGGATCAACCGACTATTGAAGGAGTCAAAGAACAAGAGGACAAGTCTAAACCTATTGACTTAATAACAAATCAAGAAGAAGTTATTATTGAAGATATGATTGAGCAAGATCCAGATGATACTGTAAAAGATGATGAAGATATCATGGCAACTGAGGCCATAGAGATAGAAGTAATGGATGTTGATTATTCTTCCAAGGAAATATTGATGGCAGAAGATCCTATCATTAAACAAATTCTAAATTTTCCTGAGATAGAGGAATTTATCTCAGAGGTAACAAGGGAAGTGCCTACTATTGATGAGACCCCCACCATGACAGAAAAGGAGAGTGAGGAAAAACAAGAGACCAAAATAGCACAAGGTCAAAATGAAGAGTCGGCAACCCTTACTGAGACCACAAGACAACATCAGGAACAAGAAAAAGAGAAAGAAAAGGTAGAAGAGAAGAAAGAAGAAAACCAAGAGAAGAAGGAAGAGAAGAAAAAAGAAGATCAAAAGAAAGAAAAAGAAGACAAAACTGAGGAGACATCTACACAATCAAATGTAAAGAAGGCATCTACTTCTAAGGGAAAATCAAAGAAGAGGAAATATGAGAAAGAGGTTGACATAAGCCAACCCATTGTTATTCCAAAGGTTGATATCACAATATTGAGTCCAAAGGAACTCTCTGAGTTTGGAGATTTGTTTAAAAGAAAAGCTGCACAAGATAAGCTCATAGAAAAGAAGTAGAAAATAGATGTTATGGAGCAGGTAAAAGGTATTTTGAATGAGATTGTACCTAAGCCCACAATAAATGAGAAAGGAGATATTTATAGCCAGTTGAGAGAACTGGTCAGTCAAATCAACCAACCTGGCATAGATACAGCCAAGTATATGTTGTAAGTTCATAAGAAGGAGATGGAGACCAAGGTGATTGAAGAAATTCTTCAATCGGTTGCTTTAGACAAGGTAACTCTTTCTGAGTTAATAAATGAATTGGAAAATGAGTTGCAAACAATTCTTTTATTATTTCAGCAGATTTGTTTGATTTCCAATTTTACAAAGGAGATAAGAGAAAAATATGATAATGTGGAAAAAGAGCTCACCGAGAAATTATCCAAAATTTCCACCGAGCCTAAGGCCCTATTCGACCAAACCATATGATTTTGCATGTTTCCCCCTTCTTGCAACTTTGTGAAATTGTTTGGGCTTTGAATCTCAAGTTGAAGGTTCAAATGGAATAAACTTCACAAACCAAATTGCAAGATGGAAATCCTCAAAATGAGTTTTTCAAAAACTATAATTTTATTATATTTTAATTTTATTACGATTTTTTTAGTTTTAGTAAACATAGGTTTCTCACTGTTCATCAACGCCTTTGTTCTACACATATGGATAATAATGAATTAATTTAAAAAATATTCAAAATATTTACATAGAAGGTATTGGTGTCTTTGTTCCAATAAAAAAAATATTGGATTTCAATACATATAGAATAAGCTATACAAGATTTCATACACCTGTGTCTAAATTATAATTAGTTTAGCTTCAAAAATTACTAAAATAATATTCAAAAAAATGTTATGAAACCAAATGCAATCATTAGATATCGATGTTACAAGCCTAAATTAAAAAGAATCATAATTTTATCCTTGTAGAAAAAAATTCATGTGCAATGTCATGCACATTACTCTTTAAAAATGGTGTTTACTATTAAAAACTAGTTATCAAAGGAGATGGAAAAAATTATACAATTTGGTTCCAATAATTTTTTAAAAACTATTTAGAATATACAGACAAAATGTCACAAATCACTAGCTCCCATCATCTTTAAATTCCTAATGGTTTAACAGCTATAAGTGTCAAAAAGTAAAGATTTAGTTCAAAATGTTCATTTCAATGTCAAGTTTGGATAAAAAAGTGTAACCCACTATTGTGAGATCACCCTATACATAGAACTAACAATGTTGAAAGTGATGTATATACTTTATAGATGTGAATTAGGATAGTGACTTGTATAGCAAGAGGTCTACAAGTTGTTATATGTTTTCTTTATTTGAAAATGTAATTAGCTAGATGAGTAAGAGATAACTCATAATCGGTCCTATAAGAGTTTTTATAAATGCTCTACACCATAAGGGATTTGGTTGAAAATTATAGACATCCAAGTTCTAGGTGTTGCATGAAAGCACAGGGGCAATCAAATATGAAAGAATAATGTTATTCTATTAAAGAATGCAAATGATATCTATTGGTAAAACATGATTGAATTACAAATAGGACTTCTTGGTTATATAGGCCAAGGTGAACATATAATTTTATAGGATTATGACATGTATCTTAGTCTTAATCTTATTTGAACCTTAAGTAAACTTAGCCAACTTGTGTGAAAAGGACCTAAGTGAAAACTAGCTATACAAAACACCCATTTCACACCAACAAATGTTTCCACTATAGAAGTAGAATACATGTTATAACACATGCTTCTAAGGAAGTAGCATGATTACAAAGATTATATTCTATTATGAGCTTGAAAGTAGGATAGTGAGATTAGTTGTGACAATCAAAGTCATATATTTGGTGAACAATCCTAAGTATCATAATTGTACTAAATATATATTCAAGTTCAATATCAATTTTTTGAGAGATGTTAAAGGATAGAAGTGTCAAGCTAAAGAACTGTGAAACTTTGATGAATTATTGATTCACTTACTAAGCTAATGGGCATAGCTAAATTTGGTTGATACAAAGAGGTTATGGGCCTTGCCCTCCTTAGCACTTAGTTTCTTTTATGTATCTATTACAATGTATATAGCAAGTTAGTTTATTTTACGTTTAACATACAATATAAATATCGAGTGAGATAATGTTAGAACTACACCTATTATTCATCTTACAAGTTCTAGTTATTTATGATGTAATCATTCATAAATGTAATTTATGTATGTATCTCCAGCAATCAATAGTGGACAAATTGTTACATCCAAGTAGGTATTGAGGCATCTATTGTATGAGATGTTAATTAGGCTTATTAAATGACATAAAAACACTAGAAATAAATATCATTCCTTACATAAGAATAAATTGGTTAACATGGAATTGCCTAATTTGAGTCATATTGGTGGAATGTGCAAGTTTGTTTAGATACATCTTGGAATAATGAAAAGGGGACATTGAAATTTGTGCCACCTCATAACAACCTTGGACCTACTCAATGGGGTGTCATTATTTATCTTGTGGTTTTAAAAACTACAAGTGGTTTCCAAGTTAATCCTTTTGTATTTTAACAATGCATAACATAGTGGTTTAAGAATCTTAAAAATCATATACATTGTGAATATCACAAGATTGAAGTGTGGGGACTAGTTGCGAAAAATTTTTAATGTTCAAAAATATCTTTGCTAACTACTTGTATCATATCTTATAAACTAGATGTATTATATAATTTTCATTTTGGGATTAATATAATTGTTTAATCTCTTTCATTGTGGATTTTTTAATCCAAAAGGGTCTTCTCACATATATCAATGTTCTCTTTGTTTAGTGGATAATATTGTGGTTTCCATATTAATTCATTTTCTACTCTTATATTTGTGATTATTGAATTGTTATGAAGGATAAATCAACTTTTATCACTATTTTGTATGCTTTAATGAAACCCTTAACTCAAATTTCTCAACACTCTTCCAAAGGAAGGCATGCCTCCCACCTATGTGTAGATGGGCTCTTTGATCTTGTCAAATCCTTCTTTAAAGAATCCAGAGAGGAAAAGAGAGGAAAGAGAGATGAGAAAGGAAAAAGATAAGGCAAGGAAATTATATGTTAACCAAGAAATTAAAAATTTCGGGCAGGCTATGGAGAAATTAAGAGAAATGCAAGAAAGAATGGAAGAAATTATGATGCAGCAATTGATTGAGGAAAGCCAAGAGAAAAGTTGGCACTTACTGGTCAAGAAGTGGATTATGTGGCCAATCAAGAAAATTATTCAAAGAAGAAGGCAAATGGGAGCATAAAAATCTGACATGAAGGAGTCCTTGATTGAAGAACAAAAGCCAAGAAAAGAGGAAGATACAACTAATAAAATGGTAAGTAAACATATAAATATTATAATAGCAGTTAGGATTAATCAATTGTCATTAGATGTTCAATTCTTGTTGCAAGAATATGTTGATGTGGTAATAGATTATATTTCATGGAAAAGTGTTAGTTCTCATACAAAGTGGGAAGATAAAACCTTCAAGATGATGGAAGACAAGGGTGAAACCTATTATATATTTTCCTTGATCAAATAAATGGGTGAAGATGAGGTTGAGTGGCTTGATTTAAAGACAAAGATTCCATGTTAGGTTGACATTAGCTGAGAAAAAGAGAGGGTTGATGATTGTATAGACCTTGAGAGGAGAGCAACATCTAGCTTGGAAAGTTTGGGTAAAAGGAGTTGTGTTATTGCAACCTTAAGGAAAGACAAAAACATATTCAAGATGAAGCAAGTTATGGAAGAAGAACAAGGTGTTGGGATAGAGTACCCAATCCATCAAGGCAAAAAAGAGTCAAATCCAGGGTAGAAAAAAAGTTGGAAGACATGTTTGCATTGGCAAGATGAAACCCAAAGTGAAGATGAATCCATTTCTAGGTAGCAAGGAGTCTATCAATACAAAGAACAATGTAGTGTTTTTATACCTAGTCCATTGGAAAGGACTACCAGATGAAAGATAATTTGGATCACAATAAGGTGAGGTAATAAAGTATGATCTATAGAAATACAAATTCTCAAGGGACTTGAGATCTTTTTTTGGTTAGGTATTTGGTGCAGGGGCACCTAGCCTCATCCAATTGCTATGGTCAAAATGATAATATTTTGATCTTTAGAGTATTTTGTGATGTAATAAGGTCTTAATAGACCATTGCTTGTTAGTAAGCATCTAAGTTGGTTATTTAGTCATTAAGATGTAATGTTATACAAAAATTTGACAATGTTGCTCTTACTGTCAAAATAGATGTAATTTGGGTCTAGTAGGGGGATTTTCATGTTGACTCTTGTTGTGGTTTGAAAAAAGGTCTAGGAAGACCATTGGTCATGATTTTAGGTCATTTAGGATCAATTGTGAAAGCTTGAGTCAAATTGCAAAAGTTGTAAAGCAACTTTTCTTGCAAAAGTTGCTCTAGCAAACAAAAGTGGTTTCAATGTTGGTTATATTTAAAATATCAGTTAAAAAAGGTTGGAAGTGATTTCCCAACCTTAAATACACCCTATGGAATTGACCAAAGAGGTTGGTAATGTATAGAGATCAAGATCAATTAATGAAAACTTGATTGTTCCCACATTTTTAACAAATATGTGACAGTACTAGTAAATTACACAGCTTTGTATGATGACAAAATGATCTCAGAATGATTTTGGATTATGAAGAACTATATTACCTTTCATATAAGTCTGGCCTCATTGATTTTTATGAAGATTAAGAGAGATATTGCAATTTTTCTATAACCAGGTCTGAAACCCTTTCAAATGAGGGTTTGAACACATAAAATATTGTAAATCCCATTTCAATTGGTAGAAAAGTATAAGAATCCTTAGAATGGCTCATTTTTATAATTTCATATTCCTAAATTGTAGGGCCTAGTTTTGAGGTTTGCATATGTTTATATGATGTCCTAGGGGTGGAATTCCACATGTTTCCAAGGAAAGGTGAGGTGTAGATGCTAGGGTTTGTTCAAAGGCTATTGGGGATGGTCATATAATGGTGGTAAAAGATTTTTCGGATCATATTTGAATTTTTTGAAGTGTTTTTCTTTTTAGTGGAGGCCAAGAGTGTAGAGTTTCAATAAATCATCTTATAAACTACCCTAATTAGGCATATGAGTGCAAATTACCAATCAATTTTAAGCCCTTGTGTTTCAAAACTACCTACCCTGATTTTGATAAATGTCGGATAAAGCCCAAATGGGTATCCAAAAGTGGTCTTTTATCCTCTTGGTAAGTTCTAAATCAAAAGATATTCTCAAACAACTTAATCAGTTGTACTAATTAGGCCTAGGATCATAATTACCAGTCTATTCTAAGGGAAGATGGTCCAAAGAAACCCAGTCAAGTTTTTTATATGTTTTAGAACTCCCAAAAGGGTATTTGAAACAATCTTTTACATTTTGGATGTACAGACAAGTTTGCATGTTATGGTTAGTTTATTAGTTTTGGAGTACTACTAGCTTGGAATGGCCTAGAGAGGGAAATCATCCAAATGGAGAGGATACTTTTTATGGAATGTCATAGAGATGGTGTATAGGTCCATTGTACATGCCTCAAGGTCTGTAATTGGTTTGGTAGAGGGTCCAACCATGGATTCCCAAATGTGAGGGTTGTAGCCTTGTATAGGCTTAAGGGTTTTGGAATAAAAAGGAAAACCCATTGAAGTTGTAAAGCCAAGAAGCTTTGTGGTGAAACATGGCCCTAAACTTGTGATTAAACCCCCGCCTTTGTATCAGTTTTCCTTTTGGATTTTACATTGGAGCTTAAATGGGCTTCTCATGGTGTCTTGTAGACATTCTTCACAGGCTTGGGAAAAATCAAAATGAAGTTCTCTTTATATTATGGTCTTCACTTACAAATAGAGGTATTTCTTTATTTTATTGATTTTGTTTATGTTCTTCTTTATTTAAATATTTAAAATCTTATATTGCATCAAATAGCTTATATAGCTAGTTTATTCATGCATTAGAATCGTGTAGAGATCCTTGCGCCCTTTTTGAATAGTCAAAAGTTCGTGTTAAAGTTTTAAGCTCTTTGGTTTGGTTTTAGACCTTAGATATCTTAAAATGGCTCTAATTAAAAGTTTATTTAGATTTCAATCATCTTGTCTTGTGATGACCTTGCAAACACATATTACAAGTATTGTGTAGAACCATGTATAGCCTCTGTATGGCTTTATGTGAAAATTAAATGTTCTTGGTTGAAAGAGAAAGACTCCATTTAACTAAGCTTGCTATGTCTTTATGGTTTTAAGACCTTCTCCTCCTCCCCCCTCCCCCTTTTGAATTTACCTTTGTGTGATTTGGTCGTGAGAAAATTTATGAGAACTCTAGTGCCTTATGAGACCCTTTATGAGTTTATGTGTCTTATGAGACCTTTATGAAATTCTTGAGTTAGATTAAGCGTGTAGATCCAAGGGTTGACTAAAGTGGTATGGGCATTCACTTGATGATGTTAATATAGTAGGGTGGTGGGTACTCTTTCTATTGGCCCTTTGGTGATTATTTTTTAGAACTCACTAATGGAACTAAGGTATTTATTCATTAACTACACTTAAATATTGTTGAAATGTTACTAATATTTGCATTCTAGATTTGGAAGACTTCAAAAACTGTGTCATACTCTTCAACTTTAGAGAACTTGAATAATGAATGTGATAATACTATGCACTCGTGGATATTTTTTTCATTATTTTCGTAAGTCTTCTATTTATGATATTAATTGTTGACTGTGTCAATAATTGAGTATATGTTCATTTATCTTATGAGAGAATCTTCGATGTTTTCAAAACAAATGATATTAGCTAAACAATGTTTTAGGCATATGTTTCCTTTGAGAAATGTAATATGTTTGTCAGGTGTCTGATATAATGTTTCATTATGTTTTATCATATTAAAGGCATATGTAGGAATGAATATGAACGAGGATTGCTTCAATATAAAAATATATCATCTTTATATAATTTTATTGATTCAATACAAAAAGAAAAAAAATATTAAAATTGACAAAATTATTTTGTTGCTATCTTGTGATGGTCTAGTTCATTGGTTTGCAACTAAGAATTTTTTAGTGCAAAAGTTGGTTCACCATAGCAAATGGAAAATTGAAGCGGTGAACAAAAGTTGGCCACACTAAATACAAATTCATCATGTGGTAAATGTTCTTTGTGGAAATATTGACTACTTCCTTATAGGAGTGAACATTTAATAGAGTTCAAACAATTGCCTTTTCACTTTTCCTTGAAAAATAAAATTTAATCCTACGGTTTTAAAAAAAAAATTGACCTTTTTTGGATTTTGGATTGTAGATCCACATGCTTTTCCATTATAAATAAGGTTACTTGTACTCTTGTCTATCATGCCTCTTTTAATGGTGGTTGTACAAATATACATGTTAAATGGTGTTTGTTGAATACAATGATGAAACATGCATATGTATCATACCTATGTTTCATTTCTTGTTATTAATACTCCTCAATGTAGGAAAGAATCTAGTTAAACCAGGTTTAGCAGATGTATTAATGATAATCTATGTGTACTCTATTTTCCTTTGTCTCTATGAGCTTATAGATGCTTGTGTAAATTAAAGATCCATTAATATGTTTAGAGCTCTATATGAAGTATGTTCATGTGAAAAATAAAAAGGAAATCAAATGTTTGCTTAAATAATTAGATAATTAAAAAAAATGCTATTGCATGTAGTTCTATCTATCTTATGAGAGAAACAAAATCTTCCATGTTTGAATGGTGTGATAATCTTCTCCTTTTATAATTTCAATTGAAAAGAAATAAATTTGAATGTTTAGTAATCTCTATCTCCTAACTAATATGACTAGGAAATGATGAAGTGTACCATGTATATATTCCTTGTATCCTCATGTATATTAAGGAAATAAACAAAGCCTAATCATGTAACTATGGTTTTCACATATTGTTCACTGTTTTGCAAAAAGGAATGTGGTGTTTTATTGTACCCACTTCATCCTAGAGAACTAAATATTGTTGGCATGTGTGGCAATGACATGTATTGCAAAAAGGAATGTGGTGTTTTATTGTACCCACTTCATCCTAAAGAACTAAATATTGTTGGCATGTGTGGCAATGACATGTCGTGATGCATGCCACTCTTGTAGATGAAATGAGATCATATATCTACTTATATGTCACCTAGACATTCCTTTTGTGTGTATTTGGTGTTTGTGTTAGTGCAATCATGTATGATAACTATATTTCTATGTGGGTTCAAATTGTTGCATTTGTTAATGAAAAAAAAATGTAAGACGTATTTTGCCCTTAGTAAAATTCAAGCATTACACAAATAATAGAGCAAACAAAAATGGATTGGTGAATGAAACAGTAGAGTGTAGAGCCACATGGATCAGATTTGCATGGTAAAAGGATATATTCACAGTCGCAAAAGTGATCCTAAAATGAAGACTTAATCAAAGACAATGTGCAAAATTGAAAGCATTATGCAAAACAAGAGAGACATTTTTCAAATCAAAGATAATCCATATTTCAAAATCTTCATCAAAACTTTCCATCTTTGATCATAAATCTAAGTAGTCAGATCTAGTTCCTAACTTAGCATTACTTACTGAATTATCCACACAACTCTCAATTATTAATATATGTTGATTTATGATGAATTCTACGCATTTCAGTTAATTACACGAAACTAAGTTTAAAAAAAGTTTATTTTACTTTACAAATTTTATATTTAATTTTAATCTACATAAGATAATACTGCACATTTCATTTGATTAGCCTGGACTACGTTTAAGAAAAAATATATTTTCCTTTAAAAAATTATATCTAGTGTAGTCTACACCAGAAAAAAACCATAGTACTACTTTTATGTTCGAAGTAATCCTAAACAGCTCTCGTGACTGATTTGAATGGCTTAATTTCAGAGATGATAACCTAAAGTGTGCCAGTTTGAGTACCATAAAAATTACAAATAGTAATAACTAGTAGTATAGAGTTAACGTACTAAATAACAAAGGTCTTTACTATCTCCTGTCGAAAACAAATTTGAATGGATGGCAACTTCTTGATAAAAATATCATTCACATCTGAGATTTAGATAGAAGATCTCTCCTCCTCCAGTATTTCTTTTTTTTCTTCTGTAGCTGAAGGCACCTTCTGGATTTCTTCTTTGCGTAAACCTTCTCTCAAACCCAACACAATAAACAAGTTGGTCAAGGTCAATAATGACTCTGCACTTCCATGAAGCCAATCCACATTTGACAATGATGTTCCATAATGTATCTTTGCTGCAAATGAAAACACAAGAAATGTGAGACAAGCGTCATTGAAGCCAAACAAGAATGTAAATAATTAATGCAATGAGTCTGCAGGACATGATCATAAAATATGTTTATTTGAATCCTCAACTTTTGTTTGTTTTCAAATTTCAACAGTTAAATTGGGTGCCAAAATTATAAGGAAATCAGCTCAACTCAAAGCTGTGACCCAACATTTTCTATGCCAACAGCTTATTGGTTACATGTTAAAAAAGCTAAAATGCTCTGTTCCTAGCCATTTCTTACTAGTAACATTTCCAAGACTGAAAAGACACAAAATAGGTGGTATTCTAATTGATTTGGCAGTAGAAAACGCAATCACATATGAACAGTTATGTACTTTTTTCCCTTATGTTGACCTTAAGCATTTCTTTTAAAAATTTTACCCTAGAAGATCCCTAGCTAATCTTTAAAAAATCTCTTTTGAATATTTGATTATTTATAGAGTTTTCTATTCAAAAGGTACTTCCAATGTTAAATATTTCAAAATTACAACCAACATAATATCTTTTGATAAGCCTAATTCTTGACAGCGTGTATTTTCGAGAGTAGTTATTTTCACAGGTATCCTCTACTAATGAAACTGGTATCTGAGACTCGGGTAACGTTTTACCATTTTATTCGATATAATTTAGTCCCTAGTGTTGGAATGTTCAGTGGTACAGATGCTTATTTGATTGATTATTACTTTTTGTACAAGCCTAATAATAATTCAAGCATGTGAATTAGAAACTGGAATTAGTAACAGCCATCTTTGTTGAAATCAATCAGCCTATGGTAAATCAATTTCCATACTAAGTGAAAAAGTTTGACATCTATTATGCATTATAAACAATAAAAAAATGAAGATTACTTAAACTGCATTAAGATACATTAGAATTACATTTTTTGTCTAACTATCCTTGTATGAGGTGTGCAAGATTCATTCAAGAAAATAAAGTAATGCAACATAAACTAATTGCTCTTCATGTATCATGTGATATAGGTTTAACATCCAATACAATAACTGGGATCATCCGTAATGAAAATTGATAATATCCTTAAGTTATTAGGCATTACTTGCATTAAATTGCAAAAGAACTAAAAATAATAATTCATGCTGATAGTGGCTATCTTTCACAAGCCCATTAAATGTGAAACTACATGTGATGCAGCACAATATTCAGTTTGGTCATATAGTATCTTAATAAGAATAGTATGCAAGCAAGAAGCGTGATCGTAAGTAACTTATAGATATACAGAAGAGTGAAGGTTACTTAGACCTGAATGTCAGCTAAGAGCACAGAGATGCGTTCGAACTAAGTGTGTTTCTAACTACCCTTGTATGAGGTGGGCAAGGTTCAGTCGAGAAAATAAATTAATCTAACATAAACCAATTGGTGTTCATGTATCATGTGATATACGTTGACATCCAATGTAATAACTGGGATCGTCTGTAATCAAAATTGATACCATCCTCAAGTTATTGGGCATTACTTCATATTAACAGAACTAAAATAATTCACGCTGATAGACAACTATCCTTCACAATCTCATTAAGTATGAAAGAACTAATTGCATGTGATGCAGAACAATATTTAGTCGGGTCTCATAATTTCTTAATAAGAAACTAGTATGCAAGCAAGAGCATGACCATAATTAAAATCTACATATACGTGCAGAGAACAGGTTGACAGCATTATACTAACATCAAGTATGATGTGTATTTTCTACTCAAGTTATGGCATATGCCCAATTTCCTGCCATAATGTCAGGCTAGTGAAAGAAATAACACCATAAATGATCCTGAAAGACATTTTTTCATTTTAAATGTGTTCAACTAATATTCTGGTACAGAACAATAAAAGTACATGATGGAGCACAACATTTGTAAACTTAATGCAAATTCTTTTCTGGATTCGATTGTGTATGTTTCTTTAGCATCAACGTTTCGGATCACACTCCGTGATCCATCACGGAGTGTGATCCGAAACGTTGATGCTAAAGAAACATACACAATCGAATCCAGAAAAGAATTTGCATTAACATATGGATTGTGGAAATCTGATAATGTTAATTTGTAAACTTACCAAGTGGTCCCATGGAGGGGGGGCTACCAGATTATTCTCCATAGATGATTGTGAGAGATTTAGCTTTGCAGAGGGAGAAACAGAATGTTTTTAAATACAAACAAATACTGGTAAGGTTACTCAGATGGGCATGCCATGCTTGAGAAGTCAGGCATCAACTTAACCTGTGCCAATGATAATGAGCTCCCTAGAACTTACTGTTGGACCACAACCCACAAGAATGTTTTTAATGAAAAATTGGTCAAACATTGTAATATAAAAGAGATGCCCGTGCAACTAACCTTGTAGCCATGTTATCAACCCGACCTGATTTTTAAAAATAAAAAAAAATCCCCAGACATAGTACGTGCTTTGCAATACAAAAGAGATACATATAGTCAAATAGCAAAGAAATATTATCAGATAAATTAAAAATGATTGCTTATCAGAATAAACAGATCTAAGATGTTTTACAATCGAAATTTAATATTCATACTCTTCTTCATCAGAAGCTAGCTGTGTCAAGTACAGAAGCTGCCTCATCTCTATAGACTTTGGCAAGTTGTGCAACTGTAGCATCTAAATCAGCATACTCAAGTGTTAGATCCAAATTCTTAATCACGTCCTCAACATATTCAGGTTTCTTATATAATGATATGAAGGTTGGTGTGTATGAAGACCAAATCCCCTGCTTTATTTGCACCCAAACAATTGCACTTGACTGAGTGGATGGAGTATGTCCTCCAATTTCAGTCAGCTGAAGAACTTGCAACCTGTTGTGTTAGCAACTTAGCATACAACATTTTGTATCTAATTCAGGAATCAAACTTAAAACGTAAATTACTAAATTATATTATTATAAAAAATAAGATAGCATCGAATGAAAAACGAGAAAAATAAAAATATGCATACTTGGGAGAAAATTTTAAATGCAAGAGGCTGGGAATAATGGAGCCTTGACCATGTAGATGCTACCACTCATCAGCACTTTTTTTATATTTGTCTAGAAGAGCGGAAACATCATGTTTTTTTGAAGCTATGAAGTGGCCAAACTCCCTTATGACATTTCTTTAGATTTCTTCGTCCAAATGTATATCTTTCTAAGTGCAACCTTATGGCCAGCAGCAACCTTCCCATCTATATATGGTCGCACCCTACTCACCAATTAATGTACTTTTCTATAATACTTAAGCAACAAAGAAAATGCTAAGAGATGCAAAGGGGTGGTTATCTTGTTCCAATTATCAATCTTTTGCACACTTTTGAAAAAATGTTTTTGTTGGGTCATTTTCCTTGGCTTCTATTATTGCTCTTCTTATCTCCACCAAGGATTCCATGCCATCATAAATTTCACTCAAACATGGACGATCAATACCAGCATACCAAATCATGCTCATGATGAGCTAAATGAAATTCAAAACATATTCCACACGAGCCCACCACCAATTATCTAGGATCAATGCTTTCACTTTTTGGGCTCTTTTAGTGCTTGACAGCCTCCATACATTCCACAAGTTGTTGATGACCATAAAGCTCTAGGACTCTTGCACCTTCACAAGTTGTCTTAAGACAATTGTACGAGATGCAAATCAAGTTTTGGCAACCTAACATGGTATTAAAAAAATACACATCACATATCAACAATAAAAGATTAAAATTAAAAACTATATTAAAAAATAAGATTTCAATTACCATCCACAACTCCAACTTGGAGAAGTTCCTGAATATGGCTTGCAACATAAGATGGTTAGTTATAAACATTTGGATCTCCTCACCCTCTGTGCAGATTTGTTTGAGTCATTCAATTTGTGTGCCAATCTTTTGCAATATCAAATTGAGTGGACAGCACATCGTGTCAAAAAAAGTGATTGTATGTAGCCTCCACTATAGACCCAGCTGTCTTACATTTTTAGCATTGTCTATTATGACTTGGACAACATTTCCAGGCCCAACATTTCAAGGGATTCTATGAGGATATTGGCAATGAAATATGCATCTTTTACTTGCCCCTCACAATCCACTACCTTCAAAAACATTGCCCCTTTAGAGGACACTACTATAACATTGATCAATGGCCTATTTTTGCAATCTTTCCATCCATCAGAAACAAACACACCTATGTCGAGCCATGTATCCTTGATTACTCTCAAATTCTCAAGAATGTCTCTACTGAAGCTTTCTACTTCATCAATGAGGTGGTTTGCACCTTTTCACACCTAGGACTAATATAATTAGGTGCGTTGCAAAAACTATTCACCATATCTCGCCAATAAGGTGATCTAGCAATGTTGAAAGGAGACCCATTGGCATAAATGCAACAAGCAATGCTATGATCTTCAACCTCTCTCACTTCACTTTTGAAGGCCTTTTCAATGGGCAACTTTTTCGTGAAACTAAAACAATCTCTTCTTCAAAAGATGGTGGTATTAGCATGAAAGGTTGTGGGCCAACTGGTTATGTGAATCCACTAAGAGGTTTCTATGAACTTTTCTTTCCAAGAGGATGTGCTTAAGCCTTTGATCTATTACTTCTCATGTCGGCCTCCTCTTGTTCTTTAATATAAGCTAGTATTTGTTCCTTTTGACACCCTTTTGTGTTTGGCCCTAGACAAAATTTTATTCTTTATAGAGGGATGGCACAATAGTGAGCTTTCACTCAAAATATGATCTCTTATACTTTTTTCCACATTGGCTACAATACCAAAGATAACATCCACTACTAGGAATTTGTTAAGTCATTACTGTATGCTGCCAAAGAGGCGACATTGCATCAATTAAGAACACTCTTCATTTTGAGCAGCTGAACTAGATCTTCCAGCCATTTTATATGAACCTAAAATAAATAAATAAAAACATTACAAATTAACAACACTGCAATTGAAAAAAAAATTAAAAATATACAAAGTTTTATACAAAAGTTTGCTCTAAACTTTAAAAAATTAGCATCATTACCCATATTATGCATCAATAAGTTCAAAAAAATTTATTAAAAAAATTTAAAAACTTGTAAAGTTTTTTAAAAATTATCAGAAACTTGAAAAATATGAAATATTTACCTACCTTTGATGGTCAAATATTCCTTGTGCAACAATTCCTAAGCTTTTGGTGTACATCTTATTCCTCTACAGCCCTCACCTTTCAAAAATAATGAAGCAACCTTCAAAACCCAACAATGGAAGCTTTGACGAAAAAAATGATCTTCTTCATGCTTTGTCTTTGTCAAATGACTTGCAAACACCAAATAGACTCACTTTAGCAAGAACTCACTTTAGGCTACGAGTAGAACTAGGTACACTCAGGTTCCCCTAGGTACACCTAGTACCACTTGGGCACCCGGGCACATTGTGGGTCCTTCTAAGAAAAACCTATAGCATACTCAGGCGCCCAAGCAATTACTTGAGCATGCCCAGGGGTACTTGTCCCAAACTAGAACCCATACCCTGTCGATATGCATGCCTAGGCTTGGGTATAGGTACTTGATAACATAGATAAATATCTAGAGTAATATAAAATATGGAAATCAATACAACAATTAGCCTATATAAAAGCATTGAGTCCAGAGAGTCCAAACACATCTGAATTTGATGGATCATAAACTAAAACGAATATAAAAATAATTGAAATAAATGCATACTTGGAATTAGGAGATGGGATAGACTTTACACACTTCCTATGATAAAAGACATATACCTTGAATGTAAAGCTAAAAATGGAATCAAAAGTTCGTGACAAATGTGCTCTGTGAAATCAAAATCTATGCAGAGTTATAGACTGAGGTTGCGAGAGCAGCCTTGATCCTCCTAAGGGTGACCTTAATGTTGTTGTGAAGCCCTAACTTCTGAATCTTAACCAAAGTCTCCAGAATGATCTTGGAGGTCCTCTAACGCATTCCGGTCAACTCCCAGTCAATCCCTAAAAAGTAAGGATCCCTCCTAAAATCTAGAAAATTGTCCCAAATGGCTCACAACAGCCATTGCAAAGCTCCATAAACCTCCGACTGAGTCCCCTATCCATATTGTTGACCTACGGGAACTCAGATAATAGGTCAACCATCTACCATCTGCTAATCAGTCTAAGGAAGGGACATTATAGCTCTTGTAGCATTTTGTAAAATCTTAGAAAAGTGAATATGTTGTAAGTTTTGGCCCTTGCATCTTTTAGCTTAGGGAAAGAGTAAGCAACATCGGTGAGATCATTACACACCTCCCTATCCTCTACTTTTGCACATTGGCAATGTTTGGTGCCCAAGGGAATTGTTTTCTTGGTTCTTCCCTAAGCAAAGTTTTGACTTTTTTGAGTGCCTAAAGTGTTATTGACCTTTCTAGGCAGTTCCACGTTGATTGTGGCATTTTGGAGGCCAATCCCTGATTCTGGATCACCCACTGCCCACAACACCATCACTCAAATTGGACTACAGTGTCCAGACTAGTCCACAAAGCTCAGTCGAGACTCCAGTGCCAAATATGGACATAACACCAATATGGGACTCCAGTACCTAGGTCCAAGTGTCCCACTTGGGCACTACTGTCTAGGTTGGGCGTTGTAGTTCTCCCATTTATCTGACAAAAAGCATTTTTGGGCCTTGAACGAACAAACTTTGTATATAATGTTGTTCCTCATGGCCTTGAGAGTCTAGGAAATTTTAGAGCTCATCCGTAGGTGATGTTGTTGGAAATTTATTGCAACTTTTGCATTGGTTTGCATGCCTTCCCCAAAAGTTGGCTAGTCGTTGAACCTAGAATTAAGGAGATGGTATAGTATGTCTTGTGAAGTCTTGTGAAAGTGAAACTCTCCATTGGCCATCCCTAAGGTGTTTCAAACATTCCTCCATGATTGGTAGATGTTGTGAAACAAAAGTCTTCCATTTGAGCATTGTGACAAGATATCTTGAGTTAGTCGTTTAAGCATAGTGATGCTAGTAAGTTGTTAATGTTAAACTTAATAGTTCCAAAAAAAGTTATCTCGTGTTTTTTGGCTAATGCCCCATGCATTCCATAGCACGGCATTACATGGCAATTTCCTTTCCATTCCTTCCATACTCAGCCATAACAGCAAGAGGGGCCGACAGCCAACTCAATACTTCATTCATGAAACCTTAGCGGAAAAGAGAAAGTACATGTATGGGTTCATAATTGTCATAAACAAAATATTTAAATACCTCATAACTTGCAATAAAGAAAATACTCGTGAATTGAAATTCATAATCAAGTGATTTGTCAAATTTTAGTACAAAATGAAAACTAAAATCAGCATTCAATTATATTCATATGACCCTTCATGAAGAACATCAAGGTCGACATCTGGTTCAGCTGCATTTGAACCAAAATCAGCTACAACCCCTCTCAATAGCCATGCCATATGTAGTTGTCTTGTCTATAGAGACTTCAGCAAGTTATGCAATAGTAACATCTAACTTCTCAGTTGACAAGATCGAGAGTTAGATCCCAATTCCTTGTCACACCCTCAATGTAATCAGGTTTCTTATGTGACAAGAGGTGTAAGTTGGAGTGCACAAAGACCAAATCCTCAATCCTTTTGCACCCAATCAGTTGCATTTAACTGAATGGAATAAGTAGATAGATACTCCAATTACACTTAGCTGAAGAAAAGCTTATAATCTATTGAATTCACATAAAACATTTACAATTATAGAACATAAGTTATCATATATATTAGCAAAAGAAAAATGAGGAAGTTAAAAATTAAAAAGATGTGAAATTGAGATGATCATAAAAAATTATCGCAAGAGGTTGTAGGCAATAGAGCCTTGGCCATGTACATACCACCATTCATGAGCATCTTTCAAATACTTGTCACAAAAGAGAAAAATCATCATAATTCTTTGTAGATACGAAATTAGTCAAAAACAACACTATATATGTCTATATCTAGGAATGTTCTCCTCAATGCAATCTTGTCCCAAAAACAACCTCTTCATTTCTTGCTATAATACTTAGGGGACAAATTAAATGCTATGAGATGCAAGGGCACCATCATCTTGTTCCAACGATCAAAAATGATCTTTTGTGTTTGTTGTTTTATGCTCTTGTTAAGCCATGTTTGAAACATATTTCTCATGAGCCCACCACTCATCATCTAGATTAATGCTTTGAATTTTTGGGCTCTCTTGGTCTATGATCACCTCCATACACTCCAAAGAGTATCGATGACCATGGCATGCAATGCCTCACACCTACACAATTTGTCTCAAGATGATTGTGTGTGATGTGAATCAAATATTAGCAGACTAACATGGTGTAAAAAATAAAAAGTGGCAACTTAACAAGTATATAAAAATAATGAAAATACTAAAATATACAATCAACTTCAAGAACTCCAAGTTAGAGAAGACCCTGAAGATGGCTTGCGACAACTGATGATTTGTGACAAACATTTGAATCTCCTCAGCCTCCACATATGTTTCTTTTACCCACTCAATCTTTGTGCCAACTATTTGCAATATCAAGTTGAGAGAGTGGACAGCACACAGTGTCCAAAAAAATATACCCATATGTACCATCCACTATTGTACTATCTGCCCTACAATTTATATTATTGAACATATAACTTGAACAACATTTTCTCAACGGCGTGTATGAGGATACTAGCAATGAAAGTTGCATGTCACTTGCCCCTCACAATCAACCACCTTCAAAAATTTGCCTCTTTCGGTGACACTATGATGACACTAATTAGTGGTTTATTTTTGCAATCATTCCATCCATCAAATATGATGGACACTCCTATTTGGAGCCATCTATCCTTTATTGCTCTCAGTGATGCGTCTATTGAATATTTTTCCATGCTCTCAATGATTAGATATTGTAGTACTTTTTTGTTTTAAAAAATGTATAATAAAATGAAAATTAACTTTTTGTGTTGGGAAACCCATCGGTCCTTCTAGGTTTTCCTACGTTTGTCCCAAGTTTGCCCAAGGACCCACAAGGAACCCAAGATGAACTTTGAGCAAAATCCAAGCCATCTTGGCCCCAAATCAGGTCAAATACCAAACCCATATATGGGTATGCAGAAGTTTTCAGTAGAACCTAGTAACAGAGCAAATTTAAAATTGGCATTTCAATATTAAAAACCAAAAAAAAAATATACAACAAATTATTATTTGCAATTTGTATAGATTTCGGTTTTGTGGGTAGAATTATAACATGCTAGAATGAAAAAGTACAATTTTGAAAAAGGAAAATACAAATTAAATCAGATAGAAATTTAATTCAATGCAAAAGAAAAGAAAATAGCTTTACAATAACCTTTGAGCACATCATAGATTTAAGAACAAAATATTCAAAAACTGAAGCTTCACAAGAACATAAGAAAATGCAGTACATAAACCAACGTGAGCACAAAATTCTAGATTGATTTATTGCTCAATTCTCAAAAGTATAACGTCTTATCTTGTTGAACAATTTTTGCAAAAATGGCTAAAAGTCTTTTATAATGGTTTATGAAATATACGTGAAAAATTTTCGCCTTCCCACATAATCATTTAACTTCCCACTTTGGACTTCAAAAATATTATAAGAACTAAAATACAAAAGTCCCAAATGAGCATAGATGTAAAGCTCATTAATATATTGGGCTGCAAATTTAATGAAGTTGACATTATAATAAAATATATTATCTCCACTATAATTTGGCATTCATCTAGATGTCGTCACTTCTTGACAAGGTCCTTGGTAAAATGTGAAAGCTATTGCTAGACAAAACCATGATCCCAAAGACCTTGAGTAGTCATTTGGCTCAATATCATTGCTGCAAGAGCTGAATCCAATCAGCCATAACCACAAGTACCACCCAAGATAGCCTAAAGAAGTTCATTTCCTTTCTTCTTCTTAAGTTTGCTTGGTTATTGTCTAAATTTGAGCTTCAAAGCTGACTATATAGCACCTTAGATGTGAAATTCCGATAGTACAAGATGGAATCAAGAGAAGAATAGAAAATCCCATGTGCAATAGCACCAATTAACTTGCCAACATCCTTAGAATTGGCAAATAAAATGCAAATACAGTTTTCAAAATGACTTGAAACATGTCTTGTTCTAGAAACAATTACTAGGATGGAATCACTCTATCCAACAATTAAACATTCATCCACAAGAAACAAATTAACCTACTATAGTATTTAAATTGTTTCTATCTGCATGATAGAGCATCCCATTTCTCAACTATAACAATACGATCTTTCTCAAGTAGCTCCAAATCAACTGCAATCACCTATCAATTTAATGTTAAAAAGATGACAACATTATGCTTAATTCGTTTCTCTGCCATATCTTCATATAATCTAAATGTCTCTTTCAGAAGCCTCATTTACAATACCCATCAACTAAATTACCAATTCTAGTACGAGTACTGGTGGTACGAGGTATGGCAATTTTTTTCCTTGGGTATGGCTACGAAATATACATGTACATGTATATGTATATGTATATGCATATGCATATGTATGCATAATATACTTATTAAAATATTTATAATTACATGATATAGGACACATGGCTGATGACTGTGCTCTTTTGCGTCGGAAAGGTGCCACTACTTGGTGGAGGGCTGCAAGTGATATCCATTTGACAATCTGAGCTTCTAATTATCCTTCTAATTCTTCCTCTGAGGGCTATCAGTCTGCTGATGATGAGGAAACTCCTGCTGAAAATCTGGATGTTGTTCATGTTGCTGATCAGAACCAGACTTCTACCACTCGTCCGACTCCTACTGCAACCCTGGATGTTGCCCCTACTTCTTCGGGTGCAATGCTCGTTGGCCATGTGGCCCTTGCTGACTCTAATGCTCCTACTCTTGTTCTGCAACAAGACCCTGCTAATAATGCTCAAACTCTTCAACACTCTGGCCTTGGTGCTGACGGGTGTCCTAGTGGGGTCTCCTTTGTTGGTGAACATAAGGATAGCATCGCTTGGACAGTTGTCTAGCGGCATAGGAAGAAATTTTCTTCTCACTCTCGCCCATCTTCTCTTGGGGGGTGAGTCTGGTTGAAAGGCTTCTTGCCTTTGTGGTTTGTTTTTTGTCTTTCTAGTCAACCACTTTTGTACTACCTATGTACTGTCAATGGCCTATGTTTCTGCTTTCAAGCCTTGTTTATGTAAGGGACAGCCCCCTTGTTTTGGCTGTTGTTATTATCAAAAACAATGACACTCATACTTGCCAATAAAAAAAATTGATACCTCATATTTTGTAGAAAAAAGAATTCATATCATAATTCAATGATTTGTCAAATGTCAATACAGAATGGAAATTACAATCAATATTTAATTATCTTCAAAATTCTCTTCATCAAAAGCATCAAAGTCTAACATTTGGTTCAAATTCACTTGAATCCAAGGTTATCCAGAGACGTGTCCAAAGCACAATTTGACCCATCCCAAAAACGGAGATGTCCCAGAAACTCAAAAACTCGGAAACGCATCCCATGGCCGTCCCATAGTATTAATGTTTGAGTTTTGATAATTTATTTGACTTTGACTGTCATGTGACCTCTCAATTTAAATTATTTAACACAAACATTATATGTCAAGGTTCTATAATGTATATAAGCATGCTTTATCCATGTTTTCATATGACCCTTAAAACTTCCCCATATATTTTAAATTTTCCATATTTTTTATATAGTCGTCCCCTCTGTCCCTTAAAATGGCAAAAAAATATCCATCCTGAAAACCCATTTCCCCGTCCCTCCATCTAGGAACTCAAGGTAACGTAGCTTGAGCCATAATGAGTTACAATGCCACTTCACTAGCCAATGTACTATATAAGTTGCCTTATTGAAAGATATTTTCTGGCAAGTTGTGCAACAATAATGTCTATGTCAACACTCTCATCAGTTAGATCAAATTCATTGTCACCCCTGTTGGTTCCCAAATCAATAGATTGGAAATCCTATGAGCTTGCCTAACTCAATGCTTGGACTTTACAATTGATTTGGCCAACAAACAGGAATGATCGATTATGATCCTCTTCCCCTACTCTTTAAGCTCTACAGGACCAAGGCGGGTGTACCTATACATTAACACAATTTGTTGGTTAAAACTTTATATAGCAGATTATCTGATAATTGTTCTTGAATTTAGGGTGATCTCTCAAGATGGCAAGGAGTTTTTGAGGGAGATCAAATTGTAAGCTTCACAATTAATAAGTTACTGAACTTGTATGAAGAATGTTTGAATACTTTGGGTTTTGATTGCTTGGTTTATAGTGAATACTAATTACTAGTCTACTAGATGAGTATTTTGAATGCTTTTATGTGTTGATATCTTGTTTATTTTGGATATGTATTACTGCTTCCTACTTGCAATCTTTCAGACAAAGACTTCAATTAAGGGTGATAGACCGGTGCCTTTCTTCTATTGGGCAATAGAGACAATTCCTTTTTTAATCCTATGTACAACTAAGTGAGACAGAGAACACCACCTCAATGCTCCTCTTCAATGTCTTCAATTATTCTATTACACCACAATCACTCTTACTGAATTTAACCCAAGCTTAATGAGACCAATAAGATAGAATTACTAATGCCTAATAATCCTAATGATCAAATTGCAGAATAACAGGAATAATTTCCAAACACGAAGTTTTAAAGCAGCTTTATCTTCTGGAGATAAAATCACAAAGGGTTGATCAATTCGGAACAATCAAATCCACAACTCCAAATTAGAGAAAATACTGATTTATATTAATGCTTCAAAAGGTCTTTTGTACAATAAATCACTTGCAGAAAGTGCAGTAGAAAATAAAATATTTACATTGTTGATTAATGATGATATTCTTCTTCTTTACATTTTGCACCACATATATATGTGGCTGAATGGTTTTCATACCCCTTTGGGTGAAAAGACACCGCCCTTTTAAATAAAAATAATTCCAAATCCCGAAATTGTCTTAGTTTATGTGATTAATTACCATTTTACAAGTTGTTTAAGCATATTAGAGGTATTTTAAGGCTATTTTAGGGGTATATAATGGATAAATGGTCTAGAAATTATGTAAGTACCCCCTCTGGTGCTTCAGAGTTCATTCTTTATGCTCATCATTGTATTTATGTTCTAGTTTCCCATTCTGCCACATAGATACTATGTATTACTTAAACCTGTTGCTCCTCTCAATATATATATATATATATATTTAGACTATTTCTTGTGCCCTATCATGTTCCTATTTTCTCCAATTTGCATGCTTCGATCATTTCTGTCTTGTCACTTTGAATTACAAAATCCCCTTGACATGACAACCGTTATTATCACTGTAACTTTTGGTATGATACACCAATCAATTCATGCTCATGAGCCATATGTATGTTGTTTTATTTGATCGGTACACCTCTTTAAGTGTCCCTTTGATGCATATTTTGTCGCTTTGGCAGTGGTACACCTTTCCTTGATCTCCTTATTGGCTATCGGTGTATTTGAATTTTACCTATCCCACAATGGAAAGCTATGCCAATAATGTCGTCAATAAGACCTTCCTCGATCTACTTCTTGCTCATAATCGACATAAGGTTAACTAGTATGATAACATTCTTTGTGTATTCCCTCGTCGGCATAAGTTAACCTAATGCTTCATTTTTTGTTTCTTAATCACTAAGGCTTCCTCGATAAGGCATTTTAGCTATCGGCAAAACTTTTTAGTAGTCTCTCTGATAGAATCATATGTTCTTAACTTCTTAGTCATCGGCGTAGGCTATACCACTTCTTCCATCGGGCATCGGTATAACTTCCACTTTGTTACTCCGCAGTTGAAAGCTAAGCCGATGAGATTATCAGCATAACTCTTACCGATGTACTCATTTCATCATTGTTGGCATAAGTTATATCGATAGGGTTTGCAGCATCTTATGTATTCTAATTTCTTCTATCGGCATAGGTCTTCCCTATCGTATCACTTATCACTCATCCATCTCCATAGGTTATACCGGTAGCCTCACATGGGTTGTTCAAATTTTACTCTATTGGCATATGTTTTCCCGATAGTTTCATTGGGTATCAGCATAATATATCCATCGTGCTTCTGAGAGTTAGAGGCTAGGGCAATGTCTTTTGATCGGGGTGACTCTTCCTGATATATTGCCTTTGTGTGTTCCATCAGTGTAGGTCTTCCCATTCCATCTTATCGGAGTAGCTTTATCCAATATCTTTCATTGGGGTAGGATTACTCTATCGGGCCATGCAGCTTCTTCCTTCCTCCGATAGTGATGCGCTCTTCCAATCAATCAGTATTACTCATCCCGATATCTTTTGTCATCTTGACTTGTTATGGGTATTGGTCTTGTCGATTGCTTAGTTTTCAATATATTATTCGGTGAGTCTCACCAATGTGCTCATCGGGATAGAGTCTAACTGTCAGGCTGCTCATTTAGATCTTTCGCCAATATTGTAGTGCTACACCGATCGTTTTGATGACTTATTTACCATCAAGCTAGCTGTCTTCTAGTCCTGCTGATACTTGTGTATATTTGAACAAAGTGAGATTGGTGTACAGTTGAGGCAAGTCACACCGATGATATTGTCTTTTGAGAGTATCTATATACAATAATTTCACAGTTTGCAGATTCCACAAGGAGCTGATTAGAATAAAAATACTTCACAAAATTCATTGAATATTCTATCTCTACTAAAAAATCCTTTGATATGTGGGTGATTCATGGGTAAAGATAGGCATTTTTAGGATTTTCTCATTATATAGACCCCAAAATTTTGCAGAATTTTTGAGCTCCATCAACCCCCTCATTGTAATCAACTTTCTTATGTGAAACCTTCATGACACATGACATTTTCACAATTTGATCACTTAAGGGAGAAATTATATATGCAAGCATTTTTTTTGTTTACAAAATTGTTTTAAAAAGATGACATTTTCTGGTTTTTTTGGGGGGGGGCAGCCCTTGGGTCCTCCTAGGTTAAGCCTAGGTTCACCCAAGGTCCCTCCTGAGGTGCCCAAGAGGGATCCTGGTAGAACCCCATCCGAGAACCAATTAAGGAGGGGGTGCATTTCCAACCTGGTAGCATAGCAAAATGATGAAAACTACACTATGTTGCAAAAAATAACACCAAATATTAGATTATGCTATATTCACTTAGGATTACATTAGCTTGTAAAGCCTTGCTTTCCCATACAAAAGTGCCCAAACTATCTTATGACAAAGTAACTTCCAAATACCTACTAACAATATTAAATATGAGCAAAAGCTAAAACTATTTATAATACAAA
Source organism: Chamaecyparis obtusa (assembly GCA_027943335.1). Classification (NCBI taxonomy): domain Eukaryota; kingdom Viridiplantae; phylum Streptophyta; class Pinopsida; order Cupressales; family Cupressaceae; genus Chamaecyparis; species Chamaecyparis obtusa. The sequence continues at coordinate 1,461,527 of BSBK01002120.1, forward strand.
TGTAACAAACAAACAAAATGTACTAGCGCATTTTCATATTTGAAAAAAAACATCATTTCTTGTTCCTCTTGAAAAACATACAAAATGATAACTGAATAATACAATGTTATATTGATGTTTTCTCATTGCATTCATTACAAAATACCTTTTATAAACCCATCTCTTTCATTTTCCCGTACAACCAACTTATCTAGCAGACCAAATAGCTACTCAACTAATGTAACATCAGATAAAATACTAATAACTAGTTAATTACTGACACCATTAGTCCACTGAGGTGACCATATTACAAAAGGTAAGCCTTATATTCTAGCAACCCCTCTTAAGGCTTACTGTACTAAAAGAAAAACATACTAACACGTTGACTAAGAACTAAGAACATCGTACCCATACAAAACCATATATTCTATAGAAGCTTCTCCTTGAAAATAGATCTTGGACTAGATAGAACTCCATCAAACTAGCTCATAGCCCTCATAAAGGTGTAATTCCCAAGCTGAATTCCTAAATTCCCATAGTCCACCTCCACATAAGCCCAAATTATTGGATACCATCCATGTTAAGGTACATCCATAGTGCTCAATCAAGTCATCTCATGACCCTCATAAGAGTATAGTTCCAAAGATTCACAAACTCCCAAACTATCTGAGCAGCCATCCATGCTAAGCGTTATCTATAGTAGATCCTTGCTTATCTTCTAAGTGTGGAGTTCCATACTGAACTATCCATAGTTACATCTGGAGCCCCTTTGCTCCAAGAAGGGACACAAATAAAGAATTATTGTTTCTCATGCAAAGTCCTGTCTCTAAGAATGAAACTAGCTTGAGATGGGGTAGCTCCTCCAACCTTTGGTACCTCCAGCCTCCTCTTTGACTTGTCTACTAGATCTTATTTGCCTTTAGAGTGCTCATTTGAAATTACCATTGCAAATGCTAATATTGCTAACTTGATATTTCTCTTCTTTTAAAAACAATTGGTTGACAAAAAAATTGGATAGGTAAGCTATAGTTTGACCGAACTAATCCACATTAGAAATAAGGATAGAAAATACTTTGATTGATTCCTTTTGCATAGAGATTAGAATGCAAACCCTTGTAAATCAAACTTACAATTCCAAACAGCAAATGCAAACCCTCATAATGCTAGTATACAACTCAATGCAACATAAACAACAGATCTGGATAGATAGTACATGTGTAAAATATATCAAATGTCATTCTTAATTTATGATTGATTACACATGAACAGTAGATATAAAACCATAAGATATTAAATACGCCCAAATCTGATCTGTGACAACAAATTTCAGAATATTGGCAACTCTTACAAGTGAATTGATTCAACCAAATAGTGGTATATTTTACAAATTCTCCAAACTTATCAGAAAAACCAGCAACTCGCAGTTATTTCAGATTCCAACAATTTGTAACGATGTCAGTGATCAATTTCCAGAATACAAAAATACCATACATGTACAGAGGGCAGATCCAATGATGTAGGGTGAAACTAAACTTGTATGGTGGCCAGTGCTCAAAAGATAGCTGCAATACAATGATAAATGGCTGCGGCTAGCTGTAACAGACAATTGATGCTCAGATCAGCTATTTAGGGATGCCTCACCAGCCAAAAACAGCTAAAAAAGAGGTGGCATATATATGTGCAAAAGATGGTGTAGCAATGGATACCAATCAAGCTCCTTAAAATGCCAACAAATACATGCCAATTTTCTTTTCTAGGGCTAGAAACATCAAATAACAATCAACAAGAAAATAATCAACATTTTTATCCTAGCAGCACTATAGCAGCAACATGTAAACTTGAAACAAAAACCAAATATGCTGATTTGATGTTGTTGAATAATTTGCTTGCTGATATGAATTGAAAGAACCTCAAACAATGAACCCAAATGTGATCCTTGAATAGAATCAGCTCAAAGGATATAAAAGTTTTTGTCCACAAATCCAACCAGGAAAACCAAAAGGATTTTCATCCTCCTGATCTCCAACACCAAGGGTTTTGGTCATTGAATGCGTCACTCCAAATTAGAAGGAATAATCAGAATGATAAAATCAAATGCTTTCATGTGAGCATTGACCTCTTTGTTATAGGAACCTCTACTTTGGGCCCTCTATTATACTTTTTCTTTTATTCATTTTTTCCCTCCAACTATTTAAAATTACATTGAAAGGCCCCTTTTGAGCTACATTTTTTTTTAAATGTTGAAGATACTCACTTAAACATTACGTAGGAACTATCATAATATTTAAGATGCCTATTTGAAAAGGAAATGATTCAACCCAACTTAAAATATTATTAATTCTTTTAGATTTGAAAAGGGGGCATAGCATATTATTCACGTAAATAAGATCTACCGTCCTAATCAATTCTTCTTCAATCATAATAATAGACATATGATACAATCTCCTTAACATACATGTGTTGTGCTAGTAATAAATATGAACTGGGTCATGCATGTAAATAAAAATGGCAGCCTTTTATTCAAGTTCAATGATTGGTGGCAGCTCCCTTTTTTGGAATACTCTTGCCCATGTTCTAACTACATTTTGCAATGGCAAACCACTCGATTAGTAACAATTGCATATCCTAGAACATGATTTTTCAACTATATTTCCAGCAAGTTTGTACTTTGTGATTTCTTCTACCCTACATGACTATTGACCTTGTGCCAATGGTTTTCCTTATAAATGATGACTACGATCCCCCAACAATGGCATGAATGAAAACTAGGCAATGACTCTCTTAAACATAATAGTGGCCTTTGAGATTTTGGCTCCTCTATTGCTACAACAATCTACATCTTCAATAGAGTATTCCCTCATTATCTTCACATGGGCAAGATCATCAAGTTCTCGCATATTATATTGGAAAACATATAGAATACTAAACTAAATAATATGATGCTATATTAGTGTTTATTCAAGATAAATTTACAATCATTAAGTAGTATTGCCCATAGGGCTGCCCCAGGTACCCTGTGGGTCATTTACCCAAATGAAGGTTCGTGCATCATTAATTATTTTGGTGCATTGATTTTAAGATTGTTGACATATTTAAGTTGTCATTGGTTAAGTTAGAGGCAAACATCAATCCCACTGGAGCACCGGTAGACTAATCAAACACTAGTACTCTTTAGAATGCACCGGTAGACCAAACAGAGTGTTTTCAACCAGTCTTATGAGACATACAAGGAAAGTATGACCAACCAGGTATAAGTTTACTACCGGTTGAGTACATGATAATCCGAACCGGATTATGCAGAGCTGTCTCAATTAAAACCGGATTATACGGAGCATTCACAGTTGAAACTGAAGTTAGCTTTTTAACCGGAGTTCGGTTTATTTCTACGCGGGTGTTTCAAGGTAAACTCAAGATCATTTTGCAAACTTTTTATGCATGCATGATTTATGGGTGAGTTTACAGCTTGGCGGAATTGTGAGAAGTACTTTTTATAAGAATAATGTCTTATAAATACAGGTCATAGTATACACAAGAAGTGTTGTTGAATATTGAGAGCAGGAGAGGGATATCTTCTAATTGGAGCTACAGTCACAAAAAGTGAAAGACAGAGAAGGGTTCAACAGCCAAGCAAAGCAAAAGGGTAACAGGTGTGATCTGATCGGACAAAAGTGTCATAATAGATCATTGCTTTGAATTGTAAGAGCAGATTCAAATCCCTCAATCAGGGTGAACCCTAACAGGTTCTTGTATAAATCTCTTCATCGGGTAACATCTTAATTGGTGTTGAAAGTCCTTTTACAAGGCGACTCCTAACAGGGTCAAGATCCTAACAGATCTTCTACCAAATCCCTTTACCAGGTAGCACTCTTACAAGTGCTTTGTAAGCCTTTAACAGGGCATCTTTATTACTGCAGTAGTAAAGTTGGGGGTTTTGTCCCACCGTGGTTTTCTCCTTCTAACCGAGGATTTCCACGTATGTGTTGTGTTGATCTATGTATTTCTATTTCTGTTTATGAATGTTGATTATATTCTTTTAATTCTGAAAGAATATATATATAAGGTTAAATTGAAGTAGAAATTGTATTTACTGATTCACCCCCCCCCCCCCCTCTCTTAGTAACCGGTTAGGATTAACAAAGATATCATTATTTATCCATGTTTTGTTAATAATTATTGAACTATTCTCTATTATTCCATATAAGTTGTAACTATGGTCACATTTGAAGGTGAAATATTTTTTGTTTCTTCCTATATGACTTCCTAAAAGAGTAACCCATGTAACTTTTGTGAAAGATTTCCTTATTCCAATCTACATTTATATGGAAATTCATAGAACACAACATCACTAGTGTTTTCACTTTTTTATCTCATCTTTCCTCTACATTCCTACTATGAATTAATGCCAAGATCCTTCTAATTTTTGCCTTTCCTCATAATCAGTCAAGGGAGCATGACCAGACAAGGAGGTCAAGAGACCATTAGATAAATCCTTGTTATGTTGAAATTATTGATCCAAAGATCAATATAATGCTTTTATATGAATTTTTTACATTTTTCTCTTATTGCATTTATAGCACAATAAACTATTAAAGCTCAAGCCTACAGGTCATTTATAGTTATATTAAGTAATATATATATATAGATGTATAGGTATAACACATATACATACAGTCCAAGGGATTGAGCTTAATTGGTTAACACATTGGCTTCTCATTGTGGAGACCCAAGTTCAATTCCCCATAGGGATATCTAAAGTGGAATTCTATGTTGTGACTCTTCGTCTTCCATAGAAGGTGATTTCTAAATAGTAACTCTTGGCCTTAAACAGGTGATTTCTAATGCGTTTTCTCATAAGGAGCCTGTATTGGTCTAATGTTGATGCTCGCATAACCAAAATATTTGTAATCTGTATTCAATTCAAAAAAAACACATGCATATATCTAGATATGTGTGTGTATACAAACCTATACACGTAGACAAGGAAAAAAAAATGTCATACCAGCATATCCTGAACTGTTAACCTATGCCCATCCCATACCGTGGTTGGAAACTTAACATAATACTTGAAGTAGGCAAATCATAAAATATAATGCAAAATCTGTATTGGGTGAGTCACCTCTCAAATGTCCGAATTGATACGGATCATTAAGTAGAAAAACTTCATAGTTCCTTGGAAATTGAAACTGTCGACGTAACCAGTACATAATTATAATTCGTTATTACAGTGCTCAGAAAAATAATGTCAGAGTTGTCCATAGACCCTTCAACTAGTAGAAAATTAAGTTTTATATTTAACAATAAAGTCACTTTAGTGACTTAGTCTTAGATTTATTTAGTAAATAGATGGGAGTTTCTGTAAGATTGTTTAAGAAGTTTTGAGGAAGTTACAGGAATGTAATGCTTCATAAGCATTTGAAAATTTCATTTGTGTTATTTTATTTACATCCATGGTTTGATTTGTGCAAAAACCTTTTTGCTCTATCATTTTTTAACATGGTATCAGAGCATTATTGGTTCTGTGTACCTGTGTGTTGTGGTGTAAAGATCTGAAAAATGGCGATATGAAGGTGTGATGCTGAGCAGCAGTTTGCTGGGCATTTGATATGAGTTTGCTAGTGCTGTAGATGCTGAAGTAGCCACCTTAACTACTCTGTTTATATGCATTTGAAGCCAAAGAGGTTTGTTGGGTGGAAAGTGAGGGATCAGAGGTGTTGAAAGGAGGAAAGGGTGCAGAAATATGGTGAGACAAAGGTAGTTTTTATTATTTGAAAATTATGCTGCAATTCAAAGCCCTTTGTGAAGCCGTAGGAATGAGATAATGAGTCTTTATGACATTAAAAAGTTCTTGGTTGCAATTTAATGTTGAGAGAAAAAAAATTAAGGAGAAATATGTAGGATATTTTAGATATTTTGGAATGGTATTTTGATATTCTGAAAGGAAATCATATGTTCACAACTTCACACTAAGTTTGAGGAGCATGATTTTCATAAATGGAAAATTAAAATGCAATTAATTTTGATATATAAAGATCTACGGAATGTTGTCAGTGGAACTATTAATAAACCACAAGATGCAGATGAAGTGGTAAAATGAGTAACAAAAGACCACAAAGCAATGGCATTGATTGTTCTTGTGTTGTCTGATGCATATTTGCACCATAACAAATATGGCATGATCTTAATTTTTTATTTGGATCACAAGCTTCAAGCACCAAGATGTCCATTATGCTAAAAAATTTGGCTTAAAGATGAAACAAGGTTAAAGTGTTTTTCAACATCTTAGTACATTTAGTTCTCTTCTTAATCAACTTGCTGGCATAAATTGTAGTTGATGATGATAATGCAAAAGCTATTTTATTAAGTAGCATGCCTCCAAAATTTGAAAATATTGTATCTACTTTAAACAAAATGATTTCTTATTTGATTGATGAAGAGAATAGAGTTGCTAAAAATCATATAATTATTAAAAATATCATTTTGTTTGTAAAGAAGGCTGACAATTCAATAGCAAAGAATAAAAAATTTAAATGTCACTGCTGTAATCAAGGAGGAGATATTCTAGTGATTTGTTTTCAATAGCAAAGAATTGATGGTAAGTTGAAAACTAAGATTCTTTGATGGTTACTTGATCAAGATTCTTCTCACAATGACAATGAGAAGGGATGCCTTTTTTTAAATTAAGTATAAATAATTGGAGGTTGGCGGCAACAAAAGATGGAGGATATTTAAAATCTTGAGTTAGCTTCTTGCTCAAAGATGATACACTACATGAGAAGCACCAATTTTATCTTTCATCTCGAGTCCCTTCATGGAGCAAGGGGGCGTGACAATTTTGTTTTTTGGTTTACATATAATTGACTTTCTCTCAATCTATAGATGTGGTGAGTGGTACCTATAGATAATCTAGTTTGTCTCGATTTATAGTTTTGCAGGTTATGTTACTGTGGATAATGGAGTTTGTCTCGATCCACAAGTATTGTTGGACTGTTGTAGTCAGTCCATGTTGTCCTTTTTTTCTTTTTTTTCGTAATGCAAACCTTAAGGGGGCTTACATTTTATGATAAAGTACCTTTAGTGACTTATGTTAGATTTTAATAATAAATTAATAATTAGTTGGGAGTTAATTTTTATAGGGTAATTTAAGAAATTTTAAAGAAGTTGCAGGAATGTATTATGTAATGCTTTATAAGCATTTGAACATGTGATTGTAAAATTAACCAGAACTCAAACTATTATTTCGTGTAATTTTATTTACAGCCATGCTTTGATTTGTGCAAAAATCTGTTTGCTCTACCATTTTTAAACATCAACTAGATGCCTATATTAACAGTGCTGAGCAAGTATCCATTTATGCTACCAACCTTATTTTACAGCATGCATATGTTCTTATGTCCAGATTATTTTCCATCAAAATGAATATTTTGATAAGAATTTATTCACTGCCATAAGGACCCTAAAAAGGAAAAAATAAGATCCATTTCATTTGTGTGAAATGCCAAATATATTTGTTATGATAGTAATTAACACCTGGAACGTATTATAAGGGATGTTGCCTCTAATAAGAACAAGAATTTATGTATGTATGTTTCTTGTTTTCCACAGCTTATGTGTCTGCCTTGTTCTTTGTTAGCCTTCTCAATTAATAAAAAAATATTTAGGGGTCTAATGATGCAGTTTCTTTTGCAAAATAGAGTGGAAAGAAGTTGTTGGAGAAAAAGTGAAATTATCCTATGATACAATGTTGCATATCTTAATAGCCAAAATTTCATAGGGCTAGAACTCACCATAAATGCCTGCAGGAACTGCCCTTCCGTAATGTGTAACATCACATTTCAACATGTCCACAAAGGCAAACTACAATCAGTGACTGAAATAAATGTATCAAGTATTGAAATCCAGCTTACAAACATGAGAAGTAATGAAAGATAGGCAGCACATTAAATATATGTTATTAACTTCCTAAAGGTATAACAGCATATACAATGTTACAAAGATTATATTATAGCAATCTAAAAGAGAGAATCAAATCCACAATCCAACTTACATTAAAAAAAATTTGACAAAGAAAAGACATGTATTCAAAAGTGTATAACATACAAAATTCTGTAAAAAGCATGCAGCTTAGCAAGAAAAAATTTTAGTATAAAGAAGAGTGCCCAAACATCAAGCCGAGAAATAAGTTTTATCACAAAGCCACTAAGAACAATCTAAGAGAACAAGATTGCTGCATATTAGAGATTTCATTTACAATGAAACATTTGACTATTGAAACAATACATATTTGATCACAAAAAAATCCGTTGGTTTCGTTATAGAGCCCTAGTAAGGGTTCTTTTGTGCTTCCCTGTGTTAGACTGCTATGTATCATATCAGCATTCCAATTCCTACCCATGGCTCCTTCACCAAGAAAATTAGCACATACATTCCAATGTTCCACTTGGCATGTACCTTCGACGACAATCAAACCAACTCCTAAAATAAACCAGTTGGCACAAACTAACAAGATGCTAATAACATCTTAATGAATTTCTAAAATATATCTAAGTATTTTGGGGTGTTAATATGTCTCAGTTTTTATGCTAACTCCTCAAACTTAAATTATTTTACAAACAAGAATCACAGAATGTATCTACTTGGGTTATCCTGGTCTGAATTTTAATGGAAGAGTTTAATTTAATCACTTTCATTTTTCCCTTCATTGTTACCTAAACATACCTCTTGGTGAAGGGATGTATAGGCAAGCCGCAATCCTTTCATCCACATTTGAATTACAATCCTCTTCCTTGCCTTCGCTGTTCTTGACTGATACTATGCACACAAAAATATACCTCAAGTTGTGCCAACCAAAGGTGAAGTTGCTCTGCATCTACCTTTCCTATTCAGGGTGGAATCTCTATTTTCACCTCTACAGTGAATAGGCAGTTGGAAGGTTCTTCTATCTCATCAGAGTTTTGCAGTATAATTCCTACTGCTTTGAGAGAGTAGGAGAAATGATTAGATCTTTTAGAATGCTTAGGAATTTTTCTAATTTAAGTTGGTATGGTTCTTGGCTTACATTTATGAACTATATTGAGATGGAGTCGGATCCCAATGATATAGGATTATCGCTACTATTGAAAATTTGGTATGTCAAAAATATTAAATGGTTGCAGTGGCATTTACAATTTGTATCATTAATTCTTACCAACCAAAGAATTATTCATAATATATATGGGATCATTATGGAATTAATTAATTCCTGATTAGTAAAAAACATGTTAATCGGATACTCTTTGATAAGAGCTCAATCTGAATAATCGTAGAAGTGATTGAATCATAAAATTTGTCCGTAATTTCTTCAGACATACTAAGTTTATCCTCAACTTCCATATTTGTCTAGACGATGCCCTTTTCATTTGAATAATCCCTTTTTTGCCGAATTGCCTGAAGCTATGTGATTTTCAATCCAATTATTAATGTAATGCCAATTATCCCTTTGTTCTTTTTTTATTAACCTTTGCTTGGCAAGCTGCTGTAAGTTTTTTATAATTATAATCTTACAAAAAAAAATATTGATTTTTGTTTGTATTCACTTGATGCAGAAAAAAAATTATTATTCTAATAGTTCCCTGAACTGGATGGCATTTGCCGACATTAGACTGTTTATTTATTCCATACCCGCCACGATGCACGATAGCCTTACATCCAATTATGAAATAAATAAGTTATAATCCAATAGATAGGAGGGGCTTTGTGCCGACTGCTGCTTTATCCACTGCCTTTCCTACCTCCTCTACCATCTCTGCTTATGATTCTTGAACAAGATGAACTGTTGCTAGCACGGCTAAAATGGATGCCAGTAATGAATCAACTGGTCTCACTCAAAGCACTTTCTCTCATTTTGTGTCAATTCATCTGGCAACCCTATTTGTGGTGTTTGCTTGCAAATTTTAGTCCTCGAAGTGCTTGTGAGTGAGTCTTTAAGATAACTGATTAGACTGTGTTAGCTGACTCAGCTAGCTTAACCTAATCCATTTTGGATCACCTATTTAGCAAAGACATTCTTAAGGCAAAACAACAGGACAATAAACTCTATCAGGTTGCAAGATGTACAGAGGAAATCCACTCAAAAGAAATCAAAGGCAGAGTGTGGATTGGTTGTACATGTCTGATGTTCACTACCATTTACTGAGAGGAACCTTGAATAGCTAGGCGATGATCTTGTTAAGCTTTTGAGTTTTGATACATTGTTTGAGCTAGACTCCCCATATTCAATGTTGATGGGTTATACTAAATTTTGTGCAATGCTTTCCTATGGAGGTGTTGCAATGTTGCACTGTCGATTCACTGTCACTGCTAGTTTTTTATTGTTATAGAACTCGTGTCTTCTAAATATTCTCAGTGGCTTGGTGGCTACTAGCAAATATTTGCATATATAATTAAGTAACCTCCCCTTTTCATCCTTTGAAAATATATAAGAATTGCTTTGAGGAATGTTGACAACAATTTAACTGCCACACCTAGCTAGAGTTACCTGAAAAGACCTTTTTAAATAACTGCAAACACGGCAGAGATTTTCTGAGGATTGGCGACCCAAGCAAGCCATCAAAAAGTCATTAATATAAATGATATTCTCTACCTTTGACTGTTGAAATTTTATCACTAAGGCACTTTCTCTCATTTTCTGTCAATTCATCTGGCAACCCTATTTGTGGTGTTTGCTTGCAAATTTTAGTCCTCGAAGTGTTTGTGAGCCAGTGAGTCTTTAAGATAACTGATTAGACTGTGTTAGCTGACTCAGCTAGCTTAACCTAATCCATTTTGGATCACCTATTTAGAAAAGACATTCTTAAGGCAATGAATGAATGAATGAAAGATTTTAATAACATCCACGAGGCCCAAGCAGCCTATGGGACCCGCCAGTTGACAACAGCCTAATCTAGCTGTAACCCTTTGACTAATTCTTCTCTTCTTTGGTGCATTTTGATGATCAAGTTTGCGGTCTTGTCCAGCTGCTTTTCTTCGAAGAGTTGGCTCATACTGCTGTTTTCTAACATCTCTGAATACCCGGATCTGATGTCACTGTAAGTCGGGCATTCCGTGACAAAGTGATGTTCCGTTTCAATGGGCTCCCATGTCACAGAATAAGCAGGTCCTATTTTCCCATTCCTCTTTTGGCACTTTCCATCTACCCGTCTCGCATCTCAACTGGTGAGAGCTAGTTCTAAGCTGGGCTATGAGCATTTTCGCTTTCCCCTTAATAGCCGCTCCTAAATACACTTTTTCCTCGTGGCAAGTGTTGGGGTTAAATTCCTTAACATAGTATGATTTTTTCCTCGTGGCAAGACAACAGGACAATAAACTCTATCAGGTTGCAAGATGTAAAGAGGAAATCCACTCAAAAGAAATCGAAGGCAGAGTGTGGATTGATTGTACATGTTTGATGTTCACTACCATTTACTGAGAAAAACCTTGAATAGCTAGGTGATGATCTTGTTAAGCTTTTGATACATTGTTTGAACTAGACTCCCCATATTCAATGTTGATGGGTTATACTAAATTTTGTGCAATGCTTTCCTATGGAGGTGTTGCAATGTTGCACTGTCGATTCACTGTCACTACTAGTTTTTTATTGTTATAGAATTCGTGTCTTCTAAATATTCTCAGTGGCTTGGTGGCTACTTGCAAATATTTGCATATATAATTAAGTAACCTCCCCTTTTCATCCTTTGAAAATATATAAGAATTGCTTTGAGGAATGTTGACAACAATTTAACTGTCACACCTAACTAGAGTTACCTGAAAAGACCTTTTTAAATAACTGCAAACACGGCAGAGATTTTCTGAGGATTGGTGACCCAAGCAAACCATCAAAAAGTCATTAATATAAATTATATCCTCTACCTTTGACTGTTGAAATTTTATCACTAAGGCTCTGATAGGGGTGACCTGGAGGGACTCCCTTACCCAATTTTGGTCAGAAATTACATCATGCACTGCGTAAATTAACAAATTACCAGTGTTCTCACTAAATTAACAAATCCGCTGTGTTCTCATTAACTGGCTTCCATTCAGCTTAAGCACTTGAGGTTTGCTTAAGGTTGAATAGTTAAAAGCCATTAAACATTGATGTCACTTTATGTCAAACCAAAACAAGGTGATTGATCTGCTTCAAATGGTAACATTGTAGAGATTGATCTCCACATATATTAAAGAAGGTTGGCATTTACAGACTATATTGACTGTCTGATGATCACTGAGCTTACTCTCTACAAAAATTAATATTTTATTTGCTCTAATACCATGTCAGATTTCATATTTACAGATGAAATCATTACCTAGAAACTAATGACTAGAGCTATTTAATAAATGCAAGAAAGCTGTCTTTATAGAAAATACATGGAGGAGATGAGAATGACATCTCATTCTCTAGAATAAAAAAATATTATCACAAAGATATCTTCTAAAAATCAGGATGAAAAGAAGGAATTAAAGTATAAAATATCTAGAGATATCTACTTGGAAAATAAATTAAAAAAACCCACCTAAGCAAGCTTGATGCTAAAAGATGTAGCAAAAAAAGTTTACACCAATACACTCCTTTAGAGCGACTTAAGTGGGTGAAAGGGATCCCAATAAACAAGTGCCATGCTCAGTACCAATGTATAAATACAAATCACCATGCCCAGTACCAATGTATAAATACAAATCACCCCACGAGGGAGAGAGAGAGAGAGAGAGAGAGCTCCCCAAACAAGAGAGGAAGAAGTAGCACTGCACTACATGAGCACCACCACCACTCCAGCTGACCACCTCCCAGCAAAATTTTCTTTCACCAACACATCCATTAGAATATTCTCAAAGTCGTTGAAGAACTCCAAGACACCCACCACACAATGCCACATTATCATTTGCATAGCTAGTCAGCAGTTTTTACAATGCCCCGTTAAGATGTGTACTACTGCAACATCCTGTTTGCAAAATCATTGCTGATGTCAATATTTGCACATCACCTTTATTTGTCTGCAGGGACTCCTTTGACACTAACCTTTGAAGGGCTTGTTCTCACTTGCCCAGACTTCAGTCAAGGTCAAATTGTTTCCAACTATGTTATTTTTTTGAAGCTGACACATTGATAATCTCCTTTTTTGGTAAATTGTACTTTTGTTCTTGGAATTTGCAGTTTTCTCAGACATCTAATTATTCGTTCTTATTTTGAAAACTTCCAAGGTTCCATTCTTGCACGTGCAAATCAGTTTTCTAGTGTCATTTGTTTTGAAAGTACATTTCTTTTGTCTACTTTACATAGGTACCCTTGATTTGTTCTTTAATTTTCTTCAAAAATGTAATTCCATCTTCTTTTTTTGTTATGCTCTTCTCTCACATAGTATTATAACCATGAGTAGATCAACAAACTGTAATATCCAAGATCAAAATCAATGTGTGTCAATAATAAGTAGTTGGCTCAAGCACACGTTGAAATATTAAGTGCCAAATTTTGTGGGGGTGCACCTTTGAGGCCATTCTAAGTGCCTTACATTTTGTGTGTGCAACACCACACACATCTTGTTAATATTTGAGTGTGCATTATATTTGCATGTAAAACAGTGCAATCCTTTACAGCAATTCCACAATATGCAGCAAACTAAAACTCGTAGAGAGCATATATAGAGTCCTTTTGCAATTAACAAGGTCTTTATCCTGATCTTTCAAAGCAATATTTTGGTAAGCATCCTAAGTGGCTCAATCAGTGTGACATTCCATGGGCAGTCTACATTACAGTGTGTACACCAAGAGCCCTTATTACTGCTTAGTAGACCCTTTTTGCAGTTATTTGGCAACTTCTTGTCTAATGCTTCCACTGATGACACAATATTTGATGATATCGATGATCTTAATGACGATGTAAAACATAAGGACTCGCATACAACTGCATCAAAGATGTCAACTTGTGATGCAATTGATGGCGCATCTATAGACACTTATTTGCAAGATCTTCACACCATAAGAGAGCTACCTTTTGGGTATTCCTACTTGAGCAAATTGATCATTTGTTTGTAGAATCTCAACTTGATGATTGTCCTCACTTCTTGGAGGGCATTGTTCTTCTATTCGATGAGTTTCTACGTGGCATTTTTGGAGATTCTTCATCAATTGATTGTCTTTTGGATACATCAAGGTCACATCCTAAAAACCCTCATATTGGTGTGGGCATTCCTCTTTCGGATGATCCAGCTTTATTAACTAGTTCCTCTTTGATGGCAATTATTCACAAAGTTAAGGTCTTAATATATTCACTACCACATTTAGAGAAACTTGAAAGTTGAGCCAATTCTATAGACTTACTAATTGGGATAATTAAGTTTGATTTTAATTCTTTGAGCAACTAAATTATCAATTTATTAGTTAAGTCTTTTTAAGTCGTTAGTTTTTGGGTAATGATTTCACACATAATCTAAAATCTTACATGGTATTATCATGTGTATCTTGGTGTACATATTACCAAGGATATTAAGCATGCTTAGATAGATTGTTTACTTATTTCCTAAGAAAATGTCTCTAGATTCATTCTTTGATTCCTACTTTATTTCCTGATTTCTTCAAGATTGCTTTCCAATAATCTTTCTATTCTAGAGATTGAGTTGTTTTCATCATCCCCTCTTTGTATTTTCTATAAATGGATCTTCATTGCATTTGTTGTAAATACTAAATACTTAATGAATGGGATAACTGAATTTTGTTCAATCACTATTTGTGTCAATTATCTTGAGCAACTAGGTTATTAGTGAATATATTTTAGATATCAACTCTAGGTAAGATTTAGTGAGCTAATCTGATATATTACATGGTATCAAAGAAAAAAAAACTTATATGATAATAGATCTTGTTTGAACTTGGGCTAGTTTCCATTTTCCATTTTGTAGAAGTCTTTTTGTCTAAGTGTTTTGTAAATAACCTTACGCATGCAATTATATTGTATGAATGTTGAAGCAATATCTAAGCTCACTATCACACCCAAAGTATCCCAAAAAGTTGGTTTAGTCAAAGACTAAGCTATCAAGGTCTACAAGTTATTGGTTGTCAAGGTTTTTTACAAGGAACTTATTTTGGAAGAATGCTAGAGGAGATTTGACCTCCCCATAGCATCTAGAATGATCAGAGACATACGGATTGCCTATCAATTCATCAAATCAAGCACACGATTCTGACATCAAATTTTCTGCATCTGGTCTTTTTGTTTAGTCCATATGATATAAATTTCAAAATAAATAAATTAAAAAAAGAGCAGCACCACTGCTGCCACTCCACTTGCCCATCATTGTTAGGATATTCCATAGGCAGATTTGAAATATTCCTCAGTCATTAGCATAATCCCCTATCAAAACATTTCCTATGAATATACCCCACCACTTCATAGCACAATGAATGTCATTTCACTACCACATTGATGGTCCATACTTGCTACATTAGCTAATCTATACATTATTTGCTAATGTCATGATGATATCATCACCTAGTTGAGGCATTCCTTGTCTATGAGGATTTGCATATCAATTTATAACCTATATTTTGGAAGGCTTGTTCTCACTCATCCAAACTTCAAATAGGGTCTTTATTTTATAAATTTGGCCATTTTGTCAATGCCTACACAATTGTTATAATATTTTCAGAAATTGTGCCTTATATTCCTATAATTTATAATTTTCTCAAACAATTTTTGAGTCATTCTCGTTTTGAGAACTTCCAAACCTCCATTCTTACACATGCGAACTCCTTTTTAAGTTACATTTTATGAAAGTGCATGACTTTTCATGTACTTCACATTGGTGCTCTAAGTTTGTCCTCATTTTTCTTCAGAGCTATATTTTTAGATTATTATTCTATTATTCTTTTCTTTTTAAAAACCATTATAACTAAGAACTTTCCCTATCCAATATACAAATTGTAACATCCAACATCAAAATCATTGTGTATCTATAAGTAGTTGACTTGGGAACATAGTATGCTACCAAGTGTCAAATTTTCATGGGTGTATCTTTAAGGCCATTTTGAGTGCCTTTCATTTTGTTTGTGGAGAACCATGTACACTTTTTGTGTGCATCAATATTGCATGTAAATTTGCACGAGGAACAAACTATCACTCTAAGAGAGTGAGAGCATATAGACTCCTTTTTCACTCAACAAGATCTATACCCATATCTTTTGGAAGAAGATCCACCACCAACCAACTTAGGTAAGCACGCTAAGTGGTTCAATAACACCATGTACACTTCGTTATACTTTTTGTGTGCATCAATATTGCATGTAAATTTGCACGAGGAACAAACTATCACTCTAAGAGAGTGAGAGCATATAGACTCCTTTTTCACTCAACAAGATCTATACCCATATCTTTTAGAAGAAGATCCACCACCAGCCAACTTAGGTAAGCACGCTAAGTGGCTCAATAAGTATGAAATTGTTTAAAAACACCTTTCTCACTTTCCATGGACTTTCTACATCACATTAAGGATGCTAAGTGTCACCTATTTGCAATTATTTTGTGACACGTTGCCTAATTGTGATATCCCCGTCCTAGAGTTTGATAATAAATAATTTTATTAAATCACAAAATAAATATTTTATAAAATAAATAATCTTTAAAAAATAAATAAATAAATAATAATATGTAATAAAATAACAAAGTCTGTAAAAGAGACAAAACTGCAATAATCATAAATAAAGAAGTCTATTATGCTATAGATGACAAAGACTAATGTATATTAAAGGTGACAAGACTTGCATACAGTGGTGTATTGACAATCGCCTACAATGATTAGTATAGAAATGTCAATTAAAGAGTATAAGGATTAAGAAATTATAATATCGATAAATAGTTGACATATAGAGACGACCCATTACAAAAGAGTTATACGTGGCTTATCTTACAGTTCATTATAAGAGGACCGGGTCGAATAATGGAGTCGCTGCCAAATGGAACATTATAATCACAGCACCTTAGTAATACTATCACGGGTGTTATAAAAGCAATATATGTTGCACTTAAACAGCAATTCATAAACATAAGCAACTTTAATATTACTATCCATGTGCCATTTGGTGTCTTCAACGGAGATGACCATTATCAGGTCAAACAGCGTGTATATCTTTTGAATATGATTCACCGTGGGGATATTGGATACTCGGCATCATTGCGTAACTATGATCGTGAGGGCCTAGAACATCACAACCCATCAACGGCATCAACACAAGAAACCCATTGATAAATATGAAGTCCAATGAATAATATCAATTTACATGACATCAATTACAAGTTTAGACTAATTAGGCGTTTATGGAAAATACAGCGATTAAGTAATGAATAGGTGCGTTTAGCACCAAGGTAAGGGAAACACTAAAGAGACATACCCTTGGCATCGTATCTCTTCATCCCTCACATGGGATACAAGTAAGCATTAACCATCACTCCCAATGGGGGGGAGGATGATAAGAAGGAATTATGAAAGTATATTTGATACTGATCGTAGGGATCAAAAAGGCATCGGTCTGGGAAGACCATTAAAGAATAAGAGACCCATATATGGTCTTACATATACAATAATAATAATAATAAACTGAGAATTTTATATGTGTGTGTGTGTGTGTGTGTTTTATGATGAATACATTTATAATAAATTAATTTAGATATATATTATAATAACAATCACAATAATATATGTATTGATAATCAAAATTATATATATATATATATATATATATATATATATATATATACTCAGGCCCTATTACTATTTTTAATCTGAGAAGAGAAGGTAGAGATGTGTCCAAGGAGGGGCTTGTATAAATCCAAGCAATAGTTATCTATCCCAAGATAGGGTAGAGATCAGCCACCCTGAGCACCTTGCGGGCATAGTCCCAAGAAAGGCTAAAGGGCTTGGATCTGTAAACTTTGAGGGAGCCCATTGCAATTGGTATTTAGGCAACTTGGATAACACCTACTCCTTTCGTCTTTGAGCTGGACTAGTAATAAGGTTGGATATGAGTGTTAATGAATATACAGATAACTTAATCTGATTTAATAAATGAATAGTTCTTTTAACTTCAAATGCCTTATATCAATTAGCTTGGGACATAAATATCAAATCTGTGTTAATTTGGTAATATCTGAGACTAAACCCAACTAGGGTACATTACACTAATGTTACATAAATGACATGTTATCTAATGATCCTAATGATCTTGATGATGACTAGCAAAGCACAAGGACTCACACATGACTTCATCAAAGATGCTAGTAAGTGATGCAACTATTATAACTTCTTTGCAAGCTCTTCCCAAGATAAAAGACACCTTTTTGGGATTCCTATTGTCTGTGTGACCTTGGATATCTATTTCTAGAACCTTAACTTAATGATTGTCCTTGCTTCTTCAAGTACATTGCATTTCTATTTTATGTGATCCCAAATGAGTGGTTTTGGAACTCTTTCATCAACTACTTCATTGTGTGATTCACCTTGTCTTTTGGATCCACCTCTTAGTGGAAACAACAAAGCTACTAGTTACAAACACTCCTATTGTGGTGGGCATTCCCCCTTTTAGATGATCCATATTCATTTATTGATGACTTCTTCACAAATCGTGTCAAGGATATCTTGGCCACCACATTAAGAGAAACTTGAACCAAATCTAGACACTTTTCTATTTCTTCCATCATATCCTCTTTGGAGCAGGAAGACTTTCAACATGCACCTTCAAATATCTTTTCGTAAGGGAAGGAATGCTTTTCAATGCAAATGAACCTTCTTTAGGATCTAAGATTATCTATCTACCTTTACTTTCTCTCTCATATTTAATGGTCTATCTCTCTCTTTCTATAGAGCAATATGGTTTTGTACATGGCTACCCAACATGGCACTTGTTTGCAAGGACCTATTTCACACAAGTAAGCTATTTATGTTATTTCTTAGACCTTACGTATTAAGATTAATTAGTAAGACCAATAATTTCTATTTGAAGTATGTATTGTTGTTCACAATTTTGTATTTGCAAAATTTGGGCAACACTACGAAACTTTTCATAGATTTGTAGTTTAAACTCTCTAAGATAGGAAATCTAAAGACATTTTTTCGAAGATAATTGGTTATACTTTGAATCGGCCTAAGTTTTTCATCCTCTAAATGCCATTTTCAGAGATTTTCGTCGAGTTTTTCTTGGTCTTTCTTGCAATTTCGGGTTTTTGAATTTTTCTTTCCTGACTGCAAGTACTCGATTTTTGGAAATCTCAAGTATTTGATCAATTTTCCTTGGCAGATTTAATTGTTTTTGTTTTCCTTTGCGTCCTAGGTCTTTGGCTTTTGAATTCCAGTCATTTTGAGCTATCGCAAGCTTAAATACATGTTGTAGTTAAGGAGAAAATAAAGGTTGAAGGTACTTGAAGTCAGGTTTTTAAATTTCAATTGCAAGTTGTCTTTATAAATCTTTGTTTTAAATACTTGCAATCAGGCTTTTAAAGCTTGAATACAATTTCTATTTACTTGTCTTTTAGAAATGCTTGTAACTTGCAAATCAAAGTGCGAACCCCGACTGGGCATTACAAATTGTTTTCCCCGTTTGGTAACAGGAATTAGCATTTTCTAATGCTGAATTAATAAAATACGTAATTTGGTAACATCAACCGGAATTGGAATTGACCATTTCGAATTCCCATTTTGGGAATTTGAATCTTCCACTTGAAAAGGTGGAATTGGAATTACAAATTCCCTTCCCCTTTTTTTAAGCCAAAATTAATAAAGTTTTTGGGTCGAGCATGCCCGTTGGTAGAAATCAGGAACATTTTATTAAGTTTTTGGGTCCATGTATGCATGTCATAATAATCAACAATTTGTTTTATTTATGTCCGGGTGTATGCTGGAGTAGGGTTTTCGACCATCTAATCATAAATGCAAAGAATCTAACGGTCCGTGGTTGTGCGGCATTTTCATTTCATTGTTTTGTTTGCATCTGGGGTTTCTGTCCGTCTACTAGAGTCTGGTTTGTGTCCTATGTTGGAGATTGTTCCGTCCGTCTGGTGGAGTTTGGTTTGCCGCCGTGTCTTGTTGTTGCCGGACTTTGGTTTGCGTTTGTCTATTGGTGTTGCTCATCTTCCGGGCCAACCAAACGGCTCAAACTATATTCCTAAAATGAGAAATCAGAATATCAAATTCCTGATTTGACCATTTCCAGCATTAGAACAAATTCAGCATTTTATAATTCCTACTACCAAACGGGGGGAAGATTTTATAAGCCTTAATACTTGTAGTCGGGTTTTTAAAGCTCGACTACATGTTTTCCTTGTTATTTTAAAAGACTTGTTGCTTGTAATTTGGACCACGAACCCCAATCATGACTGGTGATCGCCGCTTTTTTTTAAGTGATTGCAAGTGTTTTTAAAAGTATTTATATATGTAAAACTTTTAAAGCCGGACCACAATAGTTCCTTATAAATTAATAACATCAAAACATTTGCAACACGTTATTTAAAATGCGATTTCCTACCTTAGTCATCGTTTTGACTATAAGACCACGTGTTTCTCTTGCAACGCTGCTTCTAAACCTCGACCTACCTATTTTTTGAAGACATTTTTGCTTGTAACATGAGTTACGAAACCCGATTCGAGCTCTACGTCACCATTTTTGAGCAGGAAAATTGGTTTTTAATAAATACGTTGACTTGTAGTCAGACTTCTAAAGCGCGACTTCAAGTTTTTTTTCTTTATTTTAAAACACAATGCTCGTAAAAGCAAATACAAACCCCGACTAGGCTTGGTAATCGTCGTTTTGAGTGAAGGATTATTTTAGTTAAGACATTCACTTAGTCGGGTTTCTAAAGCCCAACTACATTTTTCTTTTCCTAAATATATTTCGACTTGCATTGTTTAAAATGAAGCCCGACATGAGAGTTTGAGTCCTTTCCGATAAAACTAAACTTGCATATCTCCATTTTTTATTGCAACTGGCGTTGTTTGAGGGATTTTGCCTTTTTGAATCTCACCATTTGTCACAAACGCCTTTAGATTTGAAATCGCATTTATGCTGAAAGTTTTTAGTTTGATTTTGCTTGTGATTCTTCCAAACATCCTTTATATGCTCACGTGGGAGTTTTTCCTGTCATTTGCAAGGTTTTTCAGAGCAGTTTTGTGCATTTGGAAGGTGCTTTTCATAAGTCTTATAATTCCTCTGGCTTTTGCAAGCAAAAACGGCACTTTCCAGGCACGTTTTTGAGTTTTTCCAGTATAGGAAAATATCACATATATTGAAGAACCCTCCTACGCATACACTAAGTGGAGATGAAAGACAACTTCTTTGGAAGTTTCGATATTAGTTGGTGTCTGATAAAATGGCTTTGATGCAGTTTCTTCGCTGTGTTGAATGGAGTGATGCCCAGTAAGCAGAGCAGGCCTTGGATTTGATGCGACAATGGGCACCAATTGACACTATGGATGCATTAGAGCTCATGTCTCCTGTATTTGACAATTAAGAAGTACGTATTTATGCAATATATGTTCTTGAACAAGCAGAAGATGAAGAGTTGCAATGCTACTTACTTCAGCTTGTGCGGGCTCTTCGATTTGAGCATTCTGATAAATCATATTTTGCCCGTTTTCTTGTTCATCAATCTGCCCACAATATGGTGTTAAGCTATGGGAGAGTTTAGTTTGTCAAACCAAATTAACTGCTCAGTTGTGCAGAATTACAAAAGATGTTTAAAAATGTCTGTGGTGGTACTCAAAAGAAAATTGAGAAGTTGAGCCAGTTACTTGGAGGTCTTCTTAGTGAGCTTACCTACTTTGACAAGCCAATAAGGTTACCTTTGGAGCCTAAAGTATTACTAATTGGGATAATACCATCAGAATCATCTTTTTAACTTTCCAAACTGCAGATGGTGAAAGTGGAAAGTAATGTTCAAAAAGGATGATGACATCAGACAAGATCAACTGGTCATTCAAATGGTCTCACTAATGGATTGGCTCTTAAAACTGGAAAATCTTGATCTATAGTTAACTCCATACAGAGTTTTGGCAATGGGTCAAGATGAAGGGATGCTAGAATTTGTACTGTTTAGTTCTTTAGTTCATATCCTATCAGAACATCAGAGTATCATAAATTGTTTGCAGCAATACCACACTGATGAAAACGGACCATTTGGCATTACAGCAACTTGCCTTGAATGCATTTATATAAGAGTTGTGTTGGTTATCGTGTTATCACATACATCCTTGGTGTTGGTGACAGGCATCTTGCTAACCTTCTTCTAACAGATGATGGGCGCCTTTTTCATGTTGAATTTGGACACATTCTTGGACGGGATCCAAAGCACTTTCCACCACCCATGAAGCTCTACAAGGAAATGATAGGAGCAATGGGTGAAGCTGAAAGCCAATACTATGCAAAGTTCAAATCATATTGCTGTGAGGCATATAAAATTCTCAAAAAGTCTAGTAATCTTGCCCCAAATCTTTTCCACTTGATGGCTGGAGTGGGAATTCCTGATATAGCTTATGATCCAGAAAGAGGAGATTCCAAGCATCCTAAGGAGAAATATGACATTCAGGTGAAGCAAAAATGCTCTTCTCAAAATTACAAAATGATGAGCAGACTTCAGAGGCAAATTAAAGTGATTTGCTAGTGGAGGAAAATGGCTTCATGATGCAGAATTCGTGTTGCAGCTAAATGATCTTCCCAAATTCAGACATTGAAAATCATTTGAAATCGGGTTTCTAAGACCTGATTACAAGTCAAGTACTCCCCCTGCATATGTAAAGTGCAACAAAATCTTCCCATTTGTTAAGGAAATTCCCATGTTCTTCCCAGCTTGTAATCGGGATTCTAAAGCCCAAATACAAATTCGCTTCTCAAACTAGGGGGTAAATGAGCAACAAGAGTGATTGAGAGCATAAAATGCTTTCAAGACAGATATGGGAAGATGCTTTATCAATGAAAGTTGCTATGATGCAAAACAATTCGGGATGCAGGCCTTGTTTCGAGACAGAATAGTTTCACAGTGCCTGGAATCTTCAAAGTGTTAGCATCCTGTGGCAGTATGAAAAATAACAAAAGGATGATGGAAATAGGTGTCATGTCTTGTCAGACACTTAGAATAATTTTCATTATGTATTTGTAATTTCATTCTAACAAATTACATGTAATGTAAAAACAAGATGTAATTTCATGTGATAGTATCACCTGCAAAGTTATAAAATGTAATCACATTGCAGGACATTAGGACTTGCAATGTTGAATAAGTCAATTGTAGGTAGTTAGTTGTTGAATAAGTCTAAATTAGTTGGGTTTCTCCCATTTTTCGCTCTCAGTACCTCGCCTATAAATAAAGAAGGGTGCTCTTTGTAATTTTATCTTTTGGGCAATGTAAGAAAACTCTGCTAGTTTGTATATGCACTCTAAGATTTTGAGCTTGGATGTAAATTAAATTGCTTTCAGTAAAAGAGGCAACTTGCTTTCAAACTTTGTGTTGATTCAAGGTGTGATGTGACGACATTTTCTAGATATCGATTGTGAGTTTTGTGTTTTTGTTCAAGAGAGATTTGAACTCAATCTTGTAGACTTTGAGCTGCATATTGCATTCAAAGTTATAATTTGGTTTTAGATTCGATCTTAGAGACTTTGGGCTGCTTATCAAGTCTGAAATTAACATAGGACACTCAAGCAAGGGAATAGCTTGCAAACTTTGTGCTGCTTCGTTTTCTTCGCTTGTGCTTGCAAGGTGAAATACTTGTTGGAGACTTTGAGCTGCACATGTGTTTCACTCTTGTTCTCAATATCTCATATGGAGCCATGGAAAGACTTTGAGCTTTCATGAGTTTCTTGGTTACATAAAATGCTAGTACACCGAAGATTATTCTTACGTCTAATCTTTTGTTTACCGGAATTATTGCTCCAATAAATACTTTGTTAGTGAATTACACTACTGCTTAAAGATTGTATTGTAAACTAACATCTATTCTGAAATAAGAGAATAGGATGAATGTCCTGCCCTGATTTAGCTTAGTGTAAATAGTAGTTAAGCGTTTTGTTGATTCCAATAGCAATAGGAGTGGGGAGCCTTCCCTTAGAAGTAGGAGAGACTGTGTCTTGTATGCTGTGGCTAGAACCACTATTTTGCAATCGATCCTTAAAAACTATCAGTTGCAAAATATCCACCCAACAAGTATCTCTTGATTTTTCATGTTTTAATCCTATTTTCAGAATATTGCTTTATAAGAATCTTTCTACTATGTAGAATGGATAATCATCCTTCTCTTCACCGTGTATCTTCTATAAATGTTACTTCATCGCATTTATTTCACACTCATTGAATGGAGTAACTAAGTTATATTCAAATACTAGGTCTATCTTAGATTTGTTTTAGCAACTAGGTTATTAGAAATTTTTTATTATTAATTCATTATTGTTCCAAGAGAATACTTTCTTAGATTTAAGATCAAAAGATTACAATCCTCAACAAGATCCTTAAAGTCTTGAGTGTGATTTAAACAAATACTTCAAAGTTCCATATATTTTGATGAAAGGATTGCATTGAAATCTCCTCCTAGAAAAAACTGCTGCTCTCCAAGTGAGACAATCTATTGCTTGACTTCTTGCCCCACTTGAAACCTCCCTCCATAGCTTTTGGCTGCAAACATTGAAAAATAAACCAGCCATATCAACCAAATAACTATAGAAAGAGTAGCACATCTGATTTTCCTAAGAGGCTGACAAATTACCAGTAATCTGCTTGGGTTCCATGACACCCCCGATCTGTCAAAAGCACCCTTGGAATCAACCACCTCTCCTTGCCATTTATACTAGTATTTACTTGACAAGTTTTAAAAATATTCCTTTGAACATATACTCTCTTAAAGAAAACAATAACCAACTCCCTGTCTAAGATTAATTTCTTGAACAATCTTCTTTTGTTAGGGCCATTGAGGACCCTAACATTCTATAAAAGGACCCCATTGTTCCTAAGGAAGCCCTCTCAACCTCCTTTGAGAAATAGAGAGAAAATCTTTCCAAGGTAGATTGAGATCCAACTCTAACCTCCTCCTCCATCTCCTCCCTTTAAACACTTATTGTTGACTTCCTTTCTCATTTCCTCTTTTCCTACTTGTTTTGGGTGCATTCCTACTTGAAAAACATCTTTGAAAAAATTTCATACTTGTTAGCAATTCTCCTTATTAGGTGTACACTTTTAATTTTTTTACATGTGATTCTTCCTTTATATAGGTGTGCACTTCATTATCCCAAATGTGCTTGACAAAGGGATTTTCAAACTTTGATGTAAGCTAAAATTTCTTTGTTTAGGTGTGCACCTCCACCCCAAAAATGCACCTAAGAAAGTAAATTATTAATATTATTTTAAACTCAATTTTCCCTAATGAGGTGCATCCCTACTCCTCAACTGCACGCCTTTATATTGAATTCAAACTTCGCATTAAACTTGTCTTTCTAAATTTTTGAAACTGCATGCTTCTATCTCTAGTATGCACACCTTTCAAGCAAGGTGAGTTTTCAATTTCGAATTTGCTTCCTTACACAAAATCAAAATGGAAAGTTTGCACACTTGGGATTTAATGTATAACAATATAGGTGTAAGTTTGTCATTGCCCTTGAATGAGGAATTTACACATTTTGAAACTAGGCTTTAACAAGTATGCACTAGGGTATCAATTGTACATCTGTAGCTAGCTACTCTGATATAATAAGGCATGTCTCCCTCTTTCATAGATGCACACTTGGAATATGGCATTTAAAGAAGACATGTGCCTATTTATACACATGCCCCTATGTCCTTCTTGGATGCATTACCCTATTTATGCATGCACTTGACAACAATCTTTGAAAAGATTTCATACTTGTTAACAATTCTCCTTTTTTGGTGTAATAACCCTACCAGGAAATTTTGTTCCAAACTTGCAATTTTTCTAATTTTTATCTTATTGGCATTTGGTCAAACATTTTGCATAAAACCAAATATGAAAAATTTTCAAGTACTAACAGTCATAATAGCTGCAATTAAAATTTTGAATCATATGTTCACAATCAAACCATGCCCGTGTTCAAAGGTTTCAAAGAGGCATTTGTCAAACAGTTTGCAAGATTTCTATATAGCTGGAAATGACTACAAAAGTAATACAACATGCTGTCGCAAAAAATCACAATTACAAAGATGTAGAATGATTAATCTTCTAACCTCCAAAGATGCCAAATAGACTTGCAGTGCATGCCAAAATAGCAATGTGAACAGCACTGGAAATGGCAGATAAAAGCCTATTGATTACTAAAATTTGACTAAGTCTGAAAATTATAAGATTCTCCAAACCTAGAATCTGCAGTGCAACTCCTAGAGATGCTTAACAATTCTCATTCTGAAACTATATATATGAAGTATAAGTTAAAATATGAGGGTATTCTTAGATGCTTATTTCATGTACAGCCCTGAATGATACAACCAGCAAATACGTATAGCTTCAGCAAGTGCATGTACAGCACACGTTCTTCAAAATTAGTTTGCCGTATACAAGAGGCTGTGCCAATGTCCCAATAGGCCCCACACAAGACCTCACATTCAATATAAGACTGCTGCAACCCCCTTAATATACGCACATCCTCTTTCTCGAGTGATGGCAACTAGCATAGGCATTCACAATGCCCACACCTGCTCCTCAACAAGCAATGTTTGACCTCCAAAATGTAAAGCAACCAGCAAGGTGGATACAAAATTCAACCCAATGCCTTGTGTATGCTTGGAATAACATCACACCCAGCAATATATATTGTTTTTCCTCAACAAAAACCCATATATGGCATCCCATAATCAACACAAGATACCTCCTATGGATGACACTAAGGAATATAGAAAATAAATATATTTTCCACTTGTAAATCAAATAACCAATAATTTATCGTTTTCCTACAAACCTTCAATAAATTACTTCAACCATTATGCCCAACTAGGAGTCCCATGTGAATCCATCTTTGAATCCTTTATGCACATACTATGACTGAATGAATCACACAGTATTAGCTAGCGAGGAATCTTTCATCACCGAAACCAATCTTACCTTAGGGTTTTGTCTAAGGCAGAGAAGATGAACAATGTTTCAACATCATAGAGAAAATAGAGTTAAAAGAAATGTTTTGAATCCCATTTTCCTCCAATTTCTCTTTTATAAGCAGTTTTGGAACTTTCAAAACATTATTATTTAAAATCACCTTTTAACAATAATCCTTCAGCTCCATAAAAGTGACTTTGTTTTACTATATACTTTTGAGCTTTGAAGTTACTTTGAAAATCACTTTTATAAATAATTAATATAAGTTGTCCTTAAATTCACATTTTGGACGCCTTCAATATTTTTTTAGACCAGCCCTCTCTGTAAACTACAATGGATCAGGTAGACTTTTTAACGTGACCGGTGATGCTAGCCCATCACGTCCTCTGGTAGCATGTGAACCAAGGGGAGACTAGACCTTGTACCTACAATATGAAGCTCTCACTAATCAAGCCAATTCCCCAACCCCAACATCTTTGATATTAATTACATAATATTTTCATTATTTTCCCACACATTCACCCAAAATTGTAAAAAAAATTTTAAAAAAACTGAAAAGTAAATTTTGATTATGCCAATAGGGTTTGAAACTCACTGGAGATCCAGCTTAGTCAAAATTGATACTTCCCAAAAATAGAATATTCCTCCAAGAAGTTTGCAATGCACCTAAAATGTTGATACCATAGTTTGCAAACTCTGCGAATACTCTTTGAGTTGCCAAGTATTCTCTAATTTTTTGCTGGGGGAGTTTTCACAAGTGTAACTCATGTTTTTATAGACACTAATAAATGTGGGTAAAAATGTCAATGCAGCTAAAACATTGGTTAATATGCATTTTTCACATGTTTTTGCTATAAAACCATGCATTTTCTATTTTTAGATGTCAATTTTTTATTTAGTACATTTTGGAATTGAATTTTACAAAAAAAATGTTTTTTAAGAGATTAATTTTTAGTACTTGCTAAGTTGCCAAGTTTTTGTAAAGTAAATGCCGATTTTTTGTTGAGTTGAAAATTTTGGGCTTGTCAAGTATTCTCTGAGTCCGAGTCTGGGAACCATGATTGAAACTACCCCCGAAAGGAATCAATGGACTCGTCTTGATCTTTTGAACACAACACCACTATCTAAACTCCTTTTTGTGGCGTTCTCAAAGAAATATGGACCTTTCAAAGATGATAAAATAACCAAAAAAATGTGGGCATTACAAAAATAGGCTCCTACAGCTTGATCAATCAGAATTGATGAACATTTACAACATGAATTTAGTAGACATCCATATGATCCAAATCTCTACCTCAAGCAAAAATGTGGGGGGAGACTAAGATTATCAATGTATATGTTGATGACCTATTCATCATGAGCAACTCAGAAATGATAGTTGAAACAACCAAGAATGGTTGGAAGAAGGCATTTCCTATGAAAGATAATGGACTATTACACTATAGTCTTGGCTTAAAGATATGGAAAACTAATCACCAAATCTTTGTATCTCAAAGAAAATATTCCAAGGCCTTGTTTGAAAAGTTTAGAATGATGGATTGCAATCCTATATCTGCTCCTATGGAATCAAGATTGCGGTTATCTATTTCCAATCTTTCTCCTCAAGTAAATGCAATTCTCTGTCAACGGATGATTGGAGGTTTGATTTACTTGACCTACACTAGACCAGATATAAAATTTGTAAGTCAGTTATCTTTCACAGTTCATGCAAGAATCAAAGATGTTCCATTGGAAAGCAGGGAAATGGGTACTGAGGTATATCCATGGTACAATGAATCATGGTTTGGAATATAAAAAGAATGATCAGTTCTTCATAACAAGGACGCAAATGCAGATTGTACATTATTTGTTAATGACGGGGAATCCACAACAAGATTTGGCTTTTCCTTGAGCTCAAGTCCTATATCTTAGGGAAGTAAGAAGCAAGCCACCGTTGCTTGTTCTTCTACTGAAAGCAGAATCATGCAACAAGTATAGTATTTTGTGAAGTGATTTGGCTACATCACATACTAAAAGATTGGAAGTAACTCAAAATCAACACACAATCCTCCGTTGTGATAATCAAAGTGTTGTCAAACTTGCCCGTAACCTACTCTTTCATGGATTAACCAAGCACATTGAAGTTGACTGCTACTTCGTACAAGAACATGTTCAACAAAACAATATTCAGGTTCAATTCTACTCTACTCAAGAATATGTTGACATCTTCACTAAGCCTCTTGGACATGTGAAGTTTGAAACATTTCAGGATTATCTCATTAGTACTTTGAAATAATGATGTATCAAGGGGGAAATATTGGAATATTCCATCAACGTCTACTCCTGTATTCAACATCTACTCCTGTATTATTTAGTTGATTTATTATTGTTTGTCAGCATCATTTAGGATACATGTGAATAGTTTGTTATTTGTTATGGAACTCGTGCATGCCATTTAATACACATTGTTCACCATTCTTCACATGTATAAATTTCCATCTCATAATACAAATGGAGTAGTCTATTACATTATAATCTCTGTTATTTTCACTTCACCTTACATCTGACCCTTTAATGTGATCAAATTTCTAAATCAAAATACAAGTTGCTCCAATTTTCACTCACTTGAGAATGTTTTTTAATGATATCCCCCATAAAACTAAAAAGTGAGGGGAAATCTGTTGGTGGCATCACTAAAAATTATCTATAAACTTGAAAAAAACCAGCATCAAATGTTTAAGAATTTTCAAGCCTTAAAGTTTAAAGTAACGGCCATTTCAGAATTCTATCGCTAAATTTTCAGGCTCTGTCCGTTGATCGTAAGTAAATACTTGCTAACATCATGAGGAAAATGGGCCGGTTCGAGCAAATAAATAATAAACTAATCTTCCAAATTATAAATGATCCAAAATCAATCAAGATTGCAAAAATTGAGTATCTTAATCGAGCATCAATGCCATCTTGGAGTTAAATACAAAAAAATGCAAATACTAGAGACAGCTTAAATTTATAATTTGGTGTTAAATCCCCACGAAATATATCAATAAATGATTTGTTTTTCACTAAGAAGCTTCTCAAAACAACACGCTAAGGGAAAACTCAATACTCATTTTCTTTTAAGACTCAAATGCCAATGTCTGAGGAGAAACCTGCAAAAGCCACACAGGACCAGACCTGGCCTTGCACCTATTGCACGTGCTGGGGTCTAATCTTCTGCTGGAATAGAACTCTAGTAGTCTCCACAACATCCGAGTGAACTCACCAGTGGACCACAACTCAAATGACAAATAAAGTATTTTTTGTCAAATGATGAAAAACAAATTGAACACAACTAGCATAAAGCTTTACATAAAATGCCTGAGATTACCATCTGGTGGATTTCTATCCCTATGGGATCGTCCTTCACAATCCACATCTCAGAACATAATTAGGAGAATATTAAAATGGCAAATAAGTTGGTCAACAAATTTAATAAGATGGTTAATTTAAATCCATTGAATTCTTACACAACCCTAGATAAATTAAAAACGCTACAGGATCTATCATAAAACCAATTTGATTTTAGAATTCCTTACAATCCTTGTTTTCCATATGTAGCAAATTAATAGTTTCTTAAAAAGACCCAAGATATTTGTACCCACTAATGGTATTACAACTTGTAAGCACATTATCAATTTCAGACCTTACTCATAATCTGTTCTTGTCCAACCTAGTAAAGATAGTTAATGATTGCAATCAACTTAAATTGTGGAAAATATAAGAACTACACCATTGATCATCGAGAATTCTGCGAGATAATGAATGTTTTCATTGGTCTGAGAAAGCATTTATAGTAACTAAGAGGCCTATCTTATTTCTTTAGGTCAAATTGCCCCAGTAACCTTGAACTATAGAATCTTCTTGGAAATTGCTAATGTTCTGCCCACTTATGACCTAACCAAACACTCGCCTATGTTAAGAATTCCCTGTG
This sequence comes from Chamaecyparis obtusa, assembly GCA_027943335.1. Classification (NCBI taxonomy): domain Eukaryota; kingdom Viridiplantae; phylum Streptophyta; class Pinopsida; order Cupressales; family Cupressaceae; genus Chamaecyparis; species Chamaecyparis obtusa. The sequence continues at coordinate 1,492,526 of BSBK01002120.1, forward strand.
AACAATGAAATTACTCTCACCTAGCACACCAAGAAAGACAGTTTGAGAATACCTGACTGAGCATGGACACGCACATTTTCCAAGGGTTTTCATAAGTCACGGTCACTGTGTTGTGATACTAGTAGTAAAAGGGGGTATTAGATAGACATAAATTTTTAGGTCCATCCTCGTGCAACAATACTGTTATCTGCATTTTTCCATTGAATCTAATATGATGTTTTTCAAAATGTATTATGTGATGGGGGGAACAGGGGATGTATGAAGATATAACATTTCAAATTTCTTAGCCTGCAACTAATACCATTAATCTGCATTTTCTTATAGAATTGATATGATATCTGATGCGTTCCAGGCCTCAAATGTTATGTTTCTAGCGTTTTTCAAGTGTACTAAAAAAGAAGCATGCAAAAGCCCAAATGTTTCGATGTTCTTAGAAGAAATTGCATATTTAAGAAATTTCTCAAGTCATTTAAACTGGAGCCGAGGCCAAAAAAAATTGGAATGTTTTGGTTAATAAGAAACTCACTTGTGGCACCCACAAAAGCTAGCAGGAAGTAGAAGCCGAAAAGAGTGAGCGGGGGGGCTGATTTGGACTTGGTGATGTAATACAAGAAGCCCAAGTATGGAAATAGCGAAACTGCAAATAGCTGTGAAGCAATACTCTGTGAATTCATGCCGGGTGCCCATGGATCCATCATAACAGCTCTCAGAGGCTTTTGCATAATTTGTTTTCTTCTATCATAAATAGATATTCTCTCTGGCATTGGCATGAGCTTAACTTTGGCAATTGAAGCTTTAAATAGTGAGAAATCGTTGCGAAATGGGCCAACGCAGGCATTCAAGCTCCCTATCGAATACAGTTGCACAGATATTGTGAGCATCTTATCTTTCAGAATTTAACAAATTCTGAGCACAGGTGGTCAGCCCATATAGTGTTTCTTAATTATAATTTCCAAGTACTTTGAATATTTTGGACTCGAGCTTCTTACTATTGGAAAGAACCATTTGCCCGTGCGTAAGGCTGAAACTGCAGAGCAGACTTCGCCCATCCTCCTAACATCATTTTGTGTGGATGAAGTGATTTTGATTTTCTTAATTGGTTATATATATATATATATAATTAATGCAAAGAAAAAAAGAAAAAAAATACTTAAGTTTTATTATAATATATAATTAATTTTTTAGAAGATTATTCACATTGATACATGGTAGGGTTATGGTTATATATAATTGATTTATATTATATTTTTTTAAATAAATTATATTTTAATATTTAAAAAGTAATTTTAAATAGATAATTATTATAAAAATTTCATTTAAAGATAATATCAATTGATAAATTTATGTTTTGGAATCTTTTGCTAATTCTTATTTTCAATTTACTCCTAAATATAGAATTTATTCTTATTTAAGCAAATTGTCCAATCTTAAATTATTCAGCCTCACATTTTCAAAATCCAAATTTCACTTAATGTCAAAGCAAACTCAATTTTAAATAGTTGTTATGAGTGGAATCCTACACCATAGTTGTTGAATTGCACACCTAGGATAAATATAAAAGTACAATATCGCTATGTCATTAAGAGAAATCAATCAATCACTCACACGATGCATCAACTAGACAACTCAAAGGCAACTATTTGTCACAAAGAATCAACCCAAAAACACTACTCGATCACTTTTGTATTAATCACATTAATCCTTGCAATAATACATGCAAGATAATGAAAGAGTTGTTGGCCAAATGGTCAGCGCTCCCCTCGGGATTCATGACATGGCTTAATCACCTCGTGTGTCTTCTATAAGTCTAGTGGTTGTATCAGGCATTAACAAGTTGATCTTTTGGTGCAACAACAACCACTACTTGTAACAAGTGGTATCAAAGCTTGGCCATAGGTTCGAATCCCCTCGGGTAGCGCTGAGGGGGAGATTGTTGGCAAAATGGTCAGTGCTCCCCTCTGGATTCGTGACATGGCTTAACTACCTCATGTGTCTTCTATAAGTCTAGTGGTTGTATCAGGCATTAACATGTCGATCTTTTGGTGCAACGAAAATCACTACTTGTAACAAGAGCATCCCAAGCCAACGAGTGATCATGTTTCAACCAAAAAAATGTGTTTTGATATTTATTTTATTTTGCAGATATTTTCCTAGTCTTGTAGTCAATGTGTGTAATTCATGGTAGTTTTGTAGCATATCACTTACATATCTCAATATTTTAAGCTTCAAATAGTCATTTTCAAGCATATTCAACATTCATTTGATCATGCATTGCTACAATTTAAGATTCCATTTTGCAATTGTTATAAAATCTATTAAGCATATTAACCCTACACATATGACTTATTAGGAATTTGATGCATTCTTATTTACCAAATCCACATTTCATTTCATAAAGGAGCCGTAATTGGACTACACATTGAGTATTCAAATCTTGCTTTGATTCTCGAAGTTAAATATTTAATTTTGGATCCTAAGAAGTGTTAGTGTAAAATAACAATAAAATTGACACTCATAGTTTGAGATACATCAAGAAATTGAATTTACACATTACGAAGGTGGTACACCCAAGTATGAAATCAACTAAATGCGAAGTCATTTAATTTTGAGATTGTTGATCCTTATCAAATGTCCATATGGTGGTGTTATACATTCTCACATAATGCACGCAAGCAATTTTACATTCTTCAAAAAAGAGAAGCTTGATGTTATTTGAGGACAACTAGAGTCTCAGATAAACAAGGATAACTTAAGAAGGATATTGAAGATCAAAAAAATGAGAGATCTCATAAGATCTATTTTGTAATTAAAAGGTTGAAGCTTATATTATATTAAGCTCTTGAAGCTGTAATATCAATGTGTGTGAGTGAGTGAGTGAGTGAATAAATAAATTAGTTCTTTGTGTGAACTTTCTATTTGTTTTGTATTTAGTGTTCGAGTGTGTGTTATCTTTTTTTGTGGCTAGATAGTCTTTAATTGGACCCTCCAATCACTATTACATTAGATGATCAATCAAATAAAGTGCAATGTAGTGAAATGAGATCCTAGACTATTAACATAAACTAAGATTGTAATGCCAAAATCATTATCATTCATTGGAGGAAATGGCCAATAAGACCCAATTCCAATCCCAAATGAGAGTTAGAGGTTATGTATGATTATTTCCTCTTTTTTATTTAAGTTGATTTGGTGTGAATATGCTATGACTAGGTAAAATGTGTAATGTCCTCACTTGAGATCTATCTTTAGTTTAATCTTAAAAATAATAATTACATCTTAAGTTGAGAGAGATTCATTTGATGGGGGAATTAATGAATTGATCCTTAGATTTTCTTGTACATCAAGCTCTATTTGTAGCTCATGAGTAGATTGTCAGTGAGTGTTACTAAAAATTCCTTCATGGTGAAGGTCTTTTTTCATATATATCACACACCAATATAATAATTCTGATTAAGGAAGAAACTCCCTGCAATGTCCCCTACTAGGAGGTTATAAATAAACTACAACACAATTTGCGGTCACAAAATGCTTGCTAGTAATATAGTATACTTTGTTTCCTTTGATGAGTCCCCATTGATAAATAATAATTATCTTCATTCCTTTTTTATCCTTTCATGGTCCCATTCCATTACATATTAATCAATTCATTATTGGTATATCTTAACTTCATCTGGATATTAATGTCTTTCTAGCATAAATCTATTTGGTTTGATGATGTTTGTTCCTTCTATATGACTAGAATAATAAGAGGTGTTTGATGGATGCCTTTTATATCCAAATCGTATCTTTGATGTTATTTCTTCTCTACTCCAAACACCGACTTAACATTAGATTATGACTTAATCGATAGTCTCAAACCCACATCTTTGATATGCAGTGTCCTTATAAGTCCTTGTAAGCAACTGAGTTTCTCCTTATATGTATGGATATTTATTTGTGGCTTAAGAAATTCATTAATGTCTAATGACCACATCAGAGTTCTCTCATTGTGCATTTTTTTACTCATCTGACCTTCCTTAGTGACTATTTTTTATACACATTTATGTCATCGCTCAGGATGGTGATTGATTTCTTTACACTCTGTGATATAGAAGATGTGAATCCCCTTATTCATACTGTATGATTCACTGACTGTATGGATTGAAGGAGGTTTTGGCATTGATGTCTTCTTCACCATAGAAAAAATGCTTCCTTATTGTCATGTGATATCATGGCTTACTATAGATATAGTTCAATTTCATAAATCTTGTTTATGGTTATATGTTGGCATTATGGTTAGTTGTCATCATTGGCAAACATCAAACACATCGGTCTTTAAGTAAGAGCAACAATGGTGAACTGCTAGTTGTCCCAGTCAACAACCATCAAACTTGCTAAGTAACCAGTGTACCTACACCGGTCACAATAATATCAGTCTTGGCCAACCGGTCTAGTAGAAAACCATAGGAGGCAGATGACTCAATCGGTAGCACACTGGTTCTCGCTCAAAAGTATCAGATCTACTAGTTCGTGATTTTACAATCTGATCCAATTTTTGAGGAGCATTTTGGGATGAAATGGAGTTTTGTAGGTGAGCGTTTCGGAATGAACTAGAGTTCTATATGCAAGCTTTTTGGCTTGAACTAGAGTTTTTGCATGCGAGATTTTGGAATGCTTTCCAGAATAGCAGCGTTTTGGAAAAGTTATAGCTTGGTGCCATGATTCCATTGAGTAATATGAGAATCATTTATATATATGGGTCATCATGCATAAGTAATGAGTGGTTGGAGAAATCAAGTGCGCAAAGAGAAAGCAGAGCAGAAGAGTCAAGTCTTTTGAGAAGGGATATAGTCACCAAGAGTGAATGAGAGAGATTGAACAACCAAGCAAAGCAGGGAATAGAATAGGTATGATTTGATCAATAGATTAAGTGTCTACAGAAGATCATTTTTCTTATTGTGTGAAGCTCATAAAAATCCCTTTATCAAGGTGAACCCTCACAGATTCCATTGTATAAATCCCTTCACTGGGTGACATCTTGATTGATGTTCTTAAGTCCTCTGACGAGGTGACTCCTAAACGGTTCAAGATCTTAACCAATCTATATCGAATCCCATCACAGGGTAGCACTCTAACAAGTGTTGTTGTAAGCCTTTAACAGAGAAACTTTATTACTACAGTAGTGAAGATTGTGGATTTTGTCCCACAATGGTTTTCTCCCTCTAACCGAGGGTTTCCACATATAAATCTTGTGTTAGCTTTTGTATATGATTTATGTTCAAGTTACTCTTACATGCATTATATTGTATTATCACACAATAGTTGTATTCAGTTTCATAGGATAAGATTTAAAATCATTGAGTTGACTGATTCACCCCCCCCCCTCTCAATCATCAGTTAGGATTAACAATTGGTATTAGAGACAAGTTCTCAGGTAAAGAAGCTTAACCGCTTGAGTAACAATCATGGAGGGTTACCAATAACAGAAGTAGTTAGAGGAAGAAAATGAAAGGATTGCTTCTCTTGAAAACAAACTGAGAAGATCTCTTGCCAAGAGAAAAGAATTGGCTTCGCAGCTGAGTGAAATTCAGGACACAATAGATGAACTATTGGATGAAAGTAGTTCAAATAAAGCAGAGGAAGTAGTTTTAGAACTCATGGAGAGAAACCAAAACCTAGCTGATCAAATCTCTAATCTGAAAAGAGAATAGGAAGGTCATGCACTAAGGATAACTAAACTCATCGAAGCAAGCATGAAAGTTGAGGATGAGAAAATTAGTGCTAAAGAAGCATTGTAGACTACTGAGAGAGAAAGGAACTTAGCTGAAGATTCTCTAAGAAAGAGTGATGCACTCATAGTACAACTACAAGAAGACATGCAGGGCATAACTCAGGAAAATACCATCATGCATGAACACTTGCATGATAAAGATGAAGTAAGTAAAGAAATGGTTGTTGAAGTTGAAAAACTGAAAACTCTTAAGGAGAGAAATGAAAAGCTCAAAAAATACAATGAGAGTTTTAAGAAGCTGGATGAGTAACTAAAAGCTCAGAGAAGGCACAAGGACCCCACATGACTTGGTTATAATGGCCAAGGCACCAAAGAAATCGGTGAGTCCTCAAATATCAAAAGAATCAAGGAGGACAGGAAGAAAACAACTGGAGAAAAAGGTAAGAGACTCTCCAAATCATCTTGCAAACATTGTGGCAAAATGGTTCATAAGTCTAATGATTGCAGGGCACTGGTGAAACCCTTCACCGCCAACAATTACTGTAATAATTGTTATAAGTATGGACATAGGACCTTTGAATGTAGGTCACGATCAAACAATGTGTCTAGTGGAAGCAAAGGAAGCTTTAAAGTCTATTGTTATGCATGCAATAAATTTGGACATAAGGCTGAATAATATAGGTCTACAACCATGGAATTCAAATCTCCACCGATACCGATATTCCATAACAGGAATGCAAAATGGGGCATGTCTATGGGTGCTTCATGTGGAGAATCAAGGCACAGAGCTACTAAGTGCCATTCACTCATGGACAAAGAAAAAAGAGTAAATCCATGGAGAGGAACCAGAATGACTTGTTACAATTGTAACAAGATTGGGCATCTGGTCAGAGATTGTAGGAACTGGTCAATAAACAAAGGAAAAGAACAAGTAAAATTGATCAAGAGGAACGAGACTCCCTATCAAAAGGGAAACATAATTGAAGAGACCAAGAAAGAAGTGAAGAAGATATGGTCCAAAAAGGGGACAAAGATCTCTGAAGGAGAAAAATCAGAGACAAAGTCATCATCTACCAATGATGATATCTCTTCATCAAATTAAGCCAGCAGGGCTTAAGGGGGAACAAGAAGAAATGTCATTGCCCTCGGAGTAACTAGTGAGATTCGCTCTCACTAAGTGGAAATTGTTACCAAGAATCACTCACCGATCTAAGACCAAAGAACTGGTCAAAGGAGTATGTAGTGTGATATAGTTAATTACCTTCTGAGTGATAGGCTGATGAAACACGGTTGAAGTATCAACCAAGGATGTTGCGGTAAAAAAGGTAAAGCATTGATTATTGATGAACCGGTCGACAAAGGTGAAGTTAGGTGAAAACTGGTAAGGCTCATAAATGCTATAACCATTAACAAATGTTACCATTTGCTAATTATCGTTGGAGCCTAAGGATATAAAAGGGAAATCATATTACTCATTTCACTTTACTTTACTTTTTGTGCTAAATTTTCTTTAAGCTTGAGTAATCTATCTATCTATGTTCGCAATCTTTGCTTTTCAAATTTCATGAATTCAACAGAGTGTTGTGTGCTTTCTCTTACCAACAAAATGGCATCATCATCATTAGTTGCAACACTTTTCAACATCAATCAGCAAGATCGACCCAATTATGATGTAATGCAAGTTCAAAATAGGTCAAATGATATGGTTGGAGCCCTATCATCTATTCTAGATGACGTGTTGTTAAATGAAGACATAACAACCTTCATTCACTACAAGCAAGAGGAGTTGGGAAAAACTTTCATACAAAGCGAATATCTAGGGCTTTGCAAGGATGGGAAGTTGAAGGAAAATTATGCTCGACTAGAAACCGTTGGATTGACTAATGGGGTTAAATACCCTACTATTTTTCAATCCGATTGGATTCGAATGGTACTTAGTCGAGTACATGATCTAGGTATGTGGTCAGAAAAAGGCATTGTTACACCCATTACAAAGGAAGACCTAACAAGAGTAACAAGTTTCAATGCCATAGGGGAAGCCCTTACCCTGACAATGATATCCAATAGTGAAGTCACCTGACTCACAAATTTGAGGTACAATAGTCACATGATGATTATTATAAATATTGAAGATGAAGGTGTTTGGTTCACTGTTGTGGTGATTGGTTACAAAATCTATCAATCGAGTTGTCTCAACAACATACATGGTGGAGTTATTCATGCAGCTCATAGAATCATGCACGACAACACCAAATATGCCCTATGGAAATGTTGAGAAGTCAAATCTTTGAAAACCTGATGAATCTCAGAATGGTAAAGAAGAAATTCTTGAAGTACGAAATGCTAATGGTATGTCTTTTCTTCTATTATCAAAAGTTCTTTCCAGGGGTGGGAAATGTTACTTGGGTAACAAATAAACCATTCATGGTCCAAATAGGAGAAATGATCAATAACCTAGGTAATCGCTTTAATAAGGTTATGTCAGATTACTTCCAATATTTTCAAAATAAAATTCATGAAAGGGAAAGGATCTCATCCTCAATTGTAAATGAATACAAGGATGATGTTTGTTTCCTTGTAAGCACTGATCACTATATAATCCAGGCTATTGAGCCAAGGACATAATTTTCACCAGAGCTAGGTTATGAAATATCATCTAAGATTGTTAAAGCATATGTTGAGGTACTTCATAAGAGAAACCTAGATCTATCAACCAACTAATTTTGCACTTATGATGAGATAAGTACAAATTTGAAGAAGAGTGAACCTTCAAAGACAACGAAGAAGGCAACTGCTAAAGTTTCCAAATGGTCACCACACCAAAGAAAAGAAAAGTAGTTGTACCAGAACCTAAAGTTCAAAGGAAGAAGGCACAATTGGTCACAACTAAGCAATTTCAATAAGAAGACTTAGAAGAAACTGAGACATAGCCAACTGCCACTTATATAAGAAGAAAGAAGACTAAGAAACTGGTAAAGAAGGAGGAACCAAAATCAAGAAGGCCAACCATTGATGAAATGGTTGAAGGCATAAAGACTATAGGTGGGATGGAATCTGTTGAGAGAAGATATAATTTGTCTAATGATGAAGATAAAAGGAAAATCAAAGATGATGTAGTATACGGCCCATGCAAATTTAAGAGAACGTCTACCAAGATCCATGGCTTGATTCCTACAGAACTACATGAGCATATTGAAGGAAGGTGGAAATCCTCAATAGAAAAAGAGAAAGAGATCATAATCAAGGCACTACTAGAAGTGAAAAGACACTTGAGCCTAGAAGAGGCAACCAATCAGGCAGATGCTCATAAAAAAAATTCAGATCAGAAAAAGGACAGGTCAAGTGTTAATTAGAGAAGTTGAAGTGGTTCATGATGAAGGGTTTGTCATCTAGAAAACCATACTAGAGAAACAACACAAGTTTGAAGCTAAATGTCAGTTGTCCTTATTCCAACCAGATAAGGAAACTGGGAGAGGCAAAGGCATTCTAAACATAGACACACTGGTCCACCAAAAGCCAGCAAAAGGACAAGCTATTGTGAAAATCACTAAAGACATCAGTGATGATATAACTCCAACTATTCTAGCATATCCAATAAAAGGTAAGGCTAAAACACTTACTTTTGATGATATAGTTGATGAAATATTAGATTTTGGTAAGGTTAGAAATGATGCAAAATGGTACAATGCCTTAGGCATTGATGATAAGGCTAAAATAGAACTAGCCCTGTTAAAAAGTTTTCTTGAGTTCAATCGGGGACCCAAGGACTATAGGTCCATCTTCCCAGTTGAACTTAATAAAAGGATCCTAACAAAATGGATAGAAGGAGTAGAAAAAGATGCAAAAATTATAAGGGAAGTTACAGAACAAGTAGAACTAGGTCTAGATGAAGAAGAAATCAAAATTCTCATTGAAGCAAAAGTATTAAACCTGGACTCTCGAGATAGAGTGGCCAAAATCATAAATGGCCAAGAACAAGAATTTTATGAAGAAATAGTAAAATTATGGAAAAATCATGATTTCATCACTCCAACAAAGAGGCAAGAAAAACTAGCATCATAATAGGTATCTACTGGGACACCTCATTCAACAAGTCCTCATTATAAACCTCAAGTTCAATAAACAAAGAACACAATCCTACCAAAAAAATCAATGGACATTGAGGTATCAAAGGAAAAAGGTGACGAGACTAAAGACAAAACCGATGATCAAGACACAACTAGCAAGAAGACCCCAATCGGTGTACAGGCTGCACCAATCAGACTGGAAGGACAATAAATAGGGGAATCATCAACAAAGATGATTGAAGGAAAAGATACCGATAACGCAGAGATGGACAAAGTTACCCAATAGGTCAGTGAAGAGGACGTGGAGCAACAAGAAGAAAAAATAGAGGAAGAAGAGCAACAACAAGAAGAAATGGTAGAGGAAGAGAATAAACCAGAAGAAGAGCACAAAGTAGGAGAAAAGGGCACTAAATAGAAACAACCGGTAGATATACCAAGCTCCTCTTCATTAAAAAGGAAGTTATCCTTCATAGTAGAACCTAATTCCAAGAAAGGGAAAATAGGGGAATCATTGATTGACATTACCAAAATATAAAAAAGGCAACTCAAGTTGCTCATAAAGAGAAAACAAGAAATTCTTCTAAATAATGTAAAGAGTATTTTGTACAATTTTGCTCTGGATGCAGATATTAATGAAGAAGAACTGATATTAGATCAGCTAGAAATTATGACCCAAACAATCAGAGAAGACATAACTGATCTAGAAGTTGTAGCTATTGATCATTATGAAACAAAAAGAATTAATATCTTACATGACCTTATTGTTTCCATCAAAGAAACTATGTCTACCAGCACAAAGGAACTAAAGAAACAGGTTCAAGATGTAGGAAAATTAATAACAAAAACATCCAATTTTGAAGATTTTGTCAAGGATATCACAAAAAGAACCAGTCAAACAACACAAGAGATGAAAGAGACAACAACTCGTTTCAATCCTTAGACTTATTCATCCATAGAGTACAATTATGAGCTAACCAGTTAAGCACTCACACTGAGAAAAGCATTTGAGGAGCATACAAAGAGAATCCAAGATCTCATTGGATTTCAGCTATACATAGCTCCCACTTTTGATATGATGTAGAAAGTAGTAAAAGATGTTAACACACTTCTAAGTGAGCCAGATTACAAAACAATTAAGGACATGGAGAACCTCATTATTTCTATACAAGCTATGAAGAATAACATTGACCAGGTCATAGCTACATGGAAACCATTCCTCGTTTCAGCCAGAAAAATCCACAAGGACATCTTTAACTGGCTTCAACTATGATTTTTCACATCCTTTGTCCCTTGGAGGAAAAAAGGGGAAGACCAATGTCCTTTGATATGGTAGAGACTAGTCAGTAGAAGCAAACACATGGGTTGCCAATGCATAGGGGAAGTAATGGCATTATATACTAGTTGACATGATGATTCCTGACAGGGGAAGCATAATGATGAGAACTTCATACGTATATGTATATACTCTTTTGCAAGTTGTGATATATTTTTCCACCAATGCCAAAGGGGAATATTGTTGGCATTATGGTTAGTTTTCATCATTGGCAAACATCAAATACATCAATCTTTAAGTAAGAGCAACAAGGGTGAAATGGTAGTTGTCCTAGTCGACAACCATCAAACTTGCTAAGTAACCAGTGTACCTACACCGGTCACAATAATAATGGTCTTGGCCATCCGGTCTAGTAGCTCAACTGGTAGCACATCGGTTCCTACTCAAAAGTATCGGATCTATTGGCCTGTGCTTTTACAATCTGATCCAATTTTTGCGGAGCATTTTGGGATGAACTGGAGTTTTGTAGGTGAGTATTTTGGGATGAATTGGTGTTCTATATGTGATGTTTTTGGCTTGAACTAGAGTTTTGCATGCGATATTTTGGGAATTCTTTCTAGAACAATGACATTTTGGAAAATTTATAGCTTGGCGCCCTAAATCCATTGAGTAATATGAGAATCATTTATATATATTGGTCATCATGCATAAGTAATGTGTGGTTGGAGAAATCAAGTGTGTAGAGAGAAAGTAGAGTAGAAGAGCCAAGTCTTTAGAGAAGGGATACAATCACTAAGAGTGCACAAGAGAGATTGAACAACCAAGCAGAGCGAGGAATATAACAGGTATGATCTGATCGATAGATTAAGTGTCTACAAAAGATCATTTTTCTTATTGTGTGAAGCTCATAAAAATCTCTTTATAAGGGTGAGCCCTAATAGGTTCCATTGTATAAATCCCTTCACCAAGTGACATCTTGATTGATGTTCTTAAGTCCTTTGACGAGGCAACTCCTAACAGGGTCAAGATCTTAACCGATCTATAATGAATCCCCTTACAAGGTAGCACTCTAACAAGTGTTTTTGTAAGCCTTTAATAGGGCAACTTTATTACTGCAGTAGTGAAGATTGTGGGTTATGTCCCACCGTGGTTTTATCTCTCTAACCGAGGGTTTCCATGTATAAATCTTGTGTTAGCTTTTGTATGTGATTTTTGTTCAAGTTACTCTTACATGCATTACATTTTCATTATCACACAATAGTTGTATTTAGTTTCATAGGATAAGATTTGAAATTGGTGAGTTGACGGATTCACCCCCCCCTCTCAGTCACCGGTTAGGATTAATATTGTAGTCTCCTTCATTTGTAGGATGTAAATGATGGCTATGTTAGTCCTCCAATGACTGATTGGAATATATATCATCCCTCCTCAATGATGGTATGTTGATTGGGTTTTTGGCACAGCCGAGTTGCTAACCAGTTGTTGATGTTCCTAACTCTCCACCATAATGATTGGTATTCTAAGTCAGATCTCCTCCTTTGATCGATGCAAATATGTGAGTATGCCCCTGTTGTGTTGATTTTGAGTCCCTTACATTGTTGCGCAAGGGGTCGTGACTTCCTTCAAGTCATGATCTTAAGTCTATATTCAAATTTATATATTTTGGTATATATTAATATGTATAATATGACATTTGATATATATATATATATATATATATATATGTATATATATATATATGTATATATATATATATATGTATATATATATATATATATATGTATATATATATATATGTATGTATATATATATGTATATATATATATGTATGTATGTATATATGTATGTATATATATATATATATATATATATCTATGTATGTATATATATATACATACATATATATATATATATATATATATATATATATATATATGTATGTATATATATATATATATATATATATATATATATATATATATATATATATATATATATATATATATATATATATATATATATATATATATATATATATATATATATATATATATATATATATATATATATATGTATGTATATATATATATGATATTTGATATGTTATTATCATTTATATTTTGACATATAATATATTATATCATTAATATATTAAATATTATATATTTAATTATATTTATATATTATATTAATATTTTAATAATATATTATTATATTAAGGATAGTTTTTTTTATATTAAATATGTGTTTTATTATTATTCTTTATTTAATAAAAACTCTATTTCTTAATCATTATTTAATATTAAATCATATTTCAAAATAAGGACATCAGAGTCCACCCTTCCCCAAAAATGCTTGTCCTAAAGCAATGTCAAATTAATATGAGTGACTTCTTCTGTGCAACCTTGATAAATCTAGGTTGGTGGTTTGCTCTAATTATTCTTTTATTTTAGTATACTTGAACATTGAAAATATACTTGAAAATACAAAATATGTATGATGACAAAAAACATACAAGAAGCATATATTTGAATGCATGAAGATATAGCGCATACATGAAGTATACACATTAATGCATGAAGACACGAAGCATACATGATGTAGACACAATACACTCATTCTTGATTAAAACCTATAGTTTACAATTTACAATGAGCTAGGGTTTCAAAATGGATTACAAAATTTACTTCTTCATTATGCTTTAGATTATGACCCTACAACCACAAAGTGAACATAAGTACATACATATGTATATATAAGCTTCAATAAAAATTGAGTCATGATAAGTTAGTCCAAGCCAATCCCATACTAAGCCCAAGAGCAGAACTTTGGCTCCCCTGGGCCCCAGTGGCAGGTGTTAGGCATCCACACAAGGTGGTCTACTTAGCAGAATGCTTGTTTTGCTTATCTATTTATACCTAATCTCCTCTATCAAAAAAAAAGTCAAAAAGGTTATTTCAAAAAGGTGTCCTTATCATATTTCCTTTAACTAGTATTGTAATAGACTGCCCTAACAATTCTCCCTTTATCACAAAGTAATAGGGTGCCCTCATAGTGGTTATCCCTTAACTGTTATTGCAATAGGTGCCATAGAGATTCTTCCTTGATTTTAGACTCCATAGGAAAGATACTTGCAATAGGGTTCCCTGGTAGTTCTCCCTTAATCACAGAGTAGTAGGGTACCCTATAGCAGTTCTCCATTAACTTCTACTACAATAGGGTGCCCTAGAGATTCTCCCTTAATTGAAAACTCGGTCAAAAAGGTACTTGCAATAGGGTGCTCTAGCAGTTCTCCCTTAATATCATAGTAGTATGGTGCCCTCATAGAGGTTCTCCCTTAACTACTACTGCAATGGGGTGCCCTAGCGATTCTCCCTTAATTGTATCCCTTTCCCCATTATTAACTCCAATGTAGGAAGGTGGAATTATTGTGCCAAGGGTGTGTGAAATAGTCTACAAGAGGCTCCCTCATGGCTCTTACCCACTTTGGCACTCTCCACCTCAATGTGACTAGATTACTCTACCCATCTCTCCACAAACTCCCTATCCTATGTTCTTTGACACGCTACTTGTGAGGTTAATTTATACTTCAAGTAGTACCTGCACCATCATAAATATAAATTTATCTAAAATAATAAAATTTATTTTAATATTCAACTTAATAATACTATGCATAATTCTTAAATGAGACTTATCTTTGTTTACTGTTATGGTGTCACTGATTGCAACTCTAAACAATATAATAGTGACTTATCTTCTCTTTTATGGAGGCAATCCTAGGTGGTAGGGTTGTGATAGGTTGTTCGTTGCTCCATAGCTCTAAATCAATTTTTCATGGAAAATAATTTTTATATATCTTCTTGTACCTTGCAAGATGGCAGGATCATGCTTTGATACCAATTATAATGTCCCCTATTGAGATCTATCTTTAGTTTAATCTTAAAAACAATAATTCCATCTTAAGTTGATAGCAATTCATTTGATAGGGGAATCGATGAATTGATCCTTAGCTTTTCTTGTACTTCAAGCTCTGTTTGTAGCTCATGAGTAGAATGTCAGTGAGTGTTACCAAAAATTCCTTCGTAGTGAAGGTATTTTTTATATATATCACACAATAATATAATGGTTCTAATTAAGGAAGAAAATCCATGTAATATCCTCTACTAGGAGGTTATAGATAAGATACAACACAATTTGTGGTCACAAAATGATTTCCAACAGTATAGTATACTTTGTTTCCTTTGATGAGCCCTCATTGATAAATAGTAATTATCTTCATTCCTTTTTTATCCTTCATGGTCCCATTCCATTGCATATTAATCAATTCACCATTGGTATATCTTAACTTGATCCATATTAATGTCTTTCTAACGTAAATATGTTTGGTTCAACGATGTCTATTCCTTCTATATGACTAGAATAATAAGAGGTGTTTGATGGATACTTTGCATATCCAAATTGTATCTCTAATTCCATTTCTTCTCTACTCCAAACACCGACTTAACCTTAGATTATGACTTAATTGATAGTCTCAGACCCACATCTTTGATATGTAGCATCCTTATAAGTCCTTGTAAGAAACTAAGTTTCTCCTTATATGTATGGATATTTATTTGTGACTTAAGAAATTCATTAATGTGTAATGACCACGTTAGAGTTCTCCCATTGTGCATTTGTTTACTCATCTGACCTTCCTTGGTGATTGTTATTTATACACATCTCATCGCTCAGGGTGGTAATTGATTTCTTTAGATTCTGGGATATAGAAGTTGTGACTCCCCTTATTCGTACTTTTTGAGTCCTTGACTGTATTGATTGAAGGCAGCTTTGGAACTGATGTCTTCTTCACTATAGAAAAAATGTTTCCTTATTATCGTGTGATCTCCTAGCTTACGATAGATACAGTTCTATTTCATAAATCCTATTTTTGGTTATAGTCTCCTTTATTTGTAGGATGTAAATTGACTATGTTATTCCTCCAACAACTAATTAGACTAGATATCATCCCTCATCAATGATGGTATGTTGATTGGATTTGCGGCACTGCCAAGTCATTGTCCATCTATTGATGTTTATGGCTCTCCACCAGAATGATTGGTATTGTAAGTCTAATCTCCTCCTTCAATCAATGCAGATATGTGAGTATGCCCCTATTGTATTGAGTTTGAGTCCCTTATATTATTGCGTGAGGGGTCATGACTTCCTTCAAGTCGTGACCTTAAGTCTATATTTGAATTTATATATATTATATACATATTAATATGTATAATATGATATTTGATATAATATTAACTATGTTTATATCTTTAAAATATATATATATATATATATATATATATATATATATGTTATTCTCATTTATATTTTGACATCTAATATATTATATCATTAATATTTGTTGGTGTAATTAAATATTACTAATTACATTTTACTTAAGTTTACTTAGGATAATGCATTTGCATATTAGTTATCATTGAGACATCTAGGAGTTTGCATTTTATTTTAGCACATGTCTAGGAGAAATTCCACTTTACATGGTGATAGTTGTCATCTCATACCTCTTTGTGTGTGAGATCCACCTTTAGTTCTCTTATCACATTATCATCCTCTCATTGTTGCACATGTTGCACATACTTTGATGTACAATGGAGGATGATCCCCCTTTGGTGGATATGTGATTCCACCTAGTGAGGTTGATAGCTTATCATCTCCTTATCATGTAGTCTTATCACATTGCCTATATATTTAGGCACTCCTACTTTGTATTAATGCATTCTATTTGATTATTGATCATTATTGAATTTATTTGATCATATCATATTGTCTCTCTTGTGTTATCTCTTGAGCTTCTAGATCTTGGCATTTTATTCTTTGCCTTAGGCAAATTCTTACATGGTATCAGAGATGTAGAAGATTTCATTACATAGCCATTGGAGAGCTCGTTGCTTCAATATTTGGAGGGTCACGATTCAGATCTGGAAGAGCAGCAACTTGTGGGAGCGTCTAGAGCAAGATATGACCTCACCATTGCATCCGGGTGGCCGTTTCTATAAATTTTGAGTATAAATTTGCCTATATTAGGCAAAAGTCAAATTTGAGGCAAATTTTGTCTGTAAATCAGACCCTAAGGTTGATCTACAAATTGGAGCACTTTGGGCCAAATCTAACATTTCCATTGTGATCATAGCGACCAAAAACCCCAAGATCGACTGTTCATTCATCTAGATCGGACACAATTGGTCTCAAAAGGGAAAATCTCCCTCCTTGCCCATCGTACGAATTTACGCAGTCTACAGGTACGAATTTGTTTTTTTAATATTTTTCATTTTAAATAGAAAAATTAAAAATTAAAACTAAATATTAGGGGGGGTTCATTTTTTAAAAGTTATTTAAAAATATATATAATTTTTTTTTTGTCCGCAGGCCTGTGTACCACTAGTGCAGTACACGCACTGCAGGGTGGCCCCGTAAGGGGTTATTTCAAAAAGTTTTTTTTTAATAAAATTTTTGTTTTTAATAAAACATTTTAAATGTTTTTCTTTATTAAATTTTTAAATAAAGTTTTTTTTAAAACTCATAAAATTTTTTAAAAAAATCATCTTGTATTTTTTTTCTTTATTATTTTTAATAAAGCTTTTTATAAATCTCAAATTTAAAAAACAAAAAGTGTTTTTTCTTTATTTGTTAATAATTTTTTTGGGGGTTTTAATAAACATGTTTTTCTTAAACTTATTGGGTTTTTGAAAAACAAAATCTAAATAAATAAGCAAAATTGGGAACACAATTTTTTCTTTGCCATTTTTATACTTGTTTTGCAGCATCATCCAACTGGCAACCAAGGGGGAGGCCAATTTCATCCCAAAGACTTCTTGGCAATAGGAGGACACTTTTTTTGCAGTAGTTGACAAGGCATCTTTGGTGGCTTCATCTTCTTCATGTTTCTATTTTTGCATTTGATGTTGTATGCTCTTGCCTGAGCAATGTTGTGCATGCACTATCATAAAGTGCCTCATTTTTATTCATACCTT
Source organism: Chamaecyparis obtusa (assembly GCA_027943335.1). Lineage (NCBI taxonomy): Eukaryota > Viridiplantae > Streptophyta > Pinopsida > Cupressales > Cupressaceae > Chamaecyparis > Chamaecyparis obtusa. Next base: position 1,510,604 of record BSBK01002120.1, read on the forward strand.
GTGATTGATGACACTTTTGATGTAATCCTTATGTTAGTAGATTAGGAATATCATGGGACATGGTTCTTGAAGGTTATGCTCCAACCAATCAAATAATGGATGCACGACACAAGTTCAAGTATACCAACCTATCAATTGAGAGTACCCAGTTGGTGCCTGCAGGTGTCTCCATGCCTCATCTCTATCATATCTTAGTGGGCATTTCATTGGTCAATCTACATTGACATTGGTACCTGATTTTATCACAATTTGACATTCTTGGTGCAACATTGGCTCTAGTTTCTTCCTATGGAGGATTATTGGTCAACATCTTGGACCATCTTTGTAGGAGATTCAACATTGAGGGGGGCTACTTGGTCTCTCTTCCCTATTCCTTCCTTTGGGGGGATTCTTTATTGTATATGCATGATGTATGTCATAATGGGGGGGTCCTGATTACTTCATCCATCCATGCATCTTGTATCCATCTCTCTTTTTGGGGGAGGGTTTTTCCCATGAGGTTTTCACTCTTTCTCTACTTTATGAGAAATTGCATTGCATATATTTTGCACTTGTAGTTTGTACATGGGTACCTAACATGGCCTAGTAGCTAGGACCCATCTTGCATTGTCATCTAGCATTGTGAGCTTAAGTGCATTCCCCTAAGTTGCACTCAAGGGGGGGTATTGGTGTAATTAAATATTACTAATTACACTTTACTTAAGTTTACTTAGGATAATGCATTTGCATATTAGTTATCATTGAGACACCTAGGAGTTTGCATTTCATTTTAGCACATGGTTAGGAGAAATTCCACTTTACATGGTGATAGTTGTCATCTCATATCTCTTTGTGTGTGAGATTTGCCTTTAGTTCTCTTATCATATTAACATCCTCTCATTGTTGCACATGTTGCACATACTTTGATGTACAATGGAGGATGATCCACCTTTGGTGGACATGTGATTCCACCTAGTGAGGTTGATAGCTTATCATCTCGTTATCATGTAGTCTTATCACATTAGCTATATATACAGGCACTCCTACTTTGTATTAATGCATTCTATTTGATTATTAATCATTATTGAATCTATTTGATCATATCATCTTGTCTCTCTTGTGCTATCTATTGAGCTTCTATATCTTGGAATTTTATTCTTTGCCTTAGGAAAATTCTTACAATATATAATTATATTTATATATTATATTAATATATAAATAATATATTTTATATTAAGGATAGATTATATTATATAACTTTTATTTATTAAATATTTCTTTTATTAATATCCTTTATTTAATAAAATTCTATTGCTTAATTATTATTTACTATTAAAAAATATTTCAAAATAGGGACATCACAAAATGATACGAAATTAACAACATTTAGCATAAGCCTCGAAAGATTCAGAACTAGAAACAAACATAGAAGTATATATCTAGAAATAAGATATAGGGAGGAACTTGTTACTAAAATCTGGAGTTGAAAGTGTTGGTCGAGTGATTCAGCCACCCTAGACCTGGAGGCGTTTCTGTTAGTTGAGGCTTTCAATTATGGATCAAGGTGCTTTGTAGATTTTTCCATCTATAATTTAGTCTAAAATGTGTTAGAAATATAAGTTTGGCTATTTGTTGTCATTGATATCAAATATTGTCTTTCAGAGGTGTTTGTGTTTGCTCAAACACTATGGTCCAAAAGTCTACTATATTTGGAGAGTTAAGATTGTATAAATAACCATGTTTGTACTACTAAAATTCAGTAGAAGATAAGTATGTATTCAATTTTACAAAATAGTGGGTATGCATTTAGTAGCAGTCAGATATTTATTCAATATTATAGAACAGTGGAAGATAGGCATGTATTCAATGCTACATAATAGTGGCAGATAGTGATGTATTTTAGAGATTGCATTTAGTGCTTCAAATTTATTTTCCTATGTTTGAAAGTCTATGATTCTATCCACATGTCAGTTGTTCAATAACAAGGTTATGCAGTTAAAGATGACAGTGATACAATTGTGCTTTCTGGAAGGTTTTTCTTCTAGAAATAAAAGATGAAGATACATAAATGAGTTTTGTATGATATTCAAGTTTTGGTCTTGGTTGTGTTGTTTCCTAGTCTTTTTACATATTGGAAGCATACAAATCCAGGCTAAATCTGAAGAAGTGTGTCTTCCGAGTTACATTAGGTAAGATTATGGGTTTCATTGTCTCACATTGTTGAATAAAGGTAGATCTAAAAAAGGTCAAAGAAATCATTGAGATGCTTCCTACTAATAATATCAATCAATTAAGGAGTATCCAAGGGATTCTATAGTTAGTAAGAAGATTCATAGCACAACTGGCAGACAAGTGTCATCCCTTCCAATATCTACTTCAAAAGGATGTACCTTTCAAATGGGTAGAAGAGTGTCAAGAAGCATTTTAGGCTCTAAAGGACTATTTAATATTATCTTTTGTCTCAATGCCACCACAAAAGGGAAAAATTCTACTCCTTTATACCTCAACAACTACAACAATTATAGGCGTCCTTGTAGCATGACATGATTATGAAGGCAAACACAACATGATTTTGAAGGCAAAGAGAGGGTTATTTACTAAATCAATATAAAAAATTTCAAATATGAGTTGAATTGTTCTTCTATAGAAAGAACATGCCTAGAAGTAGTGTTTGCATCTCAAAAGATCAAACACTATATTCTTATTCATAAGACATAACACATAGCTAAGATAGACCCACTTAAATATCTCCTTAGAAAAGGAGCTCTGATAGGAAGGTTGGCTAAATGGGTTATGAGTCTTAGTGAATTTGATATAGATTATGTTGACCAACAAACCATCGAAGAGAAGTAATACCAATTTAGTTGGTCGATATTCCTATTCCAACAACTCATCCCATCTTGTTAGATTTTTTTAATGAGGCCATATTCCTCATTGATATACCTACACACTAGTGCTTGTACTTTAAAGGGCCCTACATACACATAATGGTTCGAGGACTGGAATATTGTTTATCATACCTTAGAGTGACTCAATCCCCTAATCTTATAGGCTCAACTTTGAATGTACTATTAACATGGTAGAATATGAGGCTCTTCTCAGAGATATTAAGGCACCAGTCCAATGGAAAGTTGAACACTTACATGTATATGGAGATTCAAAATTGGTCATTAACTAGGTTAATGATGCTTACATAACTAAAGATCAAAATATCATACCATACAAGACAATGTTTGATGATTTAAAGCAATATTTTCATCACCGAGTCTTTAAGCATATTATCTAAATACAGAACAAGGCATATAATGCAATGGCAATAGTGGGATCATTACTTGATATTCCAAACAATGTAATGCACTACAAGTTCTTAGTAGATCAAATTATGTTCCCCACCTTTGAAGTCCCCTTATCTAAGTTTGTGTGTGAAATTATTGGGCCTAGTTCTACTTGGTACCATGATATTCATGTCTATCTCTGCGACCAATATATCCTACCTGATTTGTCTTGTAACCAATGAAAAACCCTTATCTAAAAAGATTCCCAATACGTTATCATTGTTGACACCCTAAATAGAAAGATTCTAGATGGAACCCTCCTCAAATGTATCGATGTTGATGAAGTACAAATTACCCTAAGTGAGGTAGACAAAGGTATTTATGGGGCTCATTCTAGTGGCACTATTATGGTAAAGAAGCTCCTAAGGATTTGGCATTATTGGCCTACCTTGGAAAAAAAATGCCTACAAGTTTAAATAGAAATACCAAAAATGTCAGATCCATAGGGATCTCATACATGCACCAACACAAGATTTGCAACTTATCACATCTCCATGGTCCTTTACATAGTGGGGAATCAAACTCATTGGAAAAATTCATCCCTCATCCTCTAATGTTCATAAGTACATAATCATTTCCATTGAGTGTTTCACAAAGTGGATAGAACCTATCCCCATGACTTGTATTACTGGCAATAAAATATTCAATTTCATACTCAATTACCTCATTTTTTAGTACGGAGTTCCACTTTCTATAGTCACAAACAATGGTGCACCATTCAAAAATAAATATTTTTGTGACCATGTGTCAAGTTCCATATTAAACATCACTTCATTTCAAGACATTATCCATAAAATAATGGTCAAGCGTAGGCCTCTAATAAGGCCATAGTCAAAATTCTAAAGAAGACTATTGATGACATTGGTTGTGACTAACACATCCAACTCAATCTTCCACTCTATGCCTACCGTACTAGTATCTACATTGCCACTATAGCCATGCAATATTCCCTAGTCTATGGATCAAAATCCATTTTACCAATCAAGGTTTAGTTACCTTCCTTGCAGGTCTCATTGTAGAATATCATCACAGATGAAGATTACCGGGTATCTAGGCTACAAAAGCTTGAACTCCTTGGTGAGAAATGTTAGAATGGTCTTAATAATTGACAATACTATCAAAATTGTCTCCAAAGAAGCTACAAAAATAAGGTTTGTGTTAGAATCTTTGAGATCAGAGACCTAGTCTTAATGGAAAATCAAAGGAACTTGGTTAACAAGGTGAAACTAGGATAAATTGAACCAAATTGAATTGGGCCATACATTATCACATCTACTTTTTGTTCTAGTTCTTTTTAGTTATCTGCAGCTTAGGGTGATCCACTGACCAATCATGTCAATAGCTTGCATCTGCACAAGTTCCATACATAATTCACATATAATCTTATTAAAAAATGTCCTAAAAATATATATTTTTATTAAAAAAATTGTTACTTGGGTGAAAACTTGGCAAAAAGAAACCTTGGGTGACACCAAAAAAATAGAAATACAAGAGAAATAAGTCATCCTATGGTGGAAACCACTTTAGTGGCACCTTGGGAAAGTACCATGGTGAAAACCTAGCAACAAGAGCCATGCTTAGAGTTTTTCTCCATTGTCTACTATCACTTGCCACTCGCATATCCTTTTTCATATGTCAATACATCTCATTCACATCATAATAAATTATCTCACACCATCTATGGTCTTAAATGCATTGGTCTTTTAAGTCAACCCATTGATCAAAGAGTCAAGTCTATCACGAGAGTTGAGTCCATCACAGAAGTCAAGTCCACCACGCAAGTTAGTCTATCACACTATCCACAAGTTCGTCCATCATGCTATTCCATAAAAAATTTTCCCATGTCCAAAGTGGGGACATACTTATGTCGTGATTCTCTAAAGTCATTAAAACATCAATAAAAAACATATTTTAAAAAAATGCTAAAAATAAAAAAACATAAAAATGCAAAAACAATCTTCTCTTTCTCATCATTAATAAAAAATAAATAAAAATTTCCATTACAGGGATTTAGAGAAGACATCAAATGCGGAAAGTTCGAGCTTCTCAAATCATGTATCAATAAACAAACTTTAAAAAACTACTCCTCAATCAAACCGATCACATTGTCTTATCTATCAATCACATTCTTTCAACCTTTTGTCGTATGGTCATCATGTCTTATACAAAGGATGGATACAATCAAAACTAGATAAGTCAATTTTAAACAACGTACCTCATTCTTGGAACCATACATTGTCATTAATGTCATTATCAAAGAAACCACATAACACCAGACATAAAATTAGTATGCTTGTTGACTCGTTGTCTTAGTGAGTCTTATCTTTATTTGATTTGTCTTGAATCAAGTTTTTATGATTCTATTTTCTTTGTCTATTGTTTGTGGGATGTTTGTTCATGAAGTTTGAGATGAGCATTTTGGGTGTCTATGACAAGTACATTCACATATGGGCAAAGTATCTCAATCCAAAAATATTACCAGAGATAGCAATTCTCATGGATGTCATACATACCTCGACTCTTAACACTTGTATTCTCTAATAGATTGATTAACATTCCTTTTTTGTTATCAATCTTTGTCCTAAATGTAAATAGAACTAAAACCTAACTTGATCTTTCATATATTGGTGGGTCGTTCTTATTATTCTAAATAAAAGTAGCTCAATGAGGAATGTATTTGTATCCATGTTTAAGGATTCCAGAAAATTTAACAAATAGTTTATGTTGGATTTCAATAAATGGTTTGTTCTTATAATTGATTTAACTAAAATATGTTAACCACATCATGTCATTAATCTTCTAGGTTAGATAAACAATCTATCTATCTATCAAAATGGTCAAATCAATATCTCAATATGATCAAATCAATTTTTAAATCAATAAATCATCACATGTCTTATACAAAAATGTGTATCCTAAAACTAGACATCATCAAACTTATCTTATAAAGGATGTATCTTTCTTGAAACCAAATATTGTTTCTTGTCTTATATAGGATATGTATTTCTTGAAACCAAACATCAACATTTGTTTTATATAGGATATGTCTTTCATGAAACCAACCATCATCATTTGTCTTATTTAGGATGTATCTTTCCTGAATCGGACATCTTCATTTGTGTGTGTGTGTGTGTGTGTGTGTGTGTATCTGGCCAGATCTATATATATATAAATGTATATAAGTATAGATGACAACAAAAAAAAAAAAGGTCTGAGAGAGCATATCATCAAACCGTCGGTTCATAGAATGGGTATTCCCATGTTCACTTAAAGCTAACATTTTGCTATTCTAATCATCAGGCCACTACTTATTGGTCCATATAGAAATAACTATCAGAGCTGTACCTGTAAATGTGAGGATCCATTAAACAATTAGCCTTCCAACTTGGTGAAAAAGGGTTGTTTCTATGCTAGACTCTTTTAAGCTCAATATTACCTGCTGAAAAATTTAAAATAGGGGTCCCAGCCTGGGAGGGGATAAACAAAGTTTACTCCATGATAAAAACTCCATTGGCACCTAGGTTAGCTAGGGCGTCTGCTTCCGTATTGCCCTCCCGGTATGTATGTTTAACCATATACTTAGGGATGGATTCTAGGATAATATTAATTTCCTCAATTTTAGAATTAATCGACCAATTTGGAGTCTTTTTAGTTCTTATGGCATTAGTTATTATTTGGGAGTCACCTTCAATGACTAATTTTGGTAAATTGAGTTTCTTGCAAATTTTTAGACCTTCCAGAGCAGCTAAGCACTCTGCCATGTTGTTGGTGGTGGGTATTAAATAAGTATATTATTTAATTAATATATTTTCAATAATTTTAATTGAATGATTTTAATTATTTAATTAAACTAACTTTTCTTAATCTTATCATCGGCGCAATTAAATAATTAAATCAATTAACTAATTTACTAACTAACTCTTCTAAAATTCTATGGTTCTATCCATATGTCAATTGTTCAATAACAAGGTTGTGGAGGTTAAGATGACACTGATACAATTTGTGCTTTCTTGAAGGTTTTTGTTCTGGAAATCAAAGATGAAGATACACAGATGAGTTTTGTATGATATTCAAGTTTTGGTCTTGGTTGTGGTGTTTCCTAGTGTTTTTACATATTGGAAGCATACAAAGCTAGGCTAAATCCTAAGAAGTGTGTCTTCTAGGTTACATTAGGTAAGATTATGGGTTTCATTGTCTCACATCGTCAAATAGAGGTAGATTTAAAAAAGGTCAAATAAATCATTGAGATGCATCCTCCTAAAAATATCAGTCAATTAAGGAGCATCCAAGGGATCCTATAGTCAGTAAGAAGATTCATAGCACAACTGGTAGACAAATTTCATACCTTCCAATATCTACTTCAAAAGGATGTACCTTTCAAATGCTTAGAAGAGTGTCAAGAAGAATTTTAGGCTCTAAAGGACTATTTAATATTATCTTTTGTCTCAATGCCACCACAAGAGGGAAAAATTCTACTCCTTTATATCTCAACAAGTATAACAATTATAAGTGTCCTTATAGCACAACATGATTCTTAAGGAAAACACATCATGATGTTGAAGGCAAAGAGAGGGCTATTTACTACATTAATATAACACTTGTCAAATATGAGTTGAATTGTTCTTCTATAGAAATAACATGCCTAGAAGTAGTGTTTGCATCTCAAAAGATCAAACACTATATTCTTATTCAAGATAGACCCACTCAAATATCTCCTTAGTAAAGGATCTCTAATAGGAAGGTTGGCTAAATGAGTTATGACTCTTAGTGAATTTGATATAGATTATGTTGACTAACAAACCATCACAAAGAAAGTAATAGTAGTTCAGTTGGTCGATGTTCCTATACCAACAACTCATCTCATCTTGTTAGATTTTTTGAACGAGGCCATATTCCTCATTGATATACCTACACACTAGGGCTTGTACTTTAAAGGGACCTACATACACATAATGGGTCAAGGACTGGAATATTATTTATCACACCTCAAGGTGACTCAATCCCCTAATCTTATAGGCTCAACTTTGAATGTACTATTAGCATGGTAGAATATGAGGCTCTTCTCAGAGGTATTAAGGCACCAGTCCAATGGAAAATTAAACACTTATATGTATATGGAGATTCACACTTGGTCATTAACTAGGTTGATGATGCTTACATAACTAAAGATCAAAATATCATACCATACAAGACAAAGTTTGATGATTTAAAGCAATATTTTTAGCACCTAGTCTTTAAGCAAATTATATAAAAATAGAACAAGGCATATGATGCAATGGAAATAGTGGGATCATCACTCGATATTCCAAACAATGTAATGCACTGCAAGTTCTTAGTAGATCAACTTATGTTCCCCACCTTTGAAGTCCCCTTATCTAAGTTTGTGTGTGAAATTATTTGGCCTAGTTCCCCTTGGTACCATGATATTCATGTCTATCTCTGTGACCAATATATCCTACCCGATTTGTCTCGTAACCAATGAAAAACCCTTATTTGAAAAGCTTCCCAATATGTTATCATTGTTGACACCCTAAATAGAAAGAGTCTAGATGGAACCCTCCTCAAATGTCTTGATGTTGATGAAGTACAAATTACCATAAGTGAGGTAGAAACGGGTATTTATGGGGCTCATTCTAGTGGCATTACTATGGTAAATAAGCTCTTAAGGATTGGGTATTATTAATGGCCTACCATTGAAAAAAATGCCTACAAGTTTAATTAGAAATACCAAAAATGTCATATCCATAGGGATCTCATACATGCACCAACACAAGATTTGCAACCTATCACATCTCCATGGTCCTTTTCATAGTGGGGACTCAACCTCATTGGAAAAATTAATCCCTCATCCTCTAATGTTTATAAGTATATAATCATTTCCACTTATTGTTTTACAAAGTGTATAGAAGCTATCCCCATGACTTGTATTACTGGCAAGAAAATATTTAATTTCATACTCAATTACCTTATTTTTTGGTATGGAGTTCCACTTTCCATAGTCACAAACAATGGTGCACCATTCAAAAATCAATATTTTTGTGTCCTATGTGTCAAGTTCCATATCAAACATTAGTTCATTTCAAGACAAAATCCATAAAATAATGGTCAAGATGAGGCATCTAATAAGGCCATAGTCAAAATTCTAAATAAGACTATTGATGATATTGATTGTGACTGACACATCCAACTCGATCTTTTGTGTTGTACCTACCGTACTAGTATCTACACTGCCAATAGAACCATCCAATATTCCCTAGTATATGGATCGAAATCTATTTTACCAATCAAGGTTGAGTTACATTCCTTACGGGTCTCATTGTAGAATATCATCACAGATGAAGATTACCAGGTAACTAGGCTACAAAAGCTTGAAATCCATGGTGAGAAATGTCAGAATGTTCTTAATCATTGACAAGCCTATAAAAATTGTCTCCAAAGAAGCTACAAAAAGAAGGTTTGTGTGAAAACCTTTGAGATCAGAGACCTAGTGTTAATGGAAAATCAAAGGAACTTGGTTAACAAGGTGAAACTAGGAAAAATTGAACCAAATTGACTTGGGCCATACATTATCACATCTACTTTTTTCTCTAGTTGTTATTAGCTATCTACACCTTAGGGTGATCCATTGACCAATCATGTCAATAACTTACATCTGTACAAGTTCCATACATAACTCACATAGAATCTTATTAAAAAAATGTCCTAAAAAATATAAAAGAAAAAAATTGTTACTTGGGTGAAAACTTGGCAAAAAGCAACCTTGAGTGATACCAAAAAATAGAAATACAAGGGAAATAAGTCATCCTATGGTGAAAACCACTTTGGTGGCAACTTGGAAAAGTACCCTAGTGAAAACCTAGCAACAAGCATCATGTGTAGAGTTTTTATCCATTGTATACTATCACTTGCCACTCGCATGTCCTTTGTCATATGTAAATCCACCTCATTCACAATATAATAAATTCTCTCACACCATCCATGGTCTTAAATGCATTGGTCTTTTAATTCAACCCATTGATCAAAGAGTCAAGTCTATTATGAGAGTTGAGTCCATCACAGGATTCAAGTCCACCATGCAAGTTAGTCTGTCATGCTATCCACAAGTTCATCCATCATGTTATTCGATAATAAATTTTCCCATGTCCAGGCTAGGGACATACTTATGTCATGATTCTCTAAAGTCCTTAAAAAATCAATAAAAACATTTTTTTTTAAAACTTACTAAAAATTAGAAAACATAAAATTACAAAAACAATCTTCTCTTTCTCATCATTAAAAAAAAAATCCCTTTTCCATGACAGGCATTGAGAATAGACATCAAATACAGCAAGTTGGAGCTTCTCAAATCACGTATCAATCAACAAACTTAACAACTACTCCTCAATCAAACCGATCACATTGTCTTATCTATCAATCACATTCTTTCAACCTTTTGTCCTATGGTCATCATGTCTTATACAAAGGATGGATACACTCAAAACTAGATAAGTTAGTTTTAAACAAGGTACCTCATTCTTGGAACCAGACATTATCACTAATGTCATTATCAAAGAAAACACATAGCACCAGACATAAAATCAGTATGGTTGTTGACTTGTTGTCTTAGTGAGTCTTATCTTTATTTGATTTCTCTTGAATCAATTTTTTATGATTCTATTTTCTTTGTTTGTTGTTTGTGGGATGTTTTTTAATGAAGTTTGAGATGGGCATTTTGGGTGTCTATGAGAAGTACATTCACATATGGGCAAAGTATCTCAATCCAAAAATATTACCAGAGATGGCAATGCTCATGGATGTCAGACATACCTCAACTCTTTACACTCGTATTCTATAATAGATTGATTAACATTCCTTTTCTGTTATCAATCTTTGTCCTAAATGTAAAGAGAACTAAAACCTACTTTTATCTTTCATATCTTGGTTGGCCATACTTATTTTTCTTAATAAAAGTAGCTCAATGAGTAATGTATTTGTATCCATGTTTGAGGATTCCAGAAAATTTAACAAATAGTTTATGTTGGATTTCAATAAACGGTATGTTCTTTTAATTGATTTAACTAAAAGATGTTAACCACATCATGTCATTAATCTTTTAGATTAGATAAATAATCTATCTATCTATCAAAATGGTCAAATCAATACATCAAAATGATTAAAATCAATTTTTAAATCAATCAATCATCACATGTCTTATACAAGAAATGTGTTTCCTAAAACTAGACATCATCATTTATCTTATAAAGGATGTATCTTTCCCGAAACCAGATATTGTTGCTTGTCTTATACAAGATATGTCTTTCTTGAAACCAAACATCAACATTTGTTTTATATAGGATATGTCTTTCCTGAAACCAGACATCATCATTTGTCTTATATAGGATGTATCCTTCCTGGAATCGGGCATCATCATTTGTTTGAAACTATGCTTCTAGAACTTGATTGTGTATCAACTTTTAAGTCAATGTTTCAGGTCACACTTAGTGAACCATCATTAAGACAGAGAGATTAAGGAGAAAAAAAATCTCCTTGAGCTCTCTGCCCTGATGATGGTTCACTGAGTGAGACCTGAAATGTTGACTCAAAATTTGATACACAGTCAAGTTACAGAAGCATAATTTCAAATGTTATGAATTGTGGAAACCCGCTAGCACTTATCATCATTTGTCTTATATAGGATGTATGCTTCTTTTAACCACATGTTATTGCTTATCTTTTATTGGCATTAAGCATGATTGTCATTAGTGACAACACTTATTCTGAATAGTGCATACCGAGCAGAGCTTACCGAGTAGAACAGAGCTTACCGAGTAGAGCAGAGCTTACCAAGCAGAGCATACTGAGTAGAGCTTACCAAGAAGAACAAAGCTTATTGAGCAGAACAGTGCATACCGAGCTCGCAAAGTTTCACAGTGTTTACCGAGTGCTGCACGGTTAAACAGGAAATTTAGTTTCTACCGAGTAACACTTTATCTACCGAGTCTCCAGTATTTACCGAGTTTGAAACTACGACTGAGTGGTTAGTATGGACCGAGCTTCCACTTCTACTGAGTGCATGATGATGCTAAGTAACGCAATGGACGCTGAGTATCAGAAAGTCACCGAGTTAGTTTGCAGTAACCGTGTAACTATATTTGGGCCGACTCAGTAATATTTGTGTTTACTTGTTTAAGAGCTGACTTTGTAATTGTTTTGGAATTGACTTAGATTGATATATAAATAATGTTTTATGTCATATCCAAAAGGAATAAAAAAGATATAGAGAAGTATGAAAAAGAGAGAAAGGCAGAGATAAGCGAATTACAATGGGCTACAGCAGTATAAGAAGCAGCAAAGATCTATCCATCACAAAAGGTGATCAGTACATCAGAGAATCTCAATTAGCAAGTACAGTTGCAAGTAAGAGATCTACTGTTTCATCCTAACAGGTGAATCAGCTTGAAATCCTTTAACCAGGTAGACTTAACAGTCTTTGTAAAAATCTCTTAACCGAGTGCATACTTCATTGTATGTTTGTAAAACCTCTAACAAGGTGGACCTAACAGCCCTTATTGCTCCTAACAGGGTAGATCATCAGAAGTGATCATTATAAGCCTTAACCGGCAAACTTTATATTGCAGTATTGAAGTTTTGTGGGTATCATCCCCACCCCAGTTTTACTTTCTACTTGGAAGGTTTCTGGGTCACCAAATCTCTGTGTTCTAAGTGTTATAAATGTTTTATTCTTTCTGTTACTCATGCATGCAATCAGATTATCAATCTAATATTATTAAGATCTGAATCTGTTAAAAGTTTTGAAGTTACTGATTCACCCCTCCCCTCTCAGTAACCTAGATAGTCTTGAATATTTCCAACAATTGGTAGCAGAGATCAGTGGATCTCAGAATAAAGTTTGACAGCTTGAGAAAAGATTCAGGACAATGGAGATATTCAGACTGAACAAAGTAATTGAGAATGAAAAGCTAGATCTGGAAATGGCCATAACTCAACTCAAAGAAGCAAGAGAGCATCTTTCCCTTTCCCTAAAAAGAAGGAAGGAACTTGCAAATCAGATCAATGACCACCAGTATGTTGAAGAAAAGATTGAAGATTTTTTCCCTTCAAGCAGCTCAGATGAAGCAAACAATGCAATCAAAGAACTTCTAGAAAAGAGTGGATCTCTGCAAGAAGAAGTGAGAAAATTGAAAAGAGAACAGGAAATTCAGTCAACAAGATTCTGTGAAATCTTGGAACAAAGAAACAAGATGAAAGATGAAATAGATGGAAAGAACAATGAAATCCAGAATAAAACTCTTCAGCTAGAAAATCTTATTGATCAAATCTCCAATCCAAATGAAGAAATCTTGACTCTAAGATCAGAAAATGAAAATATGAGAGAAGAGCTGAGATCTGAAAAGCAAATCAATTTAAGAGTGATGAGTCAGCTAGATGCTGAAAGGCAAATCAATGAGAGAATGTTGAAATCTCAAGAAGATATGAATCAGGTGTATGAATGAAACCTTCATAGGCAAAAAGGAAAAGCAGGACTTGGATACAAAGAAGAAGGTGAATCCTCCAAACAAGGTACTCAAAAGAATCAAAAACCTACCTGTAATCACTGTGGCAAAATTGGTCATACTTCAAACAAATGTTGGAGCAATGGAAAAGAAAAATTCAATGGAAAATGCTACAATTGCAATCAGCTTGGTCATAAAGCAAATGAATGCAAGGAGAAACCAAGATTTAAAGGCATATGTCACAAATGTAGCAAACAAGGTCATAAGGCATTAGAATGCAGAACTAAAACACCCAATCCAGCGGAACAAATTATTAAAGCAATGTTTGGTTGGGATTACAACACTTGGTGTAGATGTCATTACTGTGGAGAATATGGACACATTGGCATGAATTGTGTAAGGCACCACTTGAGAAAAAGGGATTCTACCATAAGATGTTATAATTGCACTAAGCTTGGTCACATAGCTAAAAACTACATGAATTTAGGCAAAATTGAAGATGAAAAGAAAGCAAAAGAAAATAAAATTAGGAAGCAAATGAGACAGAAGTGGATTCCTAAACCTACCGAGCAAACCAATCCTGAAGTCACTAATGAAGGGAGTGGCTCTATGAGCTCTAACTAGTCTCCAAGAAAGCACTGGAACTGTATCTTCATAGACATATTCCAAAATAGTTCCTGAACTGAAAGGAAGATAGATCCATATCAGTATGCAAGATACAGTAGGATCACCAGAAGGTCGGTATCAGTTACCACCGAGCAAGGTCAGGAGTAACCTAACTTCATTTGGTTACCGAGTAAGGTCAGAGAAGTATGAATTCGTATGATCGCTGAGTTGTAGAGTCTTCACCAAGCAATTAATTCATAGTGGATGATAGCTTGTCTAATTCAATACCCTAATTCGTACTGAGCATTAATGACAAAGTTTTAACAAAAGGAGTGAAATCAAGTTCACTATTCACCGCGAACAAAAGTCTCCTAGTGCAATCAAGCATTTCGAAGCATATTTCAGCAAGATATTCTCTTTCCTTGAAGAATTTACTATGTTCACCAAGCTACCATGGCATCATCCAGCGCTAAAGTGAAGAAAGATTCAGAAATGTTGGTTCATGGAGAATGGAAAGCACCAGATTTCAAACTCGTGCCCGCAGTTGCCGGAACCCTAGACTCGAGTGGAGCTCAATCTCGGATCCCTCCTAAGGTACTCCTTATTAATGATATTCGCAGTCATTTTAAGTGTACAATTCAAGAGCTTGGAACCCTAGAGATAGATACTATTCGTGAGGAACTATGTGTCGATGGTGTTCTCAAACCGGAGCATCAACATTTGGAAGATAAGGGTTTAGTTCACATCACACACTTGCCTCAAAGCTTTCAAATAAAATGGGTCAGATATATCCTCAGTTGAGTACATGAAGGTAAAATATGGCTTGAGCAACCAGTAGAGATTACGAAGAAGATGATTCACTGAATCACTGGTCTTCCCATGCTCGACAAGGCAAAATCTACAAAAACCCTAGGTCAGACGGAACTGGAAGAGAAAACCCTAGCCGAGTGGGACGGTAGAGGTATGAAGATAAGTAGAATTACTGATGTAGAATTGAAGTTTGGTATACATATCGTAGCTCACAAGATATACAGTTCAAGTCAGCAGAACAGTGTTCCGTGTGAAGCAGTTGACCTAGCGTATAAAATTGTAAAGAACAATCTGTCATTTGACCTAGTAGATCTTTTGTTGAAACAGTTCAACAAGAACATGGAGAGCATCCAAACCTCAAAGAACAATCCATGTAAGTTTGGCTCACTGTTGGTTTGTTTATTTTTCTATGCTCAAAAGTTTTTCCCATCAAAAGGCACGGTAGTATGGAGAAAAGATGTGCCGGTTCTTTATCAGATGAATGAATACATTTCAGAAATGGGTGACAATTTTGAAAGCATAATGGATAACTAATTTGAATCATTTAAAGAGAAAATGAACAATAGATTCCAGATTCCATAGAAATTGGTGGAAGATTACAAAGATGATATTTGTTTCATGGTGGACTGTGATAATCTGTACATACAGGCAGCAAAACCAAGGATTGTACATGTGAAACCTCTTCCCTATGAGGTAAATATTGATGAAACCAAGAATATTATTGAAGCCTTAATTAATCAACCTGTTAATCCAAAGGCACCATATTTTGGGACATATGAAGAAGCTAAGGAGAGAATTGAGCTTAGTATAAAGCTTCCATAGGCGGTTAACAAAGGAAGAAAGAGGATGGCCAAAATTCAAGCTAGCACACCTCTAATGTCAATCGAGGAAAAAGGAGAGGACTCTGAAGAAGAAGAAGAGAAAAAGGATGAAGAAGAACAAGTACCAGCAAAGAAGAAAGGAAAAGTAATTATCACCAAGGCACCCAAGCAACCCTCTGCAGTATTTACAAGAAGGAGTGCAAGAGGCAAGGCAGGCAAAGACAGTGAAGAAATAGTATTCAAAAGGCCTCCTCCTTCATTAAAAGAAAAGATCAAGGATATGAGAGAAGGATATGGAATTGCAAACTTCAAATCTCTAAAATATGAAATCAGATCTGAGGAAGAGCAGCAGGAAATTGAAGATGTTGTTATCGAGAAAATGGGAAAATGGAAATACTCACTTGAAGAGATAGTTTCTCAAATCCCAGGAATTCTGCTGAACAAAATTAAGTTGAGATGGTCCAATGCAAGAAAAACTGTCAAGGACATCTATGCCCAAACCTTGAGGCAATTAATGCCAAGTTTGAAAAATGCTGAAATTAATAAGGCATTGATAGATAATGAAAATAAGTTGACACTCAAATTCAACAGTTGTTTGATTTTGATCAAAGATATTGAGTTAGTTGTGAAGAGTGCCACTGCCACATGGAAAAACATCTATAATCTTCACAAATCGAGTGCCGAAACTGTGATAATCAAGGATATTGATGATGACAGTGATGAACATGAAGAAGATACCGAGGTAGACAAGCAAAGTGATGAGGAAGATAATATTGTTCAGATAGCTGCAGAAGTCATTGCCTCACTTCCTCACTCTCCAGCAAAAGTTGCTACACCTAGCACGGAGATAACTTCAAGTATGATTGTGACAACTTCCATAGATACATCAAATGTCAAATCATCACTAGCACAACTCAATGTATCATCGACAAAAATGACTACCACCTCTTTTACTGAGTTGCAGTCTCCTATATCTACTTCAGTACCTACTTCCATATCAAGTTTTCCAGCAGTAAGTACCTCAGTTTTGGATACTTCACTAGTCCTACAATGTCTACAATAACTTCTACAAAGGCATTAAGTGCAATAACAGTTGATCCTAAGGCTCAACCGAGTACAAGATTTTTGAGTAAGAATGTAGAAGAGGATATGGACTTAGATGAGGAGATAGAAATTCCAAAATTAGACTTTGCAAATCTTTCAGCAGACCAAATGCAAAACATTGGTGAACTCCTCCAAACGAAAGCAAAGCAAAAGAAACTAAAAGAAGAAAGGGACAAGGAATATAAAATTATTGAAGATGCAAAGGATATTTTGTCAGAAGCATTAGGTATTAAAGTTGATTCCTCTCAACATATTTTGTTACAGTTAGCTGAGGCAGTAAACAAGTTCCATGAGGATTCCTCTGTGTCAGAAAAGATTTTTGAGAAAGCCGAGAAGAAGTTTGACAATAAAGTGCTTGAGCATGTTGCTCAGCATATAGCTATTAATCAGGCAGAACTATCTTCAGTTTTGACAGATATTGAGTCCTCCTATTCCAATGTTACCTCACTTGTTGCTAAGCTATGTAATGTTGCCGAGTTCACTAAGGAAGTCAAGGAAAAATTGAATAAGATTGATGAGGATCTGAAGGACATTGTACAGAAGTTGCAACTTGAACCTAGTTCAAGCTCTGCACATCATATGAAAATCACATTCCTATCAAATAGGTAGTCGGAATTATTAAAAGAAGATACAAAGATCCGGTCTACACTGCTAGATATTCAGAACATGATCCTTCCCATCATGGACATAATGCAAAAGCACATTGTTCACTCAAAAGCATTACTCCATGACAATCAATTTTCCATTGTAGATCACATGATTGAACTCTATGCAGAAGTCCAAATTGCACTCCAAACATGCAAGATTCTGCAAGAGAATTGGGACAGAACTCTGGCACTAATCATTAAGGTACATTCTGATTTTCTTTCACATTTTGGATTCTCCCTATAAAATACTTGTATATACACCTTTGGCATTATTGTCAAAAAGGGGGAGAAAATGTATAGGAGAAAGTGTATAAGATTAAGGTGTGTAATACGAAAGGGGGAGAAAGTACTCTGGAGAAAGTACTCTATATAAGGGAGTCATGAAATGTATAAACAACAATTTGACAAAGATAAATTTTGAAAAATCAAAAAAAGATTCAGCATGATTCTTGTATATAAGTTTTGGCAATAAGTGTTTTTGTCACTAATGCCAAAGGGGGAGATTGTTGGCATTAAGCATGATTGTCATTAGTGACAACACTTATTCTGAACAGTGCATACCGAGTAGAGCTTACCGAGTAGAAGAGAGCTTACTAAGCAGAGCTTATCGAGCAGAACAAAGCTTACTGAGCAGAACAGTGCATATCGAGCTCACAAAGTTTCATAGTGTTTACCGAGTGCTGCACGGTTAAATAGGAAATTTAGTTTCTACCAAGTAACACTTTATCTACTGAGTCTCCAGTATTTATCGAGTTTGAAACTACGACTTTATTACACAAACAATCTCTCAAGGGGGCACCATATTACCTAGTCACTAAATTGTGATCTCGTTGGGTCATACTAGGGCATAATTTCACTGAATATTCTTTGAAACGTCTAAAAATTCATTATTTCAAAGAGGGGCAAAATGGAGACACCTAAAATTGTCTCATCGCTAGTGCACAATGAAAACATTAATTTTGTCTTAATTGATTAAATAATTTTTGTAATTCCTCCTATTAAATGTCAAATTCATTAATTACCCCCTCCGCCCACCCCACTCCCCCCCCCCCCCCCCCCCCCCCCACCAAAAAAACAAACAAACTAATCAATAAGTGAATGATTTTAATTAGTTATTTAACTATTTAACACCCAAATCATTAATGTATCAATTCTTATTTAAATTTGTCTAAATTCTTCTAAATATTATTAAATAATTATATTATTTAATTAATATATTTTCAATAACTTTAATTGAATGATTTTAATTATTTAATTAAACTAATTTTTCTTAATCTTATCTTCATAATTAAATAATCAAATCAACTAATTAATTTACTAACTAACTCTTCTAAATTTTTTTGGTTCTATCTAGATGTCAGTTGTTCAATAACAAGGTTATGTAGTTGAATATGACAATAATACAATTGTGCTTTCTTGAAGGTTTTTGTTCTGGAAATCAAAGATGAAGATATGCATATGATTTTTGTATGATATTAAAGTTTTGGTCTTGGTTCTGGTGTTTCCTAGTTGTTTTACATATTGGAAGCATACAAAGGCAGGCTAAATCCTAAGAAGTGTATCTTCTGGGTTACATTAGGTAAGATTATGGGTTTCATTGTCTCACATCATCGAATAGAGGTAGATCTAAAAAAAGGTCCAAGAAATCATTGAGATGCCTCCTCCTAATAATAGCAGTCAATTAAGGATTATCTAAGGGATGCTATAGTCAGTAAGAATATTCATAGCACAACTGGCAGACAAGTGTCATCTCTTCCAATATCTACTTCAAAAGGATGTACCTTTCAATTGGGTAGAAGAGTGTCAAGAAGAATTTTAGGCTCTAAAGGACTATATAATATTATCTTTTGTCTCAATACACCACAAGAGGGGAAAACTCTACTCCTTTATATCTTAACAACTACAACAATTATAGGCATCCTTCTAGCACAACATGATTCTAAAGGCAAACACAACATGATTTTGAAGGCAAAGAGAGGGCTATTTACTACATCAATATAACACTTGTTAAATATGAGTTGAATTGTTCTTCTATAGAAAGAACATGCCTAGAAGTAGTGTTTACATCTCAACAGATCAAACACTATATTCTTATTCATAAGACATAACTCATAGCTAAGATAGACCCACTCAAATATCTCCTTAGTAAAGGAGCTCTGACAGGAAGGTTGGCTAAATGGGTTATGAGTCTTAGTGAATTTGATATAGATTATGTTGACTAACAAACCATAAAAGGGAAAGTAATAACAGTTCAGTTGGTCAATGTTACTATACCAACAACTCATCCCATCTTGTTAGATTTTTTGAATGAGGCCATATTCCTCATTGATATACCTACACACTAGTGCTTGTACTTTAAAGGGCCCTACATACACATAATGGGTCGATGAATGGAATATTATTTATCACACCTTAGGATGACTTAATCCCCTAATCTTATAGGCTCAACTTTGAATGTACTATTAACATGGTAGAATATGAGGCTCTTCTCACAAGTATTAAGACACCAGTCCAATGGAAAATTGAACACTTACATGTATATGGAGATTCACAATTAGTCATTAACTAGGTTAATGATGCTTACATAACTAAAGATCAAAATATCATACCATACAAGACAATGTTTAATGATTTAAAGAAATATTTTTAGCACCTAGTCTTTAAGCATATTATCTAAATATAGAGCAAGGCATATGATGCAATGGAAATAGTGGCATCATTACTCGATATTCCAAACAATGTAATGCACTACAAGTTCTTAGTAGATCAACTTACGTTCCCCTTATCTAAGTTTGTGTTTGAAATTATTGGGCCTAGTTCCCCTTGGTACCATGATATTCATGTATATCTTTGTGACCAATATATCCTACCCGATTTATCTCATAACCAATGAAAAACCCTTATCTGAAAAGATTCCCAATACATTATCATTGTTGACACCCTAAATAGAAAGAGTCTAGATGGAACCCTCCTCAAATGTATCGATGTTCATGAAGTACAAATTACCCTAAGTGAGGTAGACAAATGTATTTATGGGGCTCATTCTAGTGGCACTACTATGGTAAATAAAATCCTAAGGATTGGGTATTATTGGCCTACCATGGAAAAATATGCCTACAAGTTTAATTAGAAATACCAAAAATGTCAGATCCATAGGGATCTCATACATGCACCAACACAAGATTTTCAACCTATCACATCTCCATGGTCCTTTTCATAATGGGGACTCAACCTCAATGGAAAAATTCATCCCTCATCCTCTAATTTTCATTAGTATATAATCATTTCCATTGAGTGTTTCACAAAGTGGATAGAAGCTATCCCCATGACTTTTATTACTGGCAATAAAATATTCAATTTCATACTCAATTACCTTATTTTTTGGTACGGAGTTCCACTTTCCATAGTCACAAATAATGGTGCACCATTCAAAAAACAATATTTTTGTTACCTATGTGCCAAGTTCCATATCAAACATCACTTCATTTCAATACATTATTCATAAAATAATGGTTAAGTTGAGGCATCTAATAAGGCCATAGTCAAAATTCTAAAGAAGACTATTGATGACATTGGTTGTGACTGACACATCCAACTCAATTTTTCACTTTGTGCCTACCGTACTAGTATCTACACTACAAGTAGAACTATGCAATATTCCCTAGTCTATGGATCAAAATATATTATACCAATCAAAGTTGAGTTACCTTCCTTGTGGTTCTCATTGTAGAATATCATCACATATGAAGATTACTGGGTATCTAGGCTACAAAAGCTTGAACTCCTTGGTGAAAAATGTCAGAAAGGTCTTAATCATTGACAAGCCTATCAAAATTGTCTCCTAAGAAGCTACAACAAGAAGGTTTGTGTCAGAACCTTTGAGATTAGAGACCTAGTCTTAATGGAAAATCAAAGGAACTTGGTTAACAAGGTGAAACTAGGAAAAATTGAACCAAATTGACTTGGGCCATACATTATCACATCTACTTTTTGTTCTGGTTCTTATTATTTATCTACACCTTAGGGTTTTCCATTGACCAATCATGTCAATAGCTTGAATCTGCACAAGTTCTATACATAACTCACATAGAATCTTATTAAAAAATGTCCTAAAAAATATAAAAGAAAAAATGTTACTTGGGTGAAAACTTGGCAAAAAGAAACCTTGAGGGACAACAAACAAATATAAATACAAGAGAAATAAGTCATCCTATGGTGAAAACCACTTTGGTGGCACCTTGGGAAAGTCCCATGGTGAAAACCTAGCAACAAGCACCATGCATATAGTTTTTCTCCATTGTCTACTATCAATTGCCACTCGCATGTCCTTTGTCATATGTCAATCCACCTCATTAAAATAATAATGAATTCTCTCACACCATCTATGGTCTTAAATGCATTGGTCTATTAAGTCAAACTATTGATCAAAGAGTCAAGTCTATCACGAGAGTCGATTCCATCGCAGGAGTTAAGTCCACCACACAAGTCAGTCTATCACACTATCCACAAGTCCATCCATCATGCTATTCCATAATAAAATTTCCCATGTCCAAACTAGGGACATACTTATGTCATGATTCTCTAAAGTCCTTAAAAATCAATTTAAAAACATATTTAAAAAAAATCCTCAAAATCAGGAAGCATAAAAACGCAAAAGCAATCTTCTCTTTCTCATCATTACTAAAAAAATCCTCAAAATTAGGAAGCATAAAAATGCAAAAGCAATCTTCTCTTTCTCATCATTACTGAAAAAATCCTTTTTTCATTACAGGCATTGAGAGAAGACATCAAATGCAGAAAGTTCAAGCTTCTCAAATCATGTATCAATTAACAAACTTAACAACTACTCCTCAATCAAACTGATCATATTGTATTATATATCAATCACATTCTTTCAACCTTCTGTCATATGATCATCATGTCTTATACAAAGGCTGGATACACTCAAAACTAGATAAGTGAGTTTTAAATAGGGTACCTCATTCTTGGAACCAGACATTGTCATTAATGTCATTATAAAAAAAAACACATAACACCAGACATAAAATCAGTATGGTTGTTGACTCGTTGTCTTGGTGAGTCTTAACTTTATTTGATTTCTCTTGAATTAATTTTTTATGATTCTATTTTCTTTGTCTGTTGTTTGTGGGATGTTTGTTCATGAAGTTTGAGATGGGCATTTTGAGTGTCTATGAGAAGTACATTCACATATGGGAAAAATATCTCAATCAAAAAATATTACCATAAATAGCAATGCTCATGGATGTCAGACATACCTCGACTCTTAACACTTGTATTCTCTGACAGATTGATTAACATTAATTTTTTTGTTATCAATCTTTGTCCTAAATGTAAAGAGAATAAAAACCTACCTTGATCTTTCATATCTTGGTGGGCCATACTTATTTTTCTAAATAAAAGTAACTCAACGAGGAATGTATTTGTATCCATGTTTGAGGAATCCAGAAAATTTGATAAATTGTTTATGTTGGATTTCAATAAATGGTTTGTTCTTATAATTGATTTAACTAAAATATGTTAACCACATCATGTCATTAATCTTCTAGATTAGATAAACAATCTGTCTATCTATCAAAATGGTCAAATCTATATGTCAAAATGATCAAATCAATTTTTAAATCAATCATTCATCACATGTCTTATACAAGAAATGTGTTTCCTAAAACTAGACATCATCATTTGTCTTATAAAGGATGTATCTTTCCTAAAACCAAATATTGTCTCTTGTCTTATACAGGATATGTCTTTCTTGAAACCAAACATCAACATTTCTTTTATATAGGATATGTCTTTCCTAAAACCAAACATCATCATTTGTCTTATATAGGATGTATCTTTCATGATTTCGGGTATTATTATTTGTTTGAAATTATGCTTCTAGAACTTGATTGTGTATCAACTTTTGAGTCAATGTTTTGGCTCACACTTAGTGAACCATCATCAAGATAGAGAGCTCAAGGAGAAATTTTTTTCTCCTTGAGATCTTTGTCTTGATGATGGTTCACTGAGTGAGACCTAAAACATTGACTCAAAAGTTGATACACAATCAAGTTACAAAAACATAATTTCAAATGTTATGGACTGTGGAAACCCACTAGCACTTATCATCATTTGTCTTATACAGGATGTATGCTTCTTGAATTCACATGTTATTGCTTATCTTATATAGGTTATGTCTTCCTTGAAACCAAACATTCTCTCTAGTCTTATACATGATGGGTCCTTCCTAAAAATAGACATGATTCTTATCAATAATATATGTGTCCAATGTCAATCAATGGTCATCATTTCATCTAACATTTGCATGCTTATTTTGAGAGACCATTCATGACTTTATTGCACAAACAATCTCTCAAGGGGGCACCATATTACCTAGTTACTATTGTGATCTTGTTGGGTCATACTAGGGCATAATTTCACTGAATATTCTTTGAAACATCTAAAAATTGATTATTTCAAAGAGGGGCAAGATGTAGACACCTAAAATTATCCCATCACTTGTGCCCAATGAAAACACTAATTTTTATCTTAATTGATTAAATAATTTTTGTAATTCCTCTAATTAAATGTCAAATTCATCA